>JARHVA010000115.1:2730000-3092500 GCA_037957365.1 Torreya grandis | reverse complement strand
ATGACCTTTGGAAGATGAAGGGATGTTCTAAAACCATTTTTACCTACAGGTGATCTCAACAAGTTTGTATAAGTACCTTAACTTCCTTCTTTGCAATTGAAACTCAAGATTCTAACTTCTTCTTGATTTGTAACTCCCATATACACATTTAAATCTCTTTTTTTAAGAATCATGTATATATTAATCACCTTCGTGGGCCTTACTATACATTGGAGTTATTTAAAAACCTCTTTTTCCTTCATTAAACTTTACCTTAAAGTTTTCAAAAGAAACTTAACCATTCTAAAATATCATGAATTACTTGTATAAGTTATTTAAGGCATGAAATGACCTTGAAGGACACTTAAATACTTATGACATCACTTGACCAAGTTTCATGACTCCATGACATGGCTAGACCACTACAAGAACATAAAAATATCTTACCTTAATTTCTCCAAATAAACCTTAAATAATGTTAATAAGGTTTTATGAAAACTTTTTGAAGGCTATTAAGGCATGACAAAGCTATGAACAAGGTTATAAAAACATGACACTCAAGTTTTCACCTATAGGGGTTGATATTTTGACCTTAGGGGTCAAAATTGGTCAACACCTCTTAATCTTAAATTTTCATAGGTTATAGAGGAATAAATAAAGAATTAAGGGTGTATAACCTGTCTAAATGACAAATCATTAAAAAATAATAAGGTTAAAATTCTTTAAAAATATTTTTGTGAGCCTTTTGTAGAACCCTCTCAAGTTTCCTCTTACAAAGAACCAAGCACTTTTGTTCCTCCTTATGAAGAAACATATGCCTTAGAGGAAGATGATCCAAAATTGGATAACTTTGAGTTTTAGGGGGAGGCTTATTCATTTTGTATTCAATCTAAAAGAACTAAATGGTTTGAATCCTTAATTAAATCTTATAATATTGAAAAACTAAATAAAATGACTAGAAGTCAGCATACTTATCATGCTTTAATGACTCTTTCTGAATGTGAACCTAAATATTTCAAGGAAGCCATTCAAGATGATAGACGGAAATATGTTATGCAATCTAAATATAGAACCTTAATTACAAATTATACTTGGGAACTTATCCCTCCTCCTTCTAAAAGGAATATTATTGGTTCTAGATGGCTTTATAAAATTAATTATAACTCAATTGGGAAAATTGATAAATTTAAAGCTAGGTTATTTGTACGAGGTTTACTCAAAAACACGATATTAATTATGTTAAAACCTTTACTGCTATGGAAAAAAATTATATTTTTATATTACTTATTACTCTTGTAGCTCAAAATGGTTGGGAAATACACCAAATGGATGTTAAAAATGCTTTATTGAATGGTGACCTAGAAGAAGAAATCTATATGACTCAACCTAAAAGCTTTGAAGTACCTAACAAATAACATTATGTGTGTAAGTTAAAGAAATATTTATATGGTTTAAACAAGCTCCTGAAGCTTGGTACTCTAAAATTATAAGGCACTTTAAAGAACTATGTTTTTATAATTGTTATTCTGATAATTATCTCTTTGTGAACATTAAAAATGGTCATGTTATCTTAATTATGTTATATGTAGATGTTATTCTCATTACTAGAAGTCAAACTAGTTTAATTCATAAATATATATTTAAACTAAATTAATATTTTGAGATGACTAGTCCAAGCATGCTTCATTGTTTTCTAGGCATGGATGTATTTTCGGATAAAACTCTATTTTATTATCTCAATCTCAATATGCACATAACCTTCTTGTTAAATTTAACATGATTGATTATAACCCTATATCTACACTTATTAAAGTTGGTGTTAAGCTTGATCTAAAACCTACATGTGCCAAAGCTAATCCTACTTTATACATGTAATTAGTTGGAAGTTTGATTTATCTAACTATGACTATACCAAATATTTCATATGTTGTAGGTGTTGCTTCCATATTCATGCAAGATCCATATATGGATCATTGGAAATTAGAAAAAATAATACTTAGGTATATTAAGGGAATAATTAATTATGTTTTATATTATTCTTTCTTTAATAATGCTAATTTTTATGTTTATTTTGATGTTGACTATGATGGTGATATTATAGATCACAAATCTACTTCTAGATATGTTTTTAAGTTTAGTGCAAGTTTTATTACTTAAAGCAGTAAAAATTAACCTATTATTTATATCTCATGTATAGAAGTAGAGTATAGAAGTGTTATGAAAGCTAATAAAGAATCAACGTGGCTACAAAAGTTATTAGAAGAACTCCATATAGGTGTATCTCATAGTACAACTCCTCTTTGTGGCAGTCAAAGTTGTATAACGTAGGTAAAATATCTAGTTCAGCACCAAAGAACAAAACATATTGAAGTTCATGTGCATTTATTCAATAAAAAATCATCAATGGTGATATTGATCTACATTATTATCCTACAGATGATCAAGTGGTAGATATCTTCATAAAACCACTATGTATTACAAAGATTTACAAATTCAAAACAATGTTGGACATGTCAGAAATACCATTAAGGGGGAGTGTATATGACAATGTAACCTCATAACAACCATGTTTCTTTTCCTCTCTATACTTATCCTCCATTGTAAAAGTATTTTTTAAATCACCCTATGTTATTTTTGTGTAAACTTCACTCTATGTGAGTTTACAATGTACCTAGTAATAAAGCATTTTTTTGTAATAGAGGTCCTTATGTTATAAAAGGCTCTAAATCCTTGAAATTTTATCCATTATAAATTGTGGGATGTAGTCCCACTATCATGCTAACCTAAATTACCTTATATGGTTTATGGATTATAAATCACTTTCTGTAAAAATGTGATATTGGCATGATGAAGGTGTTTAAATCCTTCAAGTGTTACATGCTAGCCTAAACTCATTATGGATGGTTTATGGATTGTAATGCTTTTTGTATAAAAAGGTGACTATGGCATGTATCCCCACTAAACATTAAGGGGGAGTGTTGGAACATTAATATTTTTGGGGATACTTTAGTGGCCCACATTGTTCCATAAATTAATTAATAAATAATAAATACAACAAAGTATTTAAAATTTAGTTGTATGATTAATAAACTTATATTTTAATGTGATTAGTTGAAAACGTGGATCATTTGGTTACAACTGTTCACACACCTTATAAAGACATTTTTACCTTTGTAAGATAATCACACCATGGCATTGTTAATTATTTGAGTGGATGTGTCTCCAAGCATTTTGTGAAGGAGTTTTAAAGAGAAGAAGTGAGTTGAAAAGGATTTTACTAGGTCTAATATGTTTCTCAAATAATGGATATAAGTTTTGTGGGTTTTTTACCTCATTGAATTTACCTATGTTAAAACTGTGTAATGTGTTATATTATTGATTTCCTTTATTTTCTCTATATTATTGCATGTTTATTTCTTATTAAAGTTATTAGATAAACAGTTATGTGTGATTTATCTACTCTAACATGAATGCAATACCTAATTAACATCTTAATAAGTTAGATGCCCCATAAAAAGAAAAGTTTAAATTTACAAGGAAATGAGATGTTGGGCATAACTAAATCCAAATAGAACTGTGCTTATTTATAATATTGTGTTTTCCATTTGGATCCACCCAAGTTGCCTTACTTGAATCAGTCAACTAGATTAGATTATCTTTTAAGTTTTAAAGTTATATTTTAGAAATGCTCCTGCATGGAGATGGGCTTCTCCTAATTGGTCATTCTCTTTATTACTATTTTTAGCCTAGAGAAGATGAAGGCTTTAATGGAAGACTCACACACTGGGATGCCTTAACCCTAGCATAATCTAAATGATCCTTGCTTGTATCAGTCACAAATGGAAGATAATGTGCATAGGAATCAAAGAACCACAAGTGTTGAAAAATCCTTACAACAGACAACTAAGCAAAACATCAATGGGAGAGCAAAGATTAGACAACAAAGTAATATGGCTAAAATTGATTATGAAGAGTTGGTGATAGAGGAAGAAAATAATACGGATCAATAGAAAACTACCACCATGTTAGAAAATATAAGAGGGCAAGCACAAGGGGGAAGGCTCTTCTATGTTATCATCAAGGAAGGAAGAAGGATTATAAGACATGGGGAGAATGCCATAAAAAAAATGGTGAAGGTAAGCAAAAAATGCATTATTATAGCGCATACTTGATGAAACATGTAAGAGAAAAGTAAACATTGAGAAGGGAGGCCCCATTAAAAAATAGTACGTCATTAAAATCAAAGACTAGGCTCAAAATGGTGACTATGAAAATAGAGAGAATTCATGCCCCAAAAACACATATCTAAGCATTCAAATGAATGAGATAAATAATAGCCTGAAGGATATGACTACAAGCATATTATCCCTTCAGGATGTCCTGGTAAGTGTGAAGGATTTCCTCATTAATAAAGCAACTAAAATTCAAATTTTTTAAAATAGGGTGATCTCTCCATATAAAGAATTTGAGATATCCTAATGGCACACTATAACCTAATTGAGGCTACCAATGATAATTTGATCCACATAAAAAAAAATCAAAAGATAATGGCAAAGAGAGCAGGGTGCACACTTAGATCTTAACCATGATATGCACTAACTCAAATGAGATTGATAGGATACAGAACACAATAAATGGGATAGATAAAGATACAATGAATATAAGGGAATACTTACATCACTGGTACTACATGCAAAATAATAATAATATGGTAGTGAATCAGGTAGGTATGTCATGGTATAAGAGGGAAACTAGATCGGGTCCCTAGGCCTTGTGACATGAATGTCTCAGATAACTCAACTCTAGATTGAGTTGGATGCAATAAAGTATCTTTTCCTGTTGAATTATCTATGTTAGGAAGTATCTTGCTCTTTGGGTTATAAGCCTCATTCTGAGGTACTCATACCTTTTTTTTAATAAAATTTTAATTTATCAAAAAAAATTATGTCAACTTTAATATAGGTTTATTAGACTCTGCCCACATGAAATTAACCATTCCGAAGTTTATTTTTTGAAGAATCAAACCCATATGCTCTATATTCGCATCTTTAAAACTTTATAAGAGATCATTGAATTTATCATCTTGAATTAATTAGATAACCTCATTAGGAAGTTTCTATATTTCATTCCATTTCTTAAATCCACCATTAAATACCCCTTTATTTAAAAAACAGTCTGCCACTTTATTGCCTTATATATACATATTTCTTATCAAAACATCTTTAAAATATTTTAGAACACTTAAGGCATCTAACATTAGAATCCATATCTGGGTGAGGATGAAACCTTTCCATACACAACAAGTTTGCTTTGAAATCTATCAATGAGTGGATTCCAAATACTAGAATTCATTCTTCCCATGAATAGTGGCATCCCTAAGTAGGTTAAGGGGAAAAATTTTATTTGACAACTAAGAATTTTGATAATTTTATGTTGTCTAAAAATGGGAATATTGATTAAATAAAGGGAGCTTTTGTCAAGATTAATGTTCTGGACTGAAACCTCCTCATAGTCTTTTAAAAGCTTTCTTATTTCCTTAGCTTCCTCAATCGACATTTCTCCCATAATAAGAATGTCATTAAAAAATAGTTGATGAGATATTGGATATGTTTGTAAAGTTGGTTTAATGCCTTTTATTCTACCCATTTTAAGATCAGTAGAGAAGATTTTACCTAGGGATTCAACCATTATGATAAACAGATAAGGAGATAAAGGATCTCTTTGTTGTATTCCTTTTTTAGAAGCAAAGAAGCCCTTCAAAGATTAATTAATTGTTATCAAAAACATAGGAGTAAAAAGGCAAACATTAACCAAATTTTTGAATTTAAGGTTAAATCCAAGTTTTTCTATAATATTATCAATGGAACTCCATGAAACTCTATCATATGCTTAATCATATCTAATTTCAGTAGCATGCCTTATTTTCCCCTTTTTCAGAGTATGAAGAAATTCATACACCATAGTAATACCATCCTAGATCTATCTATTTTGGATGAATCCACATTGATGCTAAGAAATAATTGTAGATAACATAAGTTATTTACTTATTACAAGGATTTTAATGAAAATATTATAGAGAGTATCACAAAGACTTATTGGCCTAAATTTTTTTAACTCTTTGGCTCCTTGTTTCTTAGAGATTAGGACCAAGAAAGTATCATTGTTTTTGTCTTAGAATTTTTCCCAATGTGAAAATTCATAAGTTGTAATAAATTACCTTCAATGATTTTTTAGAATTATTGAAAGAATGTTGTAGGACATTATCTAGACCTAGTGCCTTGTCACCTTCGATGGAGAAAACAATAAATATCACTTCTTCTGGAGATAAGGGGCCATCAAGAGTATTATTATTTGTCTAGTTAAGAATCAAAGGAATAGAATCTAAGATTTTTTTTTCAACTTCAATGTTAAAGGTTACCTTTCCTAAAATAATATTCTTAAAGAAATAGATAGGCTTTTCCTTGATATCATCCATATTTGAACTTAGCTACCATTTTATTTAGTAATCTCTTTGATCATGTTGTGACTTCTATATCCAAGAGTGTAAATGTGGAAAAACATAGTGTTTCTATCACCCTTAATTAATCATAATCATCTTGAATTTTTCCTCCATAAAGTTTCTCCTTATTGTTACATAACGATATTTACTTTAAAAAAATGATGAAGGTATCACGATTCATGCCATTGAGTTGAATCAAGCTTCAAGATTTTCAACAATATTGGTTGGGATATATTTACCTTAATTTATAGACTTGTATTTATCTTCATATGGTTTTTGGATAAAGGCTAATTAGTTTACTGATTGGTTTTATTGACAACATTTGAGTTATCATGTAATGTTTTGTTATAGTATTTCTTCCTTGTTTGAGCAACATACAAATGAGTAATATCATTTTTGCTTGAAGATTCCTTTGAATTACACAAGTTGATAATTATTTTCCAGTATGGAAAATGCTAAATCCTTGCCCTTTAATAATTTTATGAATTTTTAAGACTAAAATGCAAATTTTATGGTTGTGGTCTTACTCACACATGGTACAATACAAACCCTTTGGTTCTACTTTACTTTTAACTACATTGATATATTTGTTAGATGTGGAAGGTTGGTCATTCAACTATCATGTAATAGTGACCAATTTATTTCCCATGTTATGGATTACTTTAAAAAAATTAGCATTATTCGAAGTAATCCCAATAGAAGATATGTTTTTAAAATCCACGTTCTTTAATTTTTTGTATAACCAATACAGAAAATAATGGTATCATCAAAATTAAGAAAAACATTCTCTTATAGAGCCATTCTATATTTTAAAGGTAGTGTATTATAATAGTAAAATCAAGACATCTTCTTTAGAGGTCTTATGTATTTCTATATTATTTATCTAAGTCTTGTAATTTGGTAGTGAAATGGTAGATTATTTATCCAGTATATATTGACCCTACAGAGAGTTCATTCATAATTTTGTACCTATATATGTGTTTACTTAAGCATTGTTCTAGATAGTCTTATATGTTAATCCATTTGTTTATGACTTTAGGAGGTAGGATTATAAAAGCTTTGTATTCCTAACCTTGTAATGTACGAGAGAAAAGTCTTAGGGGTGTTTTTAATTAATTACTTATATAACAACACATACTAGATTCAAAGGCTCTAAGTAGTCTTCCAAAGACTCTAATTTAATTTATATATAAACCCATTTTAATTATGGAAGTTTACCACATTTGTTTCCTATGTCGATAGGATTTCTTCTTAGCCAAGGGTTGGGTTGTGTGTTATCAATATCAAAGTCTTTGTTATCAGTGACCTCAATATGGTATTTATTGTTTTACAAACCAAACATGACATTTCAGACTTGATTTCTTTCTTGTTTGTCACCCTTTTGAAAAACATCAAAACCTACTAACTATGCACATGTTTATCCTCTTAAAATATTATGAGAAATATGAAAATTAGTTGAGGGTTAGCATTCAAAGATTATAATTTCTCTTTTCTAAGCTACAGATTTCATTGAATAATGTCAATTTAGAATTGAATACCTCTTGAAGGCTTTTTAGAATTCAAAGACAACGTCTTCCTCAAGGTCGAGGAAATTTATGGCATTCATAGATATTTATGAATTGGGGTTAGAAAACAAAACATAAAGACTTGTATCAAAAATGATGTTTTCTTATTCATCAGTGATAGCAATATCAAGTTAAATAACCAGTGGATGACCAACAATGGCCAAGTGTCAAGATGAAGTCTTCTAGAAAATAAATAGTGAACATATTACTCAACAAAAAATTATTCAAAATAATTCTCGTAGAGTTGCCAAATTTGTTGAAGCTAAAAATTATAACATTCAACGAACCAACCCTTTCATCTAACATGAAGGTCAACCTTGAATTGTACCAATCAAATCCTAAAGGGGCATATGAATTATAAAACTAGCTTAAGTAAATGGGTATTTAAACTATTAAGTAAACTAAGATGTTCGACAATACAAGAAACCTAACAAATTCTTAAAATACTAAATCATTAACTACATTGTCAACTCAATAGTAGAGTACATATATTAAAAATTTGTCTCTTGAAGAGTTAAAGACATAATAAATAACTAAATTAAAATGTGATTAATTTATTAATGAAATATTTAAGTGATGACTATATTTCATTTAAACTAAAATAATGAACCCATAATTTAATTATTTTATCAAATTTGGGACTAGGTGAAAACCCTAAATGACAACACTACAACACAAAATCAAGAGAATAATATAAAAATGATAACATCTACTAATTTGGAACTATTTTATTCTAAAAAATTACTAAAAATAGCAAAAGTGTAAGGAGAAAATAAATACTTAGCTAGAAACTATGTCTCTGGGAAGAATCAGGATCTAAAACTTGTTGTATAGAGAGGTCCAATGACTGAAATAAGTATTCTAAAATTAGATCTAGTCCTAGACAATAGCATTGGGAAGAGGACACTAGAGTGGTGGTGTACCTGTCTAACCTAGGGTGTTCTTATCCACTTGTAGTGAGGAAATCAAGTTTTTTGGGTTCTCTATGCCTTCATTTACAAAGCTTATATTTGGTGAGGTAGTTTATGATCACTTGCAGAAACCACTAAATACCTAATTTTCCTTGAAAACCCTAACTCCTTGACATGTGAACACTAATTCAAATAAATGGGTAAAAAGGTGTCAATAATTAAATTTGGGATAGACCTGAACACCCCATGTGTTGAGATCTGCTTACATACAAATACTTCAAAGATGGATATAACTTTGTGCAGTTCTCCCATGCTATGATGGTGTGTGAATAACTGGTGAAATGTGATAGATGTTGGTGCAATACCAATGTGATTAATTTCCTTAACCATACTCACACTTGCGCTCTGGGCTACTAGCATTGTATGCAATCAGAATTGGGAGCAATATGTATTCTGCTCTCAATGTGCAAGTGTGATTCTGGTGCTTTTTGATGTGGAAGTTTATTATGTGCGAGATGGTTTGAAATTTATTTATATATTCATATAATTAAAATTATACTAATTAAGTACATGGTTCAACCTTCCTATATCTTTGAATTTGTCAAATTAGTTATTATTTGGTGGGAAGACATAAGAGTGGGGAAGGACTCTAGAGCAGTGCATTATAGTCATTTAGGGCACTCTTTTACAATGGGTAATTTCATCATGATAAGTGTTATGTAGGGCCTAAAATATGTCTAAAGTTAATAATAATAGGGATGAATACATGTGAGGGTCATTTGTCAACTTAGAAGAGTGTGTAAGGTGGTCGAAAGTGATCAAAAAGGGCCCAAAGAAAGGTCTAGAGTTAAGTGTGTAAAAGAGTGGTCACAAGTGCACAATTTTATCTTAAATGTTAATTTTATGTATTTACTTCCACCCATTTTATTATAGTAATGAAACAAAGTTAAAGTACTAGAGTAAAAGGAAAAATAGTGCATACCTAAACTTCCTTATGGGAAGGAGTCCGGAATGTAAGCGACAACGTTAAACTATGATCCACATAAACCTACAGTGAAATTTATGTAATACCAATCTTTACTTAAGATTAATATCAATAATTAAAAGATAAAAATCTATAGATTTATAAGTAATGAATACACCTATTTTATTATGCAAACCATTATCCCTTTCTAGTGCAAAAACTAGTGATTGTGACATGTTGTGCATTTTTGTTAACATTAAATAGCTTAGATTAGATTGTGCATGCCCCAATCCTCATCTATAATTAGGTGCGCTCAAGAAATCAAGTGTTCTTGACTCCATCATCATCATCCCAAATAAATGGAATAAATTTGGATCCTTATTTTCATCTCGATATATATATATATATATATGGTGCAAAAATTGGTGTAGACAATAGTGCAAAAACTAGTGTAGATACTGGTGTAAATAGTGAACCATCCACTGCATATGGAATAAGGTTCAATTCTAGTTCAAAATTAGCACAAAAATTTGTGTAAAAACTAGCATAAATAATAAGTATAATCTAGGTCTGGTGTATACAAAATGGAGAATGACATGAATTATCATTCCATTTATGAAACTGGTGCAAAACTAGTGTAACAAGGAAGCAGTGTGTTGTGCACATTTCCCTAACTGATATCTACTGCATATATATTTATGAGACTAAGTAAAATAATTAAAATTTTGAGATTAAACCTATACTAAATTAGAACATGTCACGCATGATTTCCCCAAAACTGAGATAAACTATGTAATTATTAGTAATTACGGAAAATGAGATAGTGAAACTCTTGAATACTGATATGAATAATCTAAGGTTCTAATTTTTTTTTGAATTGCCTATTTTTTAGGTATTTAGAGAATAGTGTTGGGAAGGACACTAGAGCATTAATCTCTTGTCCAATATGGCACTCCTATCTAAATTGACTTTTTGTGTGTTTTTTGAGCTTAAAATTATGTCAACTATATAACCATTATTAAACTTATATGTATACCAATCTATGAAGTTCGAGTCTCTAAGACAAACCTCTATGAATTCCCCCTCTTTTTAGGTGAGTTTGAGCCTACATAAGAACTTAACTCAAAATAAAAGGTTATGCAGTAGGTTGTTATGATGTAAAAAAAATGTAAATATGAGTACCATTGACATCATGGAAATATATGGTAGCATTTTATATGTAAACTAAACATAGTAATAATTTAAGATGCATGTGAAAACAAGCATTCACAAGAAGCGTGTCTAGATAGATGTGACAATGAATCATGTAAATAACTAAGAAACTGATTATATAACATTGAATGGAGCTATCTAAGGAATAATGAATGGTTTTTATCATGGCATTGGAATGGTGTTGGGTGCATGATGTCCATCATGGCATCTAGATTTGATAAAATAAGAAATCAAAGTGTCATGGTCATGATGCACATAATCAAAGAGTACACACACAACATACATAACACATAATTGAAGGCCAAGGGGCCATAAACAAGGTACATGTTCAAATGTCACTCACTCGATTAGAAGATACATACAAATGCATGTTCAAATTCCCTTACACGCATACAAAGAAATAATAGAGCCTTAGATCCACATAGAAAGATATGTTCAAATGTCCTCACATGCATAAAATTAGAGATATAAAGGCTTAGAGCCACTTAAGAATGACATAGTCAAATGTTCTCAAAGAAAACAAATAAGTGCATAATAGATATGAAGCTAAGAAAAATAATATAAAAATCATACATGATTATGTATTCAAATCAACAAAAGCTAAGTTATAATATGAGAAATATTCAGTAACTGAGATAAGAAATAGTATATCACAATGTTAGTGAGTGAGCAATATTGTGATATGTAATATAATGTAAATAATTGCATATGCAAGTAAGATAAGGTGGGAAAAGAAGGATAAAATATGTGTTCAGTATTTACCATACCCCTGGTGAGCTAGCTAATGAATGTGCATGCTGTAATAAGCTTGTGTGAAGTCTAGAATTGATTAGTGATAGTCTAAGGTCATTGTGACAAGACTGGAGTGAGGGACATTAGAGCACTGCACTCCTATCCTCCATGGTGCTCTTATCTAAATACATATTTTGATTGTGTAATAGTAGAAGCACTTGTAACTATTTCTAGAAATGATGTCTTATATAATCTGTAGTCACTCATATACACTAGTAAAGCATGTATGATCATATATAGAATATTGTGCATAACTAAACTAATGTATGATAAAGTACATATAAGCATTTATAGGTCATTATTTTTCTTATTTTCTATAATATTTTACTATTTTTGCATATATATAAATGTAATTATAATACATAATAAGTGAGATAATACTAACCGATGAGTCATGTGAGGGACTTATAATCAACTAGCCCTATGTCAATAATAGGAATTGTGACCTTTCACAAATAAAAATGTGGGTGCTATGATCAATGGTCTGATCTCAATGGAGAACTTGAATATGGACCACCAACTATCTTATAATTGTCACTATCATGCTGAATATGTTGAACTGTGGGGATTTTTATATCCCATATCAAAGCATGTGAAGCTTGCATTGGTGCCTTATGTAAAGTGTCATTGATACTCTATAATACTAATCAAGGATGTGTTGAAGTAGAGAGTGTCTCTTGAGAATATGTGACCAATATTTGTTGGAGGGGCCTCTCAAGGATAGGCCTTCATAGAAGTGTAGATATATGTTGTGAAAATATTTGAGTAGGTTGTACCTTTTTAAGTGACTCAACTGAAGGCTTATTATGGTAGTTAAATATTTCTATGGTAAAGGGTACTCAGAAGGGATCCCCATAACTATAATGACTTCATTAGAATATATGTATTTCAATCATTTGTGAAATGTTGAAGGAATTATGTGGATCTATTGAATTCAAGGGTGTCCTAATAAAATGTCAAAGACCCCTACATTGGGTACTATTATGAATATGGTGGTGACATGTCCTAAGCAAACCTATAATGGTAAATTAATATCACTAATGGAGCTCTGAATGTGACAATTAAATCCTTTGATTACCATGATGGTGGGAAGCACATCCTGATTTATGTATCCAAGATGATAAAGAAGTGTGTTTGTACACATGTTCACACTTGACCCATTATTGACCATCACATTTTGAATAAGTTGGTGATCAATGTGTGCACAAAAAAATAAAGAATGTAAATTTGATCTATCATCAATTATCTCATGTTCTAAAAATGTGATGAGTGGCCTACATGGCACTAATGTATGATAAGTACCTATTATACCATTTAAATGACATTGTTCCTTTGCATGGAAATGGTAATAAATTGGTGGAGGGTGCACATTATATGCATAATACACACCTAATGTATCTATGGTCTCATTAGTTGTGTGTTTAGGGAAAATATCATTGAATATTTTCATTACTTTACTTCCACTTGGTTGTGTTGTTATACTTTCTATTGGTGTGTGTTGTTGTACTTTCTATAGGCATGCCCACATCAATAATGTTTGCATCTATCAAATCTTGAATATTTTATCTCAAACTTATACATATGTTAGTATTATGGCTTGGTGCCCTATGATAGTCGTAAAAGGTTATCTGGTCAAAAGCTTTTGGAAGAGGATATTTCATATAAATTGATTTAATAGGAGGGAGAGATATGGAATTGCATTCCAATAGTGTTTTGAGAACCTTATATGGATCTTTTGGTAGGTTAGTGAATTATTGTCGTGGAGGAGTTAATAATAAAATGTGTAGAGTAGGCTTTGTAACTCCATATATTATTTATTTTTTATCATTATTGTTATTAGTTAGCCTTACCTTATATGGTGGATTATTTAAATTCTTGTTGTAATCATTGAAATCGGTTATGTACTTAAGCTTGTTCATTGCCAATAGCTTGATTTATCTTTCCTTTACTATAGGACACAAATCTATGAATGAGTTGAAGTTTTTGAACATAATAGATTAATGTAGAGATGGAATAAAAATTTGCTTAAATGCATCTTATAATTCTCTATCTATCATAAGATTTGTCATTTTGGATAACATGATCTCATATCTTAAAAACTATTCTATGGTAGGGTCATTAGATTTATGTTTGAGGAGGGTTATTTGAGCATAGGAAACCTTCGCACTAATGTTGATTAAAAAATGTGAAATAAACATATTAGTTAATGGATTAAATACATGCATTGATTAGTGTAGTAAATCATAGAACCATTGTAATGCATAGTCCTTGAGACTTCTCGAGAATAACTTAGACAACAATATATCATTAGACAAATAGTTCAAACATGTTGTGTGAAATACCTTGAGATGTTGTTTGAGGTAACCCTTACTATCATATAGTGTAAGCTTGGGTTCCACCAACCCTGAAGGTAAATGAATATTTGTATATTATGTTCCAATGTAATATGTAATAAAACATGAGAATCTAGTTCCTAATTGGGTTTTGAAATGCCTTACTCCAAATATAACACCTTAGTTTATAGAGATAGAATATCTTTCTAAGGGATTGCACATGGGAGAAGAGGAGTGTGTGATAACCAAATGTGGTTTTCCAAATTATGGAGTAAGAATTGGTAGGGTATTTTGTTTTATCCCTTGAGTTGCCCATATTGTGCCAGGTGGTATATAAGTTGTATCCAAAGGAGGAAAAATCTGAGAAGAATGAGTCATGTTCACATTATTGATGTATAAAAAAGTTTTTAGAATGGTAGCATGATTAATGGATAGATCATGAAGTCTTTCTCTAAAACTTTTCAGAATTTCCTCTATTGAATTTAATTTTTTCCCCATTTAGAGACGGGAGTACATCATGATCTTCATCATGAGGATCCATGTTATCTTGATTATATTGCTCATGTTTGAAATTTGCATCATTGAAGTCCACATATTTGGTAGGTATAGGTAAATTCAAAGGTGTTCGTGTACCTTTATTCCTATCCATATTAGGGTTGAGTAAAATTTGAGTATAATCAATTAGGATGTGACCTAATCTAGTACTTCTTCTTAGAGGAGTAGAAAAAACTTTTTTAAATTGCATATAATATGATATTAAAGCCTAAAAATTTTGTATTATTATAAAGTTTATTAATTATGGAAATGCAACAATAAGTGTAATAAATATCAAGAAGGATATAAACCCTATCAGCATTTATGGTTAGGTTTTATCAATATTCAAATAATAAACAAGTTCACCAATATGTTTTATCAAATTTGAGATTTTGTGTGAAAACCCCACATGAAAAAACTATTGTACAAAATCAAGAGAGTAATATAAAAATGATAACATCCACTGATTTATAACTATTTTATTATGGAAACTTAATAAAAATATCAAAAGTGTAAGGAAGAAATAAAGACTTAGCTAGAAATTATGTCTCTGGGAGGAATCAAGATCTGAAACTTGTTGTGCAAAGAGGTTTGTTGATTGGAATCATGATTTTGTAACTAGATCTAGGCCTGGATAATAAATCTAGGAAGAGGGCACTATAGGATTGGTTCTCCTATCTAACCTATGGCACTCATGTCCTTTTGTAGTGAGGAAATCAAGGTTTTTGGGTTCTATGTGCCTTCATCTACAAAGCTTGTATCTGGTGTGGGAGCTTACAATCACTTGCATAGACCACTATATAATTAATTTTCTTCAAAAACCTTAGCAACTTGACATGTGAATACTAAATAAAATCAATGGGGAAAAAGGGGCCAACAGTTTAATTTGGATGAGACCTCAACACCCCATGTGTTGAGCATTTCCTACGTACCAATACTCTAAAGAGGGATCAAACTTCATGTAGTTCTCCCATACTACATTGGTGTGTGAAACATAGGTGAAAGGTGTTATATTTATGTGCATTACTTATGTTATTAAGTGTCTTAACCATGACTTATAACCTATAAAATGTACTCAAACTTGAGCTCTGGGTTGTTGGGATTGTATGTAATTAGAATTGGGAGAAATAGGTATTTTGATCTAAATGTGCAAGTGTGATTCTATTATTTTTGATGTGGAATCCTCTTATGTGCCAAATGATTTTAAAAGTGTTTAGATATTCATATAATTGAAAATCCTTTTCATGGGACTCATTATAGACATGGGCCAACCTTTCTATAACTTTGAATTTGTAAAACTAGCCATTATTTGGTAGGAAGATGGGAGAGGGGTGAAGGACACTAGAGTGGTGTGTTATGGTCTTCTTGGGTACTCTTGTCCAATGGGTGATTTCATCATGCTAAAATTTAGGTATGGATTAAAATATGTCTAAACTCAATAAGAATAGGGATGAGTGCATGTGGGGTTCATTTATCAACTTAGAAGAGTGTGCAAGGTCGTTGAAAGCGATAAAAAAGAGCCCTAAGATAGGTTTAGAGCTAAGTGTGTAAAATAGTGGTCACAAGTGCATGATTTCAAATTAAATTTTAATTCTATGTGTCTACATTAATCTACCATACAATTAACTCAATAATAAAATCATGACTATGAAAGAGTCACTTTTTGAAGAGCCAAAGATAGAAATGAACTAATTAAAAATGACTTAAATAACTGAAACACTATTAAAGGGTATTAATAATTAAAATGAGATGAAATATTTTCCATCATTCATAACGAAATGTAATATAATTCTAAAGAATTCATATTATAAATTAAAGTATCTTCTTCAAATAACCTTGAGTGTCTACAAAATAAAATAAAAAGAGATGACAACACTAAAAGGGAACTAAATCTAAGAAGCAAAATAAAGAAAAAGATAACTAGAATAGTAAATTAAACTAATATGAAAGGATAAATTCTAAATTAAAGTATATTGTACAATATAAAATCATTTAAGACCAACATATGAAAACATAAATTTTATAAAGAAGTTGAAATTACATTATAAACATTAATTATAAATATACAAAACTAATTCAAAACAAAACTTGAAAATTTTGGTTACAAATTGAAAAATGATTTGTCATACATGCATGTGCATTAAATGTTCATCAAAACTATAGCAAAGTACAACAACAATGTTGATCATGTGACTACAATAGGTTTTAAAATCACCAGATAGTTAGTCTTAAACAAAAGATCAGATAATCAACAAATTATGAATTAATAGATAGATATACCTAATTTTGTCAAGGATGATACCTTACCCTCAGGGTAAGTGTTAATTGTCTTACTGCAAGTAAATCCCAACTTATAAATTTTATTCACATAAAAATTCATAGTATGTGTAGACACCCAAATTTGACATAAGGTCATCAAAAATATATGTTTTACACAACCTTAATTATTTAGACTATTATTGACAAACAAATGGCTTTTGGCATGCCCTAGTTGAAGTCTTAAGTTTATCACTCTTATTTATCATTTTTATGTAATTTATTTTTCTATCTTATATTCTCATATTCACCTCAAGGATCCCAAATATTCACTCTAAGTTTGTGCCTTTATATTTTGAGTCTTTTGGTCAAGGCCACATGGTGGCCTTGTCCAAGTAATGTGGACTTTTACCAACGTAACTTGTGAAAGATTTTCAAGATTTTAAGTTTGAAATAATATCTTTTATGATCGTTGGTCTTTTCAAAATCATTTCTCTCATGTACCAATAAGCCCAAAATTCAAAATAAATAGCTTTATATAAGCAAAGGTCTTGTTAGGAACTAAAAACTAATTTTTTATATTCACAAAAACTATACAAAAGTTTATACTTGCTTAATCATTGATTTATTTACAACTTAAAAGTTGAATATATCATCTACATACTTGTGTTAAGGGTAATCATAGGCAAAAGAGTGTCTAACCTTTCATTCAAAATTTCAATCACATATTTAGGATGGAGAACTACATTGATCTAAGACCCATTTGGGTTATGTAGGTAGCACTTAGATTACACGATGTTTTTTTAGGATAGCTTAGTTATGCATTTACGCATTTCTACCCTTTACATTTATTCTCTACTTTTATTTTTACAAGAACAAAGTTTTGAATTTTCTAGGTTTTTAATGTGACAAATTAGCACAAAATATTAATTAGTAAATTGTCACAAACAGTCGCACAAACCCAAATCATAAAATCAAACACACAATCAACCAAGATGTAATTATAGTCAACAGACAAAGTGCTGCACCCATGTCCTTTTATGGACTTGTATAATCACATATTTAATTCATGCATTTTATCATGACATAATACATAGGTCTTGTTATGTAATTTTAAATCACAATCAACATAAAATTTATTTTAGGCAGGTTTGCATGTTTGTAGGCCTATTTTATATTTTAGCTAAATTCTAATTCTATAAAATTATGTAGCATATTGTATTTCATTATCATATTTTTATATATTAGCATCCAAATTTCAATAGTTTATTATCCATTAATTTTAATCACTTTAACTAAAAATAGATTAAATTTTGGTGAAGCCATTATTTTTAAAACATTAATTGTTGTTTGTTTGATTTTTATCCTATGATTTCATACATATTTATATAAATTCCTGACACTAAAATAAGATAGAATTCAAAATTATATATGAATCTGACATAAGGATTCAATCCCCTTCGACCTTGGAGTAATCAGACACTGAAGAGGTTGCCATGTCACCTTGGATAAATCCAACACAAAAGCTCTTTCTTTTGAGCTCAATTTGATATTTGTTAATATCTATAAACAAATATTTTATTTTCCATGATTTTATATTTGCATGTGCTTATTTTATAAATTGTGTTCTGGTAATTTTAAAACTACTTAGTGACTATCATGAAGGGCTACACGGTGGTTTATTTACATACATTATGGCATGAGGTGTTTACCCCAATACTCATTGCCATTATACAACACTAAACATGAAGTTTATTTTCTATGTACCTCATGGTATATTGGAAATACTTAAATTCCCTTGTTTATACCATTGGAAGCTAATTTTAGCCATTTGATTTATGGTGCAACTAAGATGAGCATATTGTCTAAGGAAGTTAATCTCACCGTACCCTTAGAAATGGGGTTTTGGGATACATGAATGATTTTTCCTATATAGTTAGTGCTCTAAAACATTAGGATAATACTAATCAATGAACAAAAAAATATATTTGAGAGCCCACAAATCATTCAAACCCTTGCCTAGATCACAATTATATCTTGATTTTTGCTTGTATTGTATTCATAGTCATTAGCTTCTTTGTACATGCTAGATTACTTATTCATTACAAGAATTTTATTTTTTCCATTTATTTTCATTGTATATATCAGGGATAGTGTAAGACAACATGCTAATGATGTGCATACTCTAGATAAATTATTCTCTAGCCATGTTATGCCTTTTATCTATAATAATGATAAGATAAACCGTCGAAATAAAAAAATTATGGAAGATGATTTTAGTGGTGATTATGATTCTGATAATGTTGCAATGATGAACAAAGTGACTTTTTTAATCCTTGGAAACAATTCTTTATTCAATCTAATTTTCTTTTAGATTCCCTTTCCGATTCACCTTTAGATTCCACATTAGAACCTCCTTTAGATTCCACTTTGGTCACATATCTAGATTCCCCTTTGTAACCTCCTTTAGAATCCACATTAGAATCTCCTCTAGATTCCTCTTTGATCACACCCCTATATTCCCATTTGGATTATATGCTAGATTTCACATTAGAATCTCCTTTCGATTTGTTGGTGCATTTATTTACTTATTGTATTTATTATTTATTATTTTGTTGCACTAATTACTTATTTTAATTTGTTTATTATGTTTATTAATAATTTGTACCATATAGGATAAGCTTGCTTAGCTAGTAGTTAACTTAGACACTTATCTTTTTACAATGGAGTTTCACTCCACTATTCAAGGTAAGATAAGATAAGATTATTTAACTAATAGTCAACTTGTGTTGATCATTTACACAAGTTAGACATCTATCTTGTTATTGTGGAGTTGCACTCCACTATTCATGTAGACAGATATCAGTTAAACTACATGTGTTGTGTGAGTTCCCTGATCTTTATCATACACACCTTTCTCTATATAAACAATGGCTATTTATGTACTCCATATCAGATTAATATTAAATTATCAAAGTAATCCATCATATTTGAGTTATTTAATCCTTTCTATTATTATCTCAGATATACAGTTATTGTTTATTACTATTACTATTTGATCTCTTATTTATGATTTCTATTAGATTCATTAGATCCTGTAGCTAATTCTAATGTGGTATCAGAGCTATCTTAAATATATAGATTGCTAAATATTCAAGAGAAAAATATCTAGATATAGCATCAATTTTTTTATTTTATATACAAATATAAATTAGAGCTTTGTGGAGAATTTTTGGGCTCACCATTGAGTTCAGAGTGCTCGAGATAGTCAAAATTGTCTATAATTTTGTCCAAATTAAGCACAAAAGGTGAAATTCGTAAGGGTTTGATCTAGAAGCACCATGCCCAAATCAGGTGGGTACCTAAAAATTCAAGCATTTATGAGCAAAATAGACCTCACAGTTGCATTTAGAAGACACTAAAACCTACATATCCATAAAAAATTTGTCCAATTTGGACACAGTCACCCTAGAAGACAATTTTTTTTGCTCCTAGGTACAACCGTACAGACCATACATACTGTGCAGACAGAATTTTTTTTTTTTTTTTGGAAGGCCTCACGGATTAGCAGGCATATTTGAAAGGGTAACTTTGGAATCCTACCATTTGAACACCAAGAGGTATTTTTGAGCAAATTTTTTTTTGGAAATATCTTAAACTTTTGTGCTCTTCATTGTTGTACTTTCAATTTTTTTTAGATTTTTATAGAATTTAGATTTTTATACATCAGCGCTTACCCATCCTCTTTTTTGCAACTTTAGAGGCTCATAACTTTCACATACGACTTTGAATTGAGGTCCCATTTTTTTTTTAAGTTAATATTTTTTTGAGCACAACACATTGGTGCAGAATTTTTTTTAATAAAGTGTATATTTTTTGTACTTTTAAACTAGAGGGCCTAAATGAGCTTTTTGTAAAATGGAAAAATTATAATACAACCTTGTAATTGCACTCAATTATAAAGTGACAAAAATAATTGTTGGGTGGGATAAAACTAGGTAATTCAAGGGGTTTTATGGTGTGTTTTGTACTTTGATTTCTACTTTGTGATAGTTTATTTATGATTGCATCATGGGGAATCCTAAGTTCCCACTATTAATAGTATACAACTATAATACATGGAAATAGAATCCTTGGAATGCATTATTGATGCTATGATATACGCCTTATATAACAACTCTTCTGACTCCACTTACTGATGCAAAAGAGTTACAACACTTTCTCTTTGAAACTACTAAAGTAATTGGATGCATTCGGTCTTACATGTCTTTAGATTTAAATTTTCATCTTGACAAATGTACAATTCCAAAAGAGGCTTGGGATAAATTAGCATCATTCTTTGGTAAAATAGATGAGGTTTGTGGTTACCAAAATGACAATGAACTTATTAGTTTGGATCCTAAAAATTATGCTACAATACAAGACTACATCACTAAAGTCATAGATCTTAGAGCACAACTTTCTAAATGTAAAATTGATAAAAAGGATATTCAATTGATTTTTAGTGTCTTACACAAATTATATCTTGAATATTCATCCTTTGTCTCTAGCTTTCAGACTCATCAGCTGACATTGGGCACATCTTATCAAATGCCCACCTTTGAGGTATTCTCTAAGATTCTAATGGTTGAAGAAGAAAAGTTAATAGCTATTGGTCTAATCAAGTCATGCAAATCTCAAGCTCTAGTTGCAAGTCAACCTCAGCATAAGCAAGTTTTAACATCAACATCAAATACAGGTTCAAGTAAAAAGAAGTAGAATAATTAGAATAAGTCACAGAAAGATAAGAATAAAAGGCAACAATCTTCCTCACAAGGAGATCATAAATCCACTAATAAGAAAGGGGATTCACAAAAATGGACTGCCACTCCTTGCCCTTATTGCAAAAAGGGCTTTCATAGTGAACAAGATTATTGGAAGAAAGAGATTGATGAACTTAAGGGTCTACTCAAAAAGAATAACATCAATCAATCTTCTTCAAAGGATTCTTTCACTCCTTCAAATTTAGAGAAAGGGAAAGCTATGACACAGTTACACTGGAAAATTATCTCAAGTCATGGGTTATTGACTATGGTGCTTCGCACCATATGGGTTCTGATCAAGAACAATTTTCTAGATTAGAACCAAGTTCTTTGCCTCATATTCTCATAGGTGATGATTCTAAGGTAGATGTTATAGGGAAAGGTAATGTTGATGTTGATAGTGGTGTATTTGAGGATGTCCTTTGTGTGATAGAGTTATCAACTAACCTTATTTCTATCTACCAAATCACTCACTTTGATACTAGTAGAAAAGTTGAGTTCACACCTAATTCTGTATCAATCAAAAAATTGGAGGATAATGCCTTAGTTACAGTGGGAAAAGATGACAATAATACTCAAATTTATTCATTCTCCCACTTTGTGCCTTAGTATTCATCTATAGCTTTGCTCTCACACACTGATTCAATGATCAAGTTATGGCATGAGCAGTTTGGTCATCTGAACTACCGTTATTTACAGCAACTTAGTCAGCAGGAGATGGTTACAGGATTTCCAAAAATTCAATTTTTAGGGGGTGTATGTCATGGTTGTGCCTTAAGCAAACATCCAAAGGATAAGTTTGATAAATGGAAGGCTTAGATGGCTACATAATTCCTCGAACTTGTTCATAGCGATTTAGTGGGTCCATTATCTACTTTGTCTTTTAATAAAACCTGCTATGTTCTCACATTTATTGATGACTATTCTAAATATACTTGGGTTTATTTTTTGGAACTCAAGAGTGAAGTATTTGATAGATTTTTAGAGTTTAAAGCTCTAGTAGAGAAATAATCTGGGAAGTATGTCAAGATTCTCTGCATAGAGAATGGGAGAGAATATGTGAACAACAACTTTGAACAATTTTGTACTCTTGAAGCAATTGATCTTTAGCATTCAGTTACATACACACCTCAGTAGAATGGTGTAGCAGAGAGGAAGAATAGATTCTTAAAAGAGATGGCAAGTTGTATGATTCATGCAAAATCATTAGTACCTGAGTACTAGGTAGAAATGATTAATTATGTTGCATATATACATAATAGAGTTCCTCACAAATCTTTAAAGGGGATAACACCTTTTAAGCTTAGTGTAATAAGAAGCCAGATGTGCATCATTTTAGGGTCTTCAACAGTCTAGCATGGGCTCACATACCTTCAGATAAGCATCATGCTTTAGAATAATAAAGTTGAACTTGCATATTTGTGTGATATCTTGATGGTGTTAAGGGATATCGACTCATTGATCTAGATTCGCATGAGCTTATTATAGCAAGAAGTGTTTACTTTGAATAAAGTCTTTAAAACTTGTCTTCTAAAATTTCTCATTCTTCTTCCTTAGAATAATTAGATAACAATGATGATGATACTCCTACTTTATCTACTCATAAGGATGATGAGGTAATACCTCCCCAACAGGGTTTAGCAGGACATGTTCCTCTTCTTCCTCCAGATCCTTGCCCATTGATGCCTTTGTGGGATAGACAGACTTTGGTAGATATAGACCCTCTTGTTAGGGATCTATTAGATAGAAGGAGAACATGGTCACATCATGATCTTTCACATTCCTACATTGCCACAAATTCTGATCTATAGTCTTTTCAAGAAGCCACAAGGACAGTTGAGTGGGATTCAATGATGGAAGATGAGTATGACTCATTGATTAGGAACAACACTTGGGATCTTATTCCTCTTCTTAAGGGAAGAAAATTAGTAAGATGTAGGTGGATATATCGAACTAAGTTTGCAGCAAATGAAAATATTGATAAGTATAAATCACGCTTAGTAGCTAAAGGTTTTTCCCAAGTACAAGGCATTGACTATATAAAAACCTTTGTGTATGTTGCTAAGATGAATTCTATTCACTTAATACTAGCTATTGGTGCAGCTCATGGTTGGGTTGTACATCAAATGGATGTGAAGAGCACATTTCTTCATAGGGATCTTCATGAGGAGATTTATAAGGAGCAGCCACAGGGGTTCATTCAAGATTCTTCACTAGTATGTTGCTTGAAGAAGTCTCTCTGTGGTCTAAAATAATCCCCTAGGGCTTGGTATTCTAAAATGGACACATCTCTTCTTTCAGTTAGGTTCTCGAGATGTCACTCAGATCTGAATGTCTACATTTTACAATAGGAGGATTCAATATTGTACTTGATGATCTCATTATTACGAGGAGCACAACATCCATCATCAGTAGTGTTAAGACTACACTTCATGATAGGTTTTCTATGATAGATATGGGATTATTGTATTATTTTCTTGGGATTCAGATAACATAGTCTTCTTTCAAGATTACACTTTAATAGCCCAAGTATGCCATGGACTTATTAGCTCAGTTTCACATGGCTAATTGTAGGCCAACACTAACTCCTTTCTTATCTAAAATTAGACTTGAGGTTCATTGTTCTAGTCCCTTGGTTGATGCCACATTGTATCATCAGCTTATAGGCAACCTCATCTATCTGAATCATACACAACTTGACATTTCATATGTAGTTGGCATGGTTTCACACTTTATGCAGACACCACATGAGCTTCATTAGAGAGCTACCAAGCACATTTTGAGCTACATTCATGGCACTGTCATATACAAGATTCACTATATAGCAGGTATAGGTTTAAATATCCACTTCTAGTTACAGCTTTCACTTTGGATCTAGTCCCATTTGTTGGTAGAGTAAGAAACAAAATGTTATTGCTCTTTCATCTACAGAGGTTGAGTATCATGGCATTGTTAATGCTACTACTAAGGCTATTTGGATTTAAAATATTCTCACTAAACTTGGTGTTCCATTTTGAAAGCCATCAATCATCTACTATGATAACCATAGCACTATCCAGATCTCAAAGAATCCAATTCATCATCAGATAACCAAACACATAGATCCATATGCACTTTATTAGGGAACTGATTTAGGCAAAGATCATTGATCTTTAATATTATCTTATGGAGGAGTAGATTGTAGATATTTTCACCAAACCTTTCAATGAGAGCAAGTATCTTCACTTGATATCTCTTTTGGGGGTGTGGGACATCAGTTCTTTAGGGAACATTAGTTCTTCAGGGGGGTCTCCTAGACCTTCAATTTGTGGAGGAGTTTTTTTCCTTCAGGTTTTCTCCTTTCCTCATCTATTTATATAGAGTACCTAATATGACTACACATTGTCGAGACTCTTATCTGAATAGCCCTACCTAAGCTTCACTTATGGGGGTGTATAGGCACATTTATTTCTTTATTTAATTTACTTGTATTTATTATTTATTATTTTGGTGCACTAATTACTTATTGTAATTAGTTTATTATGTTTATTTATAATTTGCACCATATATGATAAGCTTTCTTAGCTATTAGTTAACTTAGACACTTATCTTATTATAGTGGAGTTCCACTCCATTATTCAGGGTAAGATAAGATAATATTGTTTAACTAATAGTCAACTTGTGTTGATTATTAACATAAGTTAGACACCTATCTTATTAGTGTGTAATTGTACTCCACTATTCATGTAGACAGATATCAGTTGAACTACACGTATTGTGTGAGTTCCCTGATCTTTATCATGCATGCCTTACTCTATATAACCAATGGATATTTATGTATTCCATATCAGATTAATATTGAATTATCAAAGTAATTTGTTATATTTGAGTTATTTATTCATTTTTTTATTATCTCAGATATACAGTTATTATTTATTACTATTACCATTTTATCTCTTATTTATGCTTTCTATTAGATTCATTAGATCATGTAGCTAAGTCTAACATGATTCATCTTTGGCCACATATCTAGATTCCCCTTTGGAATATATTTTGGATTCCTCTTTAGTCACACCTCTAGATTCCCACTCAAATTATCCTTTAGATTCCACATTGGAATCTCCTCTTGATTCCTCTTTGATCACATCTCTAGATTCCCCTTTGGAATATCCTCTAGATTACACATTGAAATCTCCTCTAGATTCTTCTTTAGTCACATCTCTTGATTCTCTATTGGATCCTCTTTTAGATTCCACATTGAAAGCTCCTCTATATTCCTCTTTGGTCAAACTTCTATAGTTACATTTAGATTATCATTTAGATTCCACATTGGAATCTCCTCTAGATTCCTCTTTGGTCATAGCTCTAGATTCCCCTTTGGATTATCCTTTAGATTGCACATTATAACCTCCTCTATATTCTTCTTTGGTCGCATCTCTAGATTCCCCTTTGGATTCTCCTTTAGATTTCACCTTGGAAATTCCTCTGGATTCCTCTTTTTTCACATCTATAGATTCTCCTTTGGATCCTACTTTAGAATCCACATTAAAATATCCTCTAGATTCATATTTGGTCACACTTATATATTTCTCTTTGTATTCTCATTTAGATTCCACGTTGGAATCTCCTCTGCATTCCTCTTTGGTCATATCTCTAGATTTCCCTTTGGATTATCCTTTAGATTGCACATTATAATCTCCTCTATATTCTTCTTTGGTCATATCTCTAGATTCCCCTTTGGATTATCCTTTAGATTTCACCTTGGAAACTCCGCTATATTACTCTTTTTTCATATCTCTAGATTCCCTTTTGGAATCCTCCCTAGATATTTCTTAGTGTCAACTATGCATGTCTCTTTAGAGTCCACCCAAAATATTTCATCACCATCCTCAAAAATATTATTAGAGGATAAAAAGCCTTCTAAATATGAATATATAATGTCTTTTAGATTGCCACCTACCCTCCCTATGGAGGAACCCTATCCTTGCACACCTAATTTTTTTATCCATTTTTATACCACATTATATTGCATTCACACTTATAAATTGAGTTCACATAAGGTATTCCTAAAGAAGGATATTGAGATTACATGTCATAATCATTATATCTTGTCAACCAATAAGTAATAACTCCCTATTTCATCCACTATCAAGCCACATTTTGTCATTACAATTAATACTACTTTAATTTAATCTTATCATGAAAATGACAGTATTATTATTCTAAATTTTAATGTTGAATATGAAAACTATAATGATCATGATGAGGATTGGTATGATTATGATTATTATGAATATAGTGATGAACAAAATGCTTCTAATAACCCTAATATATCTTCTTCTTTACTTTCCCCTCATGTTGATAATATGTTACACAGTGAGTCAAATGATGAAGTCCTTAATATTGATGTCATTGTATATCATGATGATGTTTCTAGTTCCCCTTTGAAAGGAAAAATGTGTGCACATGATGATTCTAGTGATGATATTGTTATTTATTCTCTTTCAATGTAATGTAACATGTCTTTACAAACTAATAGTATTCCAAATATGAATAAATCTCACATGCCTATCATTCTTAAAAAATAACTTATTCCTAAACCTCATCATATTCACAATAGTATACCAATGGCTAAAATTATCAATATAGTTCAACCCTTAAATGAGCCTCTTAATAACCTCAACATGACTTCCAAATAATTCATATCATTAATGCATTTTTTAGGTGATTTGCAAGACCAAGTACACCAATTATCTTTAGAAATTAAAACATATCACACTTGGGTTGGCTCTAATGTAGTCCATGGAAATCTTATTGTGGGTAACATTTTATATGCACCCTTACCCTCTAAATTATAAATCCCTACATTTTCCAATTTTTATGGAAGAGGGAACCCTTATTTGAATTTTAGATATTTTTGAGAAACTATGAATGGTTCCAATGCTAGTCAACTACTATTGCAATTATTTCCTAAAATTCTAGAGGAATGTGCCCTTGCTTAGTTTCTTTCCCTTCCTAGTGGATCATTAAATACCTATATATAACTATAAAAATAATTTTAATACAATATATTCAAAATAATTGACCTAGGGTTACTTACGAAAAGTTGCCCTATTTGTACCAAGGCAAGTCCGAGCAAGTTTGTGATTAAATCCTATGATTTCAAATTATTATGCATCAATAAATTTATCAACAAGCATATTTGGAGGTACAATATTTTTTTGATAGAGGTATAATCTATCCACTAAAATAAAATTTACACTATTATTCTTATGAATCATTTATAGCTCTTTGTTATGAAGCACCAGCCTTAGAAGAAGAATCGGGGTTTATTCAAGTATCAACTAAAATTAATGGGGACATTGCATTATATAAATAATATTGTATTAAAAAATTCCACTCACATCATTTTGATTCACACATTCCAAATCAAGTATAATTATTATATTACAAAAACATTTCTAAAAATGTATACACTAAAGCACTCAATTACAAAAAAAATGAACATTAATGTTAATCATCTCACACCTAAGGTTCAACCCCTTTTGTGACAATGTCAAATTCATACATAAAGGAAAATAATTTATTTCCAATAATATTAATCATAATCATTCATTTACATCAATAAAAATTCAGCCTCTAAAATTCACTTTAAATGATTGTCCACATTATATTTTAGATACATTGTTAGATAAAAAGTTAATCAAATTATACCCTAGTTATTATCATCCTCCTTGTCATTTAGAAAAAATTAAGGGCCAAACATTTTATAATTGTCATGGCATTAATTAACATCATGATAATGATTACTATTCATTATAAGAAAAGATAAAGGAACATACAAATAAACAAATTATCTCTTTTTAAAAATTTGATAATGAGTTACACAAATCTTCATCAATGTCTTCAAAATATACAAATATTATCAAACACATTTCTCAAAAAAACCATATAAAAGAGGTAATGGTTTTAAATAATTTTATTAATGTCAATACTCAAGCTAAAAACACCATTGATAGCTCTCAACTTCATGATACTAACAATGAAAAATCATTCGCACAAGAAGTTCCTAATATACAAAATTTAAAAGAACCAACCAAGTTATCTATGCAAGTATGGATTCCTAAGTTAAAGCAATTACAAGTTGAGCATAATGAAATGCATAACTAATTAACTCTTACATGTATAAGAAATAAAATAACAAATTATTATCCAACGTTTCTTTTCACATCTAGTTGGAAATTTTATTAATAAATATTAAAAGTTAAACACTTGAAAGCAAAACATAGATATGCATAAATAAAAATTTCATATATATATATATATATATATATATATATATATATATATATATAATCTCAAAGTGTTCATACATAACATAAATCAACTAACATGTGTTAGGATACTATTCACTATTGGTTTGGGTATTTCGGTTATAAAAATGCTTGTACCCAAAAATTTTACCGATGAGATGGGGGTGTGTTGGTAAAGCAACTTGGTTATCACATGCACCACCCAGGTTCAAATCTTGGAGGTATTGGAGGTCGGTTGTGGATGATCATTGGTATTAGGCCACTTGTGGCCATTTCAATGGTATTCATCGGTTGTGGTAGTATGGTTGGTATTCACCAATTGTGGCAGTATTATGTGGTATTGTTGGTATTCGTCGATTGTGGTAGTATTATGTGGTATTGTTGGTATTGGCTAGTTGTGACCATATTATAGGTTTTCACAAGGTATGGTCATTAAATTGTAATTGATTGTTATTCTAGTCAAAAACTTTGTATTTATCTAAAAATAATAGGCCCCTAGCCCTCAATAACTAATGCATAATCAATATTAATATCTAAATCCCTATAATATATCAATGGACCTTGAGAGGTTGAATCACTACCTTTATCTCATGACCTTGATCTCAACCTCCTCTTTTCATGAGCCTTATTTGCTACCAAACACTCTCTTATGGTCACATATTCACCTTGAAGATGAACATACTCTATAAAAATAATTGTACCCAAATTTGATGTCCTCGTAGGGGGAGGCATTTGTCGCCAAGTTAGCTCAGCATGAAATTGATCTTGTTCAATCACCAATACATCTCATTCTACTCTCAATGCCTCCAAACTATTTATTGCTTACACATATTCCATTGTCTTAATAACAACTCTATTAAATAAATGAGCATGTGGCCCCATCACATCCACTTTCTCCATAATCCCCTTAGGAACAACACTATCATGCACATGTTGTGTCAACACATGTCAATTCAAATTTATTATAAATGATCATACTCACCACCTCCTACATCAATCAAACAAATAATATCAATAGTAAATTACAATCAATAAGGTACATAAATAATTAAGTCCCACACAACACATATACCTACCATCTACTACCCCAAGAGCATCTACCATGGTTATTGGTAGATTTGTTGCTCCTACAATAGGAAATAAGTGTGTCCACCTATGTTGGGCTCACCACTATGTATACTCATATGTTCCTACCACATCATCTATATATATGATCTCCAATATTTCATCTCTCTCATTAGTAAGTACTAGAACTAGCTCATTGATCATAGGGAGAGATCACTCCCCCTCACAAAAAGCAGACCTAAATGATTATGGCCAAATTACATGCACTGGGAGAACTCCTTGAACCACATTAGACTAATGAGTCACTCACTCTTTCTAAAACCACTCATATACACCATAAAATTGGTCATGAATCCAACAACTCACATGAATCTGTCATAACTCAACTACATCCTCCTTATAACCCTCAAACCCATGATACGACCTCTATATAATGTAAAATGATGTTAATCAATCTAATATACTACAAAAATCTATAGTAATACTATGAGTGACATGTACCATGTTCACCCACCTCCAACCATACATCTATGGATATGCCTATCCAACTAATGGCATCCTAATAGGGCTAATAATTGGTATATGCTCGTAATCCAAATAATGCAATAATTTTAAAATAACCCAATCCTCTATCATAACCCTCATGAATAAATATATGTAAATACATGTATAATTTGTCCAACATGGTATAAATTCATGAATATGTGGTCCCATGCTCCTCTATATTATAAATAATATCAATCTTCTTGTATGAAATTGCTATAAATTTTCACAATTGCAGAACCCCTAAAATTATAATCTCAAATAATATAATGGTGGTATCTCTAGCAACATATCCACTCCCTCTATCATGCCTAGTCATATACCTATGGGCATTAAAAAATATTAACTATCAAATCTACACAATCTGAATAACCACAATTAGTAACCATAAAATACACCACACATCCTCCAAAGTCACCATCATCTCGCCTATAGGTAACCAATAGGTACATGTATATGAATCCCACCTATTAATTAAGGTGGTCATCATATGTATATCATATGAAACTATTTATAAACAACCTATATCATTTAATCTTACATTATCAATAATGGTAGTCTCCTCATCTTATAAAGGTAAACCATAAATGGTCCACATAATGTGCCTTTGATGGAACTCCCAAGCTCTAAGGTCACTCTGCAATCACAAACACATAAAAATGTTATAAAAATAGATCCATGATCATCTAAAATGATAATATTAAATTTAAATTATAAATTTGACAAAATTTCATTATGTTGGATAGTTACGTAGACAACATTGCATTACACAAGATGCCAACATAGACAAATTTGCATATTACTAGATAGATATGTGACAAGTTTGGACATGACCAGTCACAGTGGGACACAACTAAAAACTCATAAAACACATCAAAATTACAAAAAATAAAATAAAATACAATATTTACTATGTACATTTTACTCACCAGATTCAGCTTTGTATCCTCTTCCACTACCACTCGTACTTGTTCATCCTTTGAGGCATGTTTGCTTTATTTTCACTAATTCTCAATTTTTACTAATAATTTATAATAAAAATGAATATTAAAAACTATTTTAACCTACATATATATATATATATATATATATATATATATATTACTATTATCCTAAGGTTACACCTTTCCAACTGGCACCCATACTAATCATTGTTAGCAAAAATGGGAACTACAATATCTTGCACAATAATTATCCAAATCGTTTGTCATCTGATTCATTAGTTTATTTACAATATGATATTCTTCATCATAATAATTACAATATTTATCATGGCATTCCCAAAATTACCAAAATTTTACAAAGCACTTATCAATTGGTTTTATTCACACTATTACTCAAAATCACACTCTCATAGCTCGTTAATTTTATGTTACTCTACTTTTGATACCAATGATTCATTACTCTCATATTTTATCTCAAAAGGGGGGAAACATACATGCTCGTGTACTCAAATATCTTCACTATTCACATAATAGGTAGATACATACTAAATACAATATATGCAAACAATCCAAAATGCAAACATTCAGTGATACTATGATGTCAAGTTAATTGTCAAGAACACAATTATAAACCATGGGGGCATATAGTCTCTATATAAAATTATTATATAAAATTAAAAACATTCAATATAATATGTAGGGGGCATGATATTGGTTCATTTACCCCTCTTTTAAAAATTTTAAAATAAATAACACTTCAATTTTTAATAAGCATTTTCAATTTTAAAAGTTTCAAAGGTAGCAAATACAAAAATTGAATTAGATTTGTATGCAATGGTGTGATTTATATAGTGACAAGTGGATCATGATTGATTTTAGTGAAACTTGACATCTATGGCTGCACTTTTACTAAATCGATGCATGGTTTTCCTCCCCTTATTTTAATTTTTCTTGTTAGATTTTAGTGACACTCGATGGTTTAACACTCTATTATTCATTATATAGTTGTTCACAAGTGAAATCACATTCTTGTTTAAATCCAAAAGCTTAACTCATTGAGACTTGATCACTCTCAAATTCACCATAGGTTATAGCTTTAGTAGTTTGTACGATTATGCTATAGAGACACCCAATGGCCTTCCACTCATCCTCTTACCACTTTCGAATTAGTTTGTTATCCCTAGCTAGGAATAAAACAAGATTTAAAGCATCATATCTCCTCTTGTAGGTGACAAAGAAATAATAGTGCATACTATTTCAAGTGTATTTATCTCTTTCTCTCATTTCAAATTTCAAATTTTTAATTTTTAAATACACAAAGTAACTATATCAATGGCATTATTATAGGTTTCACATTAAGACATCTTACACAGTCAAGCTTCGCATCAAAATATAAAGTGTGTATACACACTTAGATTTGCATTTACTTTACTCTATTAATTTAACTATATTACATCACTAGAGTAAAGTTTGATCAAATATAGAAACCCAAATTTGACACAATCTCATCCAAAATATACATTTTGCATAACCTTACTTATTTAGATAATTGTTGATGAATAAATGGTTTATTGGCATGCCTTAGTCCAAGTCTTAAGCTTCCCGCTCTTATTTATCATTTTTATGCCTTTTATATTTCTATCTTATATTTTCATATTACGTCAAGGATCCCCAATATTCATTCTAAGTCTTTGTCTTTGTATTTTGAGACTTTTAGACAAGGTCATGTCACACAAGAAAGGCTGCACTATGGCCCTATCTGAGTAACGTGGACTTGTCCCAGCATAACTTGTGAAATATTTTTGAGTTTTTATATTTTTAATGATATATTTATGACCATTGGTATTTTTAAAATCATTTCCCTCATGCACTAGTTAGCCCCTAATACGAATTCAAGAGCTTTATATAAGCAAAGGTCTTGCTAGCATCTAAGGGCTAATTTATTATACTCACAAAAACTATAATTTTTTATATCTACTCAATCATTGATTTATTTACATGTCAAAATTTGAATAAATCACCTGCATACTTTTTAAAAATGTAATCATACATGAAATAACATTTATCATTACATTAATGATTACAAACACACGTCTAGGAGGGAGAACTACATTGGCCTGAGGCCCATTTGGGTTATGTTGGTAACACTCATATTACGTAGGGTTTTCTAAGGATATGTTGACTATTACCCTTAGTCATTTCCCCATTTGAATTTTATCTCTATTGTGTTTATTATATAAGAACAAGGGTTTGCATTTTTAGGTCAACCACATGATAGATTGGCACATAGTCAACCAAGACGCAGTCATAATCAATAGATAAGGCTACACTACACCTTTATCTCTTTATGAAAACTTGTCTAATAACATATTTAATTATTGCATTCGATCATGAAAAAATGCATAGGTCATGTCAAGTAGTATTCAGTCACAAACAACATAAATTCTATTTTAGAGAGGTTTACATATTTGTAGGCCTATTTACTATTTTAGACAATTTTTTAGTTCTGTAAAATTTTGTGATATACTATATTTCATTATCATATTTGTATATAATAACATTTTAAATTTTAGTAGTTTATTATGTATTAACTTGATTCACTTAAAACAAAAATGGATTGAACGATATGAAAAAACTTTTAGATTTTGTGTACCTATAAATTTCTCCCTTGAAAATGAGCCTTCTAACTCCCTTCATGCTTTCAAGTTGAAAAGTAATTCAAACTAAAGTTATAAACTAAATTTAAATTATTTTATAACTTAAAATAAAGTCATTTTGATTTTATAAAAAAAATCAGTTGAAGGCATTTTAAATCAACATAATCACTTTATCACATGAGTGAAATAAATTAATGAGCCAACAAAGACTCAGGCATTTAATATTAAAAGACACAAATGACACTAAAAATACTTCATGGTTTGGGGCCCACTAAACCAATTTAGTGTAAAAATTAAATTAAAGCAAAGATTTCCTTTAATCACAAGTAATTATTTCCAAAAAAAAATCAAAATGCAAGTAATATGTAATCAAACACCAACTAGTTACACATCAGATAACTTAAGAAAACACTCCACATTGAGATACAAATTCAAGTTCACCATCATAATACCAAAAAAATAAAAAATCTTGAAGACCAACCCAAACTAAAAACAACCAAAAATCGATTCTCATGTAATTTTTCCAATTTATACTTCTTATGAGTTTTCTGAAAATACCTTTTGAATTCCATAAAAATGACAAAATCATGATGCATCATTAAGATTCACTTCTCATTTCTACCAAAAACATCAACATGAAATTTTGAACATTTAGTTTTTTCCAAACCAAAACACCAATAAAACTCTACTGTAGTCATATAAAATGTGAAAATTGGTAGCTTGAGTGTGGCTTGTAACACCCAACCCATATGTCCCTCTTGCTTACTCTCATGACCCTTTTAGGAACCTTTTCACTAATTCCCAGTCATCTATAGCCTTTCAAACAGTGATTCCACCTCCTCCAGATAGCATTTCCTAGGCTAATCATATCCCCTTGGGTCTTGTACATTTAGGATAATAGCACTCAAATTGGACTATAGCACCAAACCCTAGGGTGTCCATTTTTGGTGATCCTATCTAATTGCATTTTTAGCTCCAATGGTCATCTCCTTACAATACCTATCCTTCTTGTTAGCCCAATGTGATTATATTGGACCCATGACTAATAAATCTCTATAAAAACCCATTCAAAGGTCATTTAGAATGGGTTATCAATTATTACAAAGCAAGCAAGAATATGTTAGGTTCTGGAGCTAAAAGCTTCACTGATGCAGACATGGAGGAGGTAGGAGGAGGTTGCTGAGTGTCACAGACACCGGCGTCGGTCAGGCCAACCGACGTTGGCAGGGTACAGATAGAAGAGCAACCGACGTCAGTCATGGATCAGCCAGCATCGGTCACCTCCAAGCAGACAGGGACCGACGTCGATCGCCTGTGTGGTTCGAACTACGAGTGTTACGGGCAGCTAGTTAACGAACCAAGTGTTTGCATGTCAAGAGCCAAATTTAGACTAGAAGCTGTGGATCTAATTATTGTAATTAGATGTCTAATTATTGTTTGGATGAGATCTATTTAAGAGACTCATAGGCTGTATTGTAAAGGTGTGCTAGAGAGTAAGAGAGCAAAATATTAGCTCCTTCTATGTGTGAAGAGAGCATGGTGTGTTCCTCCTAGTGCCACAGTGCCAAGTGTGGGTGCTGGTTTGGAGAATCAGAAGGGTTCTTCATGTATGTATGATCTTGGTCAGCAGGTGTGCATGGATATGTTAGGAGATCTGCATGGTAAGTAAGATCATTAATCTACAGGTGTATGTGGGTGTGAGATCCAGGTTTTCAGGTGTGCAGAACTAGATTGATTTGCAGGTGTGCAAGATCAAGGAGGATAGCAACACAACAGGGAGTAGTATCAGGCAGGAGCTACTTGGAGTACGGTGTGTACTCAGTCTAGAGCAAAGAGGAAGGCAAGGCAGTTCCTTTCATAAGTAAGATCGATTGGGTTGTAGGTTGTTGTAGTTCAGGAGAGATCTACTTGGAGTGCGTGGAGCACTTGTGGAGTGCGTGGAGCACTTGTGGAGTGCATGGAGCACTGGAGTATTGGTAGTAGTGGATACTGACTGGTTGGAGGTGAACACCAACTCTGTGTTTGAGTTGTGTGTTGGGACCGTAAGAGAGAGAGCTTTGAGGAGAGAATTACTGTTCACTTGAGGTGTGGGAAGCCTCTGAGAGGTGGTGAAGAAGAAGTGGCATCTTCTTTATTGTATTCTTTTCTGTATGAGTATTAATACAAGTTGTGTATTGTCTCTCATATTCTGTGTTGTTTTTAGTTTCTAGTTACTTGGTACTTTTGGTTAATTCTGCATCTTAAGTTGCTTGTATATGGTAATCAATTGTGTGCTTTCTCGGGTTCCTAACAGTTGGTATCAGAGCTAAGGTTGCAGGGAGCAGGTTTGTGTTTGGTTACAGGGCACTCTCAGGGGTTTCTGATTGAGTGGGAGTATAGCAACGACAGAAGAAAGTAATCTATGAATGGAGAAACTGAATAGCATGAATGGTCACTTACAGTGTTATGGAAAGAAAGAGTAGGTAAATAAAGATTGTTGGTTGGTAGCAGATCGGCATGAAGAAGTAGATGTTGCAGGTGTTGTTGCATAGGATGCTCTGGATAAAGTTGAATCTTGTTTTACAGATTCTGTTGCCTCTTTCCATGCAGCCCCAGGTAGAGGGGTTGGTGAGCCTTGTCAGATTGTTGGCAAAGGGGAAGTGTTGCTGAAATTATAGGCGGCCAACACATGGGTGTTGAAGAAGGTCATGCAGGTCCCAGTCTTGGAGATGCAGCTAATTGCTTCAAGAAATTTGGGTGATGAGAGATGCACAAGAACTCTCACAGCAGATGCACTTGAATTAGCAGGTGGTAAGAAAGCAGGTACTCTTTATCTAATTGCTTATATTACTGATTCTTCTTTTATTGTGAAGACGTGGCTTTGTAGGCTTGGTCACATGAGCAAGAAGGAGATGCATGTTCTTAAGCGGAAGATAGATGTGTTTGATAGACTTAAGAACTGGTAAGCCTTGGTGTTCTTGGAGGAGATGACAGACAGAGTTTAGTGGATGGGGCTGGATACATTTGAGCAGGGCAGTTTGGACATGGATTTTGATTCAAAGGAGCTCACGCGTAAAAAGTCATCACTCACAGGTGTACACAGGTACCGACGTCAGTCAGGAGGAACCAGCGTCAAACAGATAGATGCTGATGTCGGTCATGTGCAGACCGAAGCTGGTGATGTCAGGCAGGGTAAGACCAACATCAGTCAGGAGGACCGATGTCGGCAATAGGTAAGACTGACGTCGGTCAAGAGGATCGACATCGGCAACAGGGACACCGACATCGGTAGAGTTGGTAGTCAGGATAGGTGCATGGAAATTGACGTCAGTCGGATGCAGACTATGTGGTGACCGAGGTCAGTCACTGTAACAGATTATGGGCAGACATCAAGCTATCAAGGAGTCTCAAATGCCCATATGGAGGACTGAAGGTGGTAAGTAAGCCTCAAATTTGTTGTTCCTCTTCTTTATACTAGTTGTTGACTGCAGAGCAAGAAGGATCCAGGAAATAGTGGGAGCATTGCATGATGAGAATGCAGAACCAAGTGAAAGATTTGGTAGGGTTGCCAGCCGGTATGAAAGTACAGAGACGAATGGATACCTTAGTTAAAGAATAGAGAGAATGGACACGTGAGATGGAAGACCAGGTCATATGGTCTTGAGGAAGCTGCAAGACAGTGGTAAAGGTTTGATAGGTGGATGACAAAGCATGGCTTTAGTCAATGTCAGGGTAACTACTGTGTTTGTCTTATCAGGTGGATGATGGTTGCAATATTATCCTATTACTGTATGTGGATGGTTTGCTAGCAGGTTTGTACATATAGGGTTTTTTTGAGCTAAGGGTAAGCTTAGTTCAGTGATTTGCCATGAAGGATTTGGGAGCAGCGAAATTCTTTGGCATGAGAGACATGGAAGATCACAGGTTGATTTTGTCTCCAGTGGGATCTGATGTGAATCAGGTGTTGGCGAGGTTCATTACGCAGGATGCAGAATCGGAGCACACTAAGGGCTAGATAGTTTAGTGTCTAAAATCACATGAGGTCTGGTATAGACCTGAGTTTGCCCAAGCAGTGGGTGTTGTAAGAGAGTTAGGAGCCAATTCGGGGAAGTGGGTTCTCAAGTATTTGAGAGGGACCAGCAGAAGGGATTCATGTTATGCAGGGTCAAGACTTCACTACATGGGTTGTAGGTTTGGATGTGGTAGGTTACTCGAATGACAGGAGCTGCACCACGAGATGTGTGGTGGTTGGTCTTCAAGATTGATCTTGAAGAGGGATACAAGCTAGGAAACAAATTAGACAGGGTACAGGTACAGGTATAGTGTAGTTGTTTATCTCTAAGTGGGAGATTGTTAGGTTGTGGAGCTAAAAGTTTCACTGATGCAGACATGGAGGAGGTAGGAGAAGGTTGCTGAGTGTCACAAACACCAGCATCGATCAGGCTAATCGACATCGGCAGGGTACAGACAGAAGAGCAACCAACGTTGGTCATGTATCGACCGACATCGGTCACCTCCAGGCAGACAAGGACTGACGTTAGTCGTGTGTGTGGTTTAGACTACGAGTGTTACGGGAATAGTTAGTTAACGAACCAAGTGTTTGCATGTCAAGAGCCAAATTTAGACTAGAATCTGCAGATCTAATTATTGTAATTAGATGTCTAATTATTGTTTGGATGAGATCTATTTAAGAGACTCATAGGTTGTATTGTAAAGGTGTGCTAGAGAGTAAGAGAGTAAAATATTAGCTCCTTCTGTGTGTGAAGAGAGCATGGTGTGTTCCTCCTAGTGCCATAGTGCCAAGTCTGGGTGCTGGTTTGGAGAATTAGAAGGGTTCTTCATTTATGTATGATCTTGGTCAGCAAGTGTGCATGGCTACGTTAGGAGATCTGCATGGTAATTAAGATCATTGATCTGTAGGTGTATGTGGGTGCGAGATCCAGGTTTATAGGTGTGCAAAACTAGATTGATTTGCAGGTGTGCAAGATCAGGGAGGATAGCAACACAATAGGGAGCAGTATCAGGCAGGATCTACTTGGATTACGGTGTGTACTCGGTCTAGAGCAAAGAGGAAGGCAAGGCAGTTCCTTCCATAAGTAAGATCAGTTGGGTTATAGGTTGTTGCAGTTCAGGAGAGATCTACTTGGAGTGCATGGAGCACTTGTGGAGTGCGTGGAGCACTGGAGTACTGGCAGTAGTGGATACTGACTGGTTGGAGGTGAACACCAACTCTGTGTTTGAGTTGTGTGTTGGGACCGTAAGAGAGAGAGCTTTGAGGAGAGAATTACTATTCACTTGAGGTGTGGGAAGCCTCTGAGAGGTGGTGAAGAAGAAGTGGCATCTTCTTTATTGTATTCTTTTATGTATGAGTATTAATACAAGTTGTGTATTGTCTCTCATATTCTGTGTTGTTTCTGGTTTCTAGTTACTTGGTACTTCTGGTTAATTTTGCATCTTAAGTTGCTTGTATATGGTAATCAATTATGTGCTTCCTAGGGTTCCTAATAGAATACAAGCAAGACTACTCAAGCATATTTCCCTATTCTTTGCATACAGTGAGCCAATACAACTACAAGCTTATACAAACCCTCAAACCAATCCCTAGCCACCTCAAGCACACCTAGTTTAGCATTTTGTATCTTTATATACACTATTGCACAAAGTATATCAAGTGCGAGAACTACATATGACTTGATCCCTCTTTAGAGTATTGGTATGTAGGCAGTGTGCCTACATAAGGGGTGTGGCTACACATTCAATGCATCTTACACACACTAACCCCCCTTTATTTCTCAAAGTTTGTCAAAGCACAATGGAGTATAGGGTTTGAAGACTAAATCATTTCTATAAGGAGTTCCACAGGCATCCAATATCTTAAATTTCATAGGCAGGCTCATACAAGGACAATGAACAAAACCTAGAAAGCTCAGATCTCTTGAACAATAGTGGTAAAAGAAGACTATAACACCAGACCCCAGAGTTTCCTATTTTGGTGCTCCTATACTTTCATAAAAAAAAATCTAGATCATGATTTACAACACTATCCTAGTCTTGTACAACAAATTCTAAACCCTGCAACAGCCATCTTAGTCTATTTCCAATTAAGTCTTATTTTCTTCACATTTATTACTATTTATAGAAAGGTTAAAAATACAAATAAACTATAAAAATCAATAGCTTAATTATTAAAATATTATTTATTTATTTCTTTGTTCTAGACCCTCAACTAAATTAGTAATAATACTCTAATATTCCCAAAATAGTTAAATCATTTGGTGAACTTGACTTACTTCATTTATGCATAAAACCCCTAGAAACCCTAGGGTAAATTCTTTGTTGATTTTTCCAATAATTTTTTGATTTTTTACTTGCATACTTAAATAAAAATTTAATTTAATTTTTTAAATTTCATAGTAATTTTTAAAAAAATGTTTTTCTTATAAACCCTAGTTGCATATACTAGGTCCCTTTAAATCAAGAATTTTCCAGTAATTTTTTTATTTTTTACCTGCATATCTAAATCAAAAATTCACTTTAATTTTTAAAATTCCATATTAATTTTTTAAAATATCATTTTTTAAAACCCTAATTGCACATACAAGGTCCTATTACTTTTGAGGCATCACCTTACATGTTTGTGAGCTTCGTATCTTTTTTATGCATGTTCCAGTTTCTTGTTTAGATTATATCTATTTAATCTTTTCTTCCATTATTCAAGTTATTTTCCTTATGACACCTAAGCTCCTTTCATCTCTTCCTTTAAGATGAAGTGCAAGACTTAGTGGCAACCCTCTTAAATTCATCTAGATCCCTTCAACCCAACCATATACCATGGATAAACAACCAACTCATGTTCCTGTTATAGATCCTACACATCTAGTTACACCAATTTAAATGAGGATAATTTTGATAATGAGAAATATGAGAATAAAAATGATGATACAAACACCAATGTTCATGACCCACCACATCAGACTCTTGATCAACTTCCACCTATCATTGATAATGAAGTTATCCTCAATAAATATTTGATCCTAAAAAATTTTCAAGAAAGACTCATGGAATAGCCTCAAGATCATACCCTTATCTTAAAATCTATCATGGAAATTAAAAAGGCTAAGCAAGTTGAGTCTTTCATTCCTTCAGAGCATCTAGTTGTAAATGACACTATGGGGGCAACTATGTCTCAACTACCCCCTATAGCAACCCAACTTTCCTATGAGGTACCACCAGTTACAACTAGTACATCTTTATCTCCTAATGTGCTAGCCCTTGTTCAAAACATAAAATCTTTTCAATCTAAGGTGCTAAATTTTGAGCAAGGTGCTTCTAGACCTACACAAGCCTCAGATTCTTTTACTCTACTTCATACACCATTAGCACATCATATTGCTTCTACACCCTTACCACTAGGTTTTATTCAACCCAAACTCACTCTATATGATGGTAAGGGTGATTTAGAGACACATTTGAGATATTTTCAAAAAGCATGTTTGGACAATGTGTCAAATGATTGGCTACTAACTAAGTTATTTCTATGAATTCTAAAGGATTATTATTTACAATGGTTCTATAGTCTATCAAATCAATCGGTCAATGCATTTAATCCTTTAGCTGACATGTTCCTAGCTCATTTCAGCATTAACATTGGTGATAAGATTTCATATGCCCAAGTTTCACAACAGAAATAAAGGTCAAATGAGCATCTCACGGATTATGTTCATCGATATAAGATTATTTTGGCTAAGATGACTACCCCCAAGGCCAATCAAGAGTTATAAGATCTATTCAAACATAGTCTTCTACCAGCTTTGCATGAGTCAATAATGCTTGAAAGGTTCTCTTTCTTCACTTAGCTATGGCATACACTAAAAGAAAAGGGAAGTCAAATTAATTACAATGGGCAAACTCAAGTACACAAGTATATCAAAAACAAAAAACAAGAGTAACAACAAAGTCCCATATAAAGTAAAGGTCAATGATAGCAAGAGTTAGAATCAACCTACAGTCAATGCAACTTTAGATCCCCCTAAGTGAGTGGTTTTATTAGCTCCTCCTCAATGAACCTTTACCAATCTACCAGTTTCTCCATCTAGATTTTTACAACTTTTGGAATGTAATATCATACCTCTCCCTCCTATTCAAGAAGTTGATTTACAAAGATTCTTCCATAGGGATATGATTAGAATGTATTTTACAATTTTTATAGGGCATTAGGCCACACAAAAAATAGATGCATCAGTTTGATACACAAGATATATGACTTGATAGATGGCAACATTATTGATCTTGGCACTTCAGTTACACCTCCTTAGGCAAAGCAAACACAAGATAAAGCTTTAAAAATCTTTTTAGATCTTTTCCCATAGCATTTTAAACAAGAGATATGTGATACATTAGGTGGTCACCATGCATATCATGCACATCCTCCCTTAGGTACATACATGACACCTTTAGTTGAGTCACATCCTTTAGGTAACATGATTGGTGTGTACAATTTCAGAGTTCCAACTAGACCTTTGATCTCCTTCTCAAAAAAGTAGATAGTTGAGGATGATTCAAATTATCATACACTCTTTATTAGAGCCTACATTCATAATCATTCTATTCATAGTGTTCTCATAGATAATGGATCCAATGTGAACATGTGCACTATGACATTATTACAACATTTGGGATATTCAAAGCAGGGTATTACCCTGATGGACATAGTTATAAGTAGATTCAATGGGAATATACATAGTTCATTGGGTGAGATTTTACTCCCTCTACAGGTTGGTCCAACATATGTGGCCACATCATTACTATTATTCTTAGTGCAAGAGTTTTTGATATGTTACTTGGCCAACCATGGATTTAAAAACTTCAAGCAGTACCTTTTATAGTTCAAAAATGCATGAAATTCATTCACATTAATTAAGTTATTACAGTTGGAGGAGTTTCATATGAGTTACCACTCCCCACTTTAGATCCATCTTTTACTTTGTAGTTACCAGTTTCAGTTTTGCCACTAGTTGTAGTTTCCCCACCAGTTTTAGTTCTTCTTCTAGTTTAGATTCAGACACAGTTGAGGCCTCCATCACCAACACAAAGAGTTCATATACTTCCATAGAGGCCTATTTTAGAACAACCATAGTTTTAGGATTCTAGACAGCTTCTAGCTATAGTGTTTACACTCAGGTTAGTATCATTGAGATCTCATGCTTCTACACATAGAGCACATGATCAGAGAGCTTTTCCTACTACCAGATGGGTCCCTAAGAGCCCTATAGTTGCATCCACTCCTTAGAGTTACAAGGTCACCCCATAATTGTCATCTACTTTATAAATTTCAAAGCATTTATAACATATACAACTTTTAGAGTTATAGTCTCAGCATCTCCATCATGCTTTATGATCACGCATGATCCCTCTCCTCGATACAAGACACCATGATAGGGAGTCTCCCATGACACCCATCGGTTAGTATCATTTCTTCTCAGTATTACTTATACATAATCTCCTTTATGCTTGATTGTACATAGCTTATTATACAATACAAAAACATACAAAATATCAAAAATTGAAAAAAAATGCAAATATTTCAAAATACCAAAAAAATTTCAATCGTACGCATTATCCATGCTTTACATTTCTACTACTATGCCAGACTTACATTTGTTGTTCTATGTTATTATTTGTCAATTTATCTACATTACCATGGTTCACTTGATATTCTTTAAGTGTGTGCAGTGACATCAAGATCCTTGATTGCTTCACTCTACCCATTAAGGGGGCATCTTAATTCATACATTTGAGACACATATCGATATATCTACCCACTAGGGAATCTTCTACATGACTACACCATCCAGGTTATGTCATTCCTACACCACACACTCTAGTTATCATGTTCATGTACATTATTTACTAGCTTACATAGATTACTATATCAATATTTCACTAGTATATAACACTTGTGTATTTCTTAGTATATACCTAGTCTTGTACTCCATGTCTTGCATACTTTCACTTCTTGCTTTGATTAGTTAGATGCGATTATATTTCTAGTATTCTCATGCTTTCCTTTCTTGCTTTGTGTAGTTAGATGTGATTGTATTTCTTAGTTCCTATTTGTCTCATGTTTGTGCCTTAAGACATTTGCCAATGTCCTTTACTTCTATTCTTGTGTGTGCCTTAGGACATTTGCTAATGTCCTTTACCTGTACTCTTAGAAGTGATTGTGGTTTTCATGCCAACCTTATTTTTTTCTAATTATATGTGTATGTGGAATTTGAATATGACTTGTATGCTTGCTTTCCAATTTGAGTGACATGTGCCCATATCCCTTCTTTGCTTGGCCCCTTGGCCACTCTTGTATACTTCTTGCTTTTTGCCTTGTGTGATTGTTTCTTGATTGCTTTTCAATTGTTTGCAATGTCATGATCCACATCATGCATTATTTTGATTTATTGGATGCCATAATGGACATCATGCTCCATCCCTCTTTAACAATTAATAGCCAATAACTAACTAGACTTCTAATTTAAATTAGTTACATTGCACAAGCTATTATATTGTTATGTCTATTTAGGCATACCATTGTTGATCTAATAATCTCCATGACAAACCATGCTATATTTTGAGATATCTTGTCAATTATCATTGTTATATCATTTATTTTACAACATAACACACTTGTAAGGCTCTTTCTTCTGAGGGCAGTCATTATAGGGTCTTCATTCCTACCCTTAGAAGAGGGGGAAATAAACAAGGGTTTTGTCACTGAGATCAAATCTCTTATTGATCAAAAAATTAGTTTTTAGAACACCTAAAATAGGAATCATACTTCAAACCAGGCAAATAGTGATAATTTCAAATAGTCATCAAAATCAGCCCAGGACAAGAGCACCAAGATTAGACTATAGCACCAGACAGTAGGGTGTTTGATTTTGGTGCTCTTATACAAATAGTAAAAAAACCAAATTTCATAAAAATAGACAAAAAAGTAAGACTAATTATAGTTTTCTCAGCTATAGTTCAATTCAAAATTAATAGTTTTAGTATAGTTTTTCTTAGAGAATCCAGATATAGGGGGTATGATGCACGACATGATGGATATCACTTCTAGTTTTAGATTAGGCAGTTGATATAACTTCTAGATCAAAATCCATGTTTTAGACAACAATGATTGGGGGCAATGTGCATGGCACATTTGAATTCTTTTCATTCTGAGTTTAATGCATTACCTAGGTATTCTCAGCATTTACATGTCTTATTCCATCTATAGGTGGTTGGCATCATTTATGAGTGGCTTCCACATAAACCTATTGCCTAGTTTCAGAGTAGCTTTCATACAAACCTAATCTCCACTTTTTTCAAGCAGCTAAGAGTGGCATAGTTTCTAATACACATTTGGTTATCCATGCCACATTATCAGATTATAAAAAATTCATGGGCTTCAAGAGCCATCTCATATGACACACATTCCATGCCAGTATTAGTTCATAACTTCACTTTAAGGGGCAATGATGGAGCCAAAGGACTAGCTAGCCTTTGTATTCTTGAGCCACCTACTTAGAGGGATTGGATACATAGTCTAAACATTGATTAACATATGCATGATCACATAACTTCACTTACTGGCTGATGATGGAGCCAAAAGACTAGCCTTTACATTCTTGAGCCACTCTCGAGGAATTGAGCACTTGGCTCTGTTCATGATATTACTCTTGGTACAAGATAATTCAGCACATACCTAGCATCACTCAACATCATAATAGGTTTTGTATTAGTTTTTATACCTGGTGAGGTGTATTCATTCCTTTATTTTCCTCTCTCTCTTACCTAGTTTTGTATGTTTTTATTTTAGATATAGTGTATCTAGTAAGAACTAATATACTCTTTATTTTTCTCTTACAGATTTACACTTTACAGCATGCTCTCTCTATGCACACCCAGGATCACACAGCTTCATGAGATTCACCCTTGTAGGTAAGTTTAGGTACGCTTTCCATTTTTCCTTTATCTTAGTATTTCACTTTTTTGCATCATTAAATAAAGAGGGGATAGATGTATTCATATAAAATGTGAAAATTAGTAGCTTGAGTGTGGATTTTAATACACAACCCATAGGTCCCTCTTGCTTGCTCTCATAACCCTTCTAGGAACTTTTTCACTGATTCCCAATCATCTGTAGCCTTTTGATAGTGATTCCACCTCCTCTAAGCATCATTTCCTAGGCTAATCCTATCCCTCTAGGTTTGATACTTTTAGGACAATAGCATCCAACTTGAACTATAACATTGGACACTAGGGTATCCATTTTTGGTGCTCCTATCCAATTACATTTTAATCTCCAATGGTCATCTCCTTCCATTTCCTATCCTTCTTCTTGTCAGCCTCACATGAATACATTGGACCCATAACCAATAGATCTCTATAAAAACCCATTCAAAGTTCATTTAGAAGGTGTTGGCAATTATTACAAAGCAAGCAAGAATACAAGCAAGACTACTCAGGCATACTTCCTTGTTCTCTGCATACAACTAGACAATACAACTACAATCTTATTCAAACCCTCACATCAATCCCTAGCCACCTCAAGCACACCCAATTTAGCATTTTGCATCTTCATATATACTATTACATAAAACAAAGCAAGTGGGAGAACTACATATGGCTTGATCCCTCTTCAGAGTATTGGTAGGTAGGCAACATGCCCACATAAGGGATGTGGACTACACATTCAGTGAATCTTACACACATAACCCCCTCTTTTTTCTCAAAGTTTATCAAAGCATAATAGAGTCTAGGGTTTAAAGACTAAATCAGCTCAACAAAGAGTTCTACAGATATCCAACATCCAAAATTTCATAAGCAGATTCACACAGGGATAGTGAATAAAACTCAGAAAGCTCAAGTCTCCTAGATAATAGTGGTAGAAGAGGACTATAGCACTGAACTCCAAGGTGTCCTATTTTAGCGCTCCTATCCTTTCATAAAATTAAAGCTAGATCTTGATTTGTGACACTATCCCAATCCTGCACAACAAATTTCAGACCCTACAATGGCCATCTTAGTCTATTTCTAGCTAAGTCTTATTTTCTTCACATTTATTGTTATTTATAGAAAGGTTAAAAATACAAATAAATTATACAAATCAGTAGCTTAATTATTGCAATATTATTTACTGATTTCATTGTTCCAGGCCCTTAACAAAATTAGGATTAGTACTCAAATATTTCCAAAATAGTTAAATCATCTATAATAAATGAAGAACTTTATACCATTTTTAAAATTAGAAATTGGAGGAGAACTAGACAAGAAAAAAGGAGCCAAGTAGAGAAGGAAGGAACCTTGGTGAGAATGAGACCTTAACCTTGCACATGTGGAGGAGTATTTTTGTAGTTTCCAAAGGAGAACAAAGGTAGCTTTTGTATACCCTTGTGTTTTCATATTATGTTATCTACTTGGAAATTAGAAGCTTCTCCCTTATGTGTTTTGCTTGTTTTCAATAGGTGTAGGGCCACTTGGCATACCCTCTTTTTACCATTGCTTTCCACGGGTTATGTCTATGGCCACTATGTTATTTTTTATTGCCCACTTGGACTTTGGAGATGCAAAAACCCTCCAAATTTACTTGGATATTTTTATAAAGCATTCCTTGTTTAAATTTTATGTCATTAGGCTACCTAATTTGGTTTGAATTTACTTGCCTAATTTTTCTCTTTTACATAGTAATAGTGGCTAGTGGAATCGGGTTCCTATGACCTTCTACATGGTTTTCCTTTGTATAGTGATAGTTGTTGGTGGGACCATAATTCCTATGCCCTAATACATGGTTTTTCCTTTTGTATTGGTGGAGTTTGGTGGAACCATAATTACTAAGCCCTTTTATGTGGTACTTTGGCATGTCAATTGTGATAATGATCTCCCATGGCCAAGAGCTGGGAGAAAAAGAGTGAGGCATCCCCATGTTCTTATTCTACTTCGGTGGGCCTTTTTTGTTTGAAACATGTCTATGGATGCCTTGTTCTCATTATGATATTTTAAATGGTGATTTATTTTCATTTCATGGTTGTGTTAGGTGTGGAAATCTCTTATACATAAATGAACTTGTAAGCATCCTAGATGTGTTTTTTAGTGAGTGTTCCTTGTCATGTTTTAACTATCATCCAAACCTTATCTTGTCAACTTATTTCACCTTACACCAATGATTTGAAGATACTCATATTTGGGAGTCTTAGGTTTGAGGGTGCCAAGGGTAGTCACCTAATGTTGGCCTTACGATTACTTGTGGAGCTCATTTCAAGACCAAATTTTTAAACATTATTATATTGAATTGTAAAAAAATTAATGTCTATTTTGAGAGGCATTTTATTGTAATGATTTAGGAAATTAAGTGTATAATGAAGTATTTGTAACAAAGATTGGGAAATATCTTGATGAACATATGTCTCTTACATACTCTTAAACTTTATTGTATCGAATATATATGAAATGCAATGATTATATTATGCTGAAAAGAATATTGTCATTTTTGTTTAGATATTTATCTCTCTGTATTTTTATAAAATTTAGCATAGCAAGTGATAATTCTTTCTAATATTTTGAATTTCCATTATTTTTCATGGAGCCAAGAATGGCTAGTAACACTTATATAATTTTCATAATCATATGTGTTCTAATTTATTTCTAATTTAATTACATAATAAAATAAATTAAATTAGGTTCTTGATGTTATTTTCAGTGCATTTTAAGGATTTATGGTTGAATTTTTACAAAATTTTAAATTTACCCTTCGTGTAATTTTTAAGCATGAAAAATGAGGCATTGAAGTGGCCAAAATAACTTTATCATTAAATTATATAAAATCGGGACCCAATACCACTAGTTTCATAATTTTTGGGTTCTTGGTTTGCCCATTATGAATTTTTTAAAATTGGTAGTCTGTAGGGCAATTTTTGAATACACAAGCCCTTTTGGAGGGCATTGTACCTTTTTCATAGGGCTTATAAAAAGGGCCAACGATCAGCCATATGACCATGCGACATAGGTTAGAACCCTTGAGGGGTTAGTTATTAGCAGGACATTTGTTGAAGGCCCTAAAGTGCTAAGAACTTAGTCAAACATGGACCACCTCATAAAAAGGTAATGGTTAAGTGGGAATCATTTGGCTTACATGCCATGTAGTCAGCCCATTATGGAATTCAAAGCCTTTGGCATAGTAAATAAGGGTTGACCACCACCCAAGCTTGACCACCAAACATTTAATTAAACCTATTTATTTTTTAATTAAAATTAATATGAATTTTCATTAAACCTTCACTTTTATAATGTTTGAAACTTGTAACTGTAATTTTGCCAAACTAGAACTTTTATCGTAAGTTCACCTAGTTTTTCAAGGCCATTTGTAGAGACCTGGAGACTCAGAGGCAGGGTGACCCTAAAAGGTGTCCCACTCAATTTTTCATGTTTTGCTACATGGAATGTTTTTTAAAGCCTAAAACGATGTATTTTTTAAAATATGACTTCTTTATCTTAGAGATGTTTTTAGACATTTTCTAGTTGAATATACTTCCTTTTGTAAAGATAATTACAGAGTTATGGAGGCTTATAGGTGGGGGAACCAAAAAGGGACCCCCTCTTTTTTGTGACTTTGTACATGAAAGTGGTTTTGGGACCTAAAACATCACTCTTTTCAAGATTTATCTCTTTTGTCCTTGAGAAGTCTTTTTATCTTATTTGACAACTTAAAACTCTTGGAAGCCCCATAATGGGTGAACCCAAAAGGGAACCCCCATTAGTTTGTTTTTCCCTTCTACATGAACTAATAATTGAAAATTTAAATTGAGAATTGAAAGTGTTTCCTTCTTAAAACTTGTTGGTGGCCATTAATGTTTGTGGTGGAGCTTGAAACTCCCAAAGACCTTTTCAGAAATTGTGAGAGACTAAGACCTCCTAGAATTTTTATGAGAATATTGGTACCTGTAAAATATATCTAAGTATACATGTATCAAATTAGATTTTAAAAATAAGTTAAAGTGAAAAAGGATAAAAACTAGGAGACTCCATTAATGGTAGTTGTCCAAGGCTCAAGGAGAGGAGGGATGACTGTGCATAAGACATCCTCCAACACATCCTCCCTCCTTTCCAAAATGTGATTTTTTGACTTGATTATTGTTTTTAAGACTTTATTGACTTCCATAAGGATTTATAAGGATTTCCCACCTTTGACCAAATCTAACAGTCGAGGTTGAATCGATATGATGGTTGAGATAGTGTGTTTTATCCTCAAGGGGCTTATTTGTGATATATTAGACACCTTTTTTGGAAGTATGTGGATTATATGATATATTTTTAATAACTTTCATCTCAAGTTAATTCAACATGAAATTATACTTTAATTATGAATTAAGTGTGAATCGACCCCTATGATTGACCAAATTTACCTCGATATGTTTTTGAGCACCATGAAGACTCAGGTAGAATTGTTCAACTAGTGGTTGTTTGAACCCACCTCACCTTAGTTGAGAATTATTTTTGGGCCTTGGGTCCATGCGCCCTTCAAGTCAGCTTAGAAAGTTTTAGGCTTGTTTGATAGCCTATAGGCCAATTAGATCAAGTAGAGGCAGACATGGTGTAGTGATCATGCGACCACTTACAGATTACCATCCACATCATTTGGGCAAGAGAGTTTATTTGGATTTTTTGTGTGTCTCTTTCCATGAAGATGGATATTCAATGTGAAATTCAGTTGTGTAGAATGTGTGTTGTACATTCTATAAAAAAAATGCTCTATTTTGAATGGATTCAATTATGTCAATTTTTGGGCATGAGAATTCAACCTAAGAAAATTCCTAACACCATGTTTAAATGTGTCAATGCCATTTATACCCTAATAATTCTACATCTATATTAATTCCCATAATTTTTATGGTACTTTGCTCGCTATCCACTTTGTCCCCAAACATTTCTAGGTCTTCGTTTTATATTATTTTAGATTAATGATATAAATGAGCATAAAATTATGAATATTTAGATTGTATAAATTATATTTAGATTATGTAGATTTGAATTTAAAAGTAAAATTTTAATTGTACTTTACTATTTATAGAAATGACAAAGAAAACTAGGGTATTTAGATTGTTTTTATACTATTTGAGTTCTAAAACTATGTGCAGGTTGTAAGAAGGATTAAAACTAGATCTAGAGCTAGTCAAATATGGAAACTAACTATCTGTAAATGTTTGGATGGATCTAGATGAAGCTATGTGCTTATGGATAACCATAGGCATCTATTCTCTATTGAAAATTTCCTTACAATCTATGCTATAATGTTTTGTCACATATTAATGTGCTTATTTGTAAACCATTGAATTTTGTAATAATAGAAGTGTATTGTTGCATAAAACTCCAAAATTATGTCTCCTTCACCTTAAAACCCTCATTCTACTTTTGACATAAGGTTTTCTTATAAAAATGGGTAGAGTTTTGGGTTTATTTTACCCCAACCACCCTCCATTAAGTGGTTTAACATTGCCTACCTTCTAATACTCTGATTATGGCTCAAATTGCACGTAGTTATCCCACTTAGGTGTATGTGTGAAATAGTGATCCATAGTATGCATGTAACCTATAACCTAGATTTTGATAATTGATAATATATAAAATTGACTTAGCTTTAGGTTCTTAAAACTTGTTTATGGCCTAATCCTTTAAGTGTTTTCTTATTTAGAAGTTTTTGGATTGTTCCTCTCAATTTACAAGTGACCTATGTCCTATTTATAGGTGTTAGATAGATACTTACTAGATAGGCATAGGATTAGGACTAGTGTGTATGAATATTTAACTCTTTGGGTAAATTTTTCTACCACCATCATGTGAAATGTATGAGTTGACCCATAAGAATGATATAAATTTAATAAAATTATTGTTATAAAGCACGCAGACAAATCTGGTACAAGTGGACAAATTCGATAGACTGAAATTGTTTGACTATAACCAGAGGCATCTGAGGAATAAGAAATGATTATTTATTTATAAAGAGACAATATGATTATGATAATAAGCAGATTAGGCACAAACTAAGAAAATCCTGTAGTTGGCTAATAACAAATTGGGAAGGTTGAGCCCATTGAAAGATTAATGGCTATGAAAGAGTTTAGGCAAGAGTAATTTGTGTACACACAAGTCATGTATAGTAAATATAGGTCAATATTGACATTATAAATTGTCTAAACTTCCCCCCTTTTATTTTAGTATTGAATAAATTGTGTACCTCAGTGTAACTATGTTTTGTCTTCATGATAAGGCTCTGATTGTCTAGTTTTTATTGCATGCAAACTTGAAATAAAAATACAATAATAAAGTTCCATATATGATTTGAAATATAAAGTAAATTAAATCAATGAAACATTTGAAATTTGAAAATCAAAGATAAAATACATACAAGTAGGAGAACCATGTTGCTCTATGAAGTATTAGAGCCTAAGTGATTATGCCCTAAGGCAGGTGTCGGTATGTAAAACCATGTGTTGGAAAGAGAATTCCTCGACCCTCATGAAGATGAAGGATTGATTAGGAAGTCAAGTGACACATAAAGTTAAATTACATTACTCATTTAACTCATCAATAACATATGATATGCTCAACATTAAAAATATCAAACCCCATGATAAGTTCATATGTAAAGGTGGAGCCCCATACTAGGCTCGTATGTCAACATAAATAGACTAAATCAACCAATGCAAATGGATTTTAGATTCATAATGTTTCCTTTTTCATCTTCATTACCATAATAAAAATTAGAAAATTATGTGCATAAACAACATCCATGCCCCATAATCTGATCCAACTATACCAATTTGATATAAAATGCAATAAATATATATGTCACCCTACCCCTAATTTGATAAATTTGATAAATTTTTCCATCTAATCCTTGTAATCTGATAATTATGCTCATTTGATATCTTTAACATTTTACTCATGTACATAGAAAATTCCTGCATATACCCCCAATTTGATCCCTCTAAATCATGTAATATATCTTAAAATCTAAATTATTTGTATATGGAGACTTAAATATATATTATAAACCCACTGGTGTGCCCCCTTTTGAGGTGAAGGATGTAGCCTATGAATTACTCATCTTTAAATAAAATAGTTATACACATCATGTTATATAAAAGGATATAAGATTGAAAAACATGTGCTAACATAAGGATAATATGTCATCATAGTATGATTAGATCAATAGAGAATATATGAAACATGTATCCTAAGGAATTTAAGTGTCAGGTTAATATAAATACAATAATTAGGCACACAATATTAGTCATCACATATATAATCACTAAATAATAAGCCACACAAGAAGATGCATGATATAGATCATGGAACTGCAAGTTAGTAGAAAGATGTGTGATATGGATCATGACACCACAATATTAATAGATAATCCTATATGTACCCACACATATGAAAATAATTACTTGGCCATGATGCACATAATGTCATTCAGAAGAAGAGTCACACATAGTACACTCAATGAACATACAATGTTAAACAAGGCAAAATCCACAAATAATTAACAAGCAATGTCACATAGTGAGCAAGAAATGTCACACGAGGCATAATTTGCAAATAATGAACAATAAATGTCACAAAAGGCAAGTGTCACAAACAATGTAATACAAATTCAATGATCACATCATCTAAAGGATAAAAGGAATTACATAATAAGTCATGCAATATAACATGCAACATGACATACAATAGCAACAACATGCATAAAACAAGCAGAGTTATTCTACACTATTAATGTATGTAATCATCATATGTGGTAAAGTATAGTATCCATATAAAACTCAATAGTATAAGCAAGGGAAATACATGTATAATCAGTCTAAATAGCTCAATATGATCATTAGAAATGGTCATAAAAATATGTAACCTAAATACATGTACCATCAAGATGCCCCCCATGTAGGCATGCCCCTAATGTAGGGAGGGTAACCCCTAGGTGTAGGAATTTACTACATATAAATGTCCATCTCTTATGAAACTTGTATGTCATGTAACTCATGTATGTATGCCTAAAAATACATGTGCATATGAAAAATGATATGTAATCTACCATGATCTGATAAACAACATAAATGAAATGTGTATGCTAGCAAGACAAGTCATACATATGTATTATTTTTTTATTTTTGGAATATTTTATTTTTTGTATTCTCAAACATTAGATTATGAATTATCTAAAATTTATAGGCCCACTAGCACATCCAAGCAATGTGGATAGCCATACAGTACATTTTGAAAAATATTGCTCAACTTTAGATATTGAATCATGTTAAATACCCCAATATCATCATCATTATTGTCATCATACCAATGTTTGTCTATGATACTCACCTTTCCCTTTGATCTCTCTTGAATTATATGCATACGCATATTTTTTTTTTCGTACATGAATACTTATGTTCTATCTTAGTGAAAACTAAAATTTAACTTGTCCTCAAATCTTTGACTCTTTGATTATCATTAGTTCCATCACGATGAGTTTTAATTGCACCACCGTCAAATATAAATGTAATGTACTTATTATGTGTGTCCATTATAGCCTCCATATATTCTAACCATGTTGACCTAATGTAACATGCAACTGATCTCCTCTACTCAGTACGAATATCATTGTGTCCACAATATTTGGACCACAAGCAACTAGTAATGTAATATGTCTTACTAATCAAAAATGTATGAGATGTTGTAATACATCTCTACCATGACCCAATTCTTATATAAATGTAGTTTTTCATGTATTTGGGTCTTCTTCCACATCAATATAAACTTCTTGTCGATATTCATTCTTGATGGGAATGTGGATAGTTAAAATGTCCTTCTAGGGATGCTTGTATTTTTTGCATGATTATCTCTATAGTGAGTCTTATTGGAAACCACTATAGTAGTTCTAGATATATCTATATCACTTTAATGATCCCTTCATTATTATATTTTTTAATTTGTTGTTTTGATTCTACACAATTGTTTGTCTCATATTTAGTGATTCTATGGTAATCATAATATGATTTTCCTTCTTGATGTGACAACAAGCTAAAGGCCCTATGTCTAGTAGTAAGAAGATGGATCAACTTTGTGTCACGTAATATTTTTAATATGATGTTTGGTTTATCTTGAATGTTGGTTACTTGTAACATTATAAAAGGCTTAACATCGATGAAATCTATATTATTGACTAAATTTTGCTTGAAATTTAGGTATTCGCTTTTGATACATTATGTAATTTGAAGCACTTATTATTTCTAATTCATGATTGATATTACATATTTTTTCTTTTTAATGACACACTTAGCATATGAGGCTGATGTTGTGAGTCAATATTGCAATAATTAGCATTTCCATCATTTTGATTGTCTTAAAGTGTTTTATTTCCTTTATCCAATTTAGATTGTTCTTGAGAGGTAACTTTTGATTAATCAATATTCCTTGTGTATAAATTGTCCTAATACTCTCCCAAACCTAGAGGTGTAAACATGTTATGAGACAAGTACTCATCTAGATTAATATCTGTAAAATATAGATGGGCCTGAAGCTCATCTAAGGAAGTATAAATATTCTTCATGACTAATTTTAGGCTTAGTATGTTTGCACAATGTTTTGACCATTTTGATTACATAGTTTTTAAACATATTTTATATTTAAAGGAAGTAACATGTAATTATTATAATCATGGCTTGAGTTAAAAGATATAAATCTTGTATATCCATTATGGCCATGAGTGATTTATGTGAGTGAAGGGAAATCATAAATCAGGTCTGAAAATCAACCCTAATACATAATTTTGAAACCCTAGAGTGAAGAATGTAACCCTAAGGTAAAATGACCTAGTGTTTGATGCACTCAAGATAAGGATTGGGTTCTCTAATATATTTTATCTTACTTTAGATTAATGATCTAAACAAGCATAAAACTATGAATATTTAGCTTGTTTAAAGTATACATAAATTATGTATATCTGCATGTAAAAGCATATGTTTAATTGCACTTTACTATTTATAGAAATGACCAAGAAGGCTAATATGCTTAGCTTTTTACTATTTTGTTCAAGGTATGATTATGTGGGTAGGTTCCAGGAAATGTTAGAACTAGATCTAGAGATGCTCAAATTTGGAAACTGATTATATGGACTTTCTTACATGGATCTAATAAAAGTGGTACACCCATAGATAATTATAGGCATCTATTCTTTACATGAATTGTCCCTATAATCTTTGCTAGACTATTTCATCACAGATCACTCATCTTCTTGTAAATCATTATTTTGTGAAATATCATAAGCTTATTGTTATTTACAAGTCCAAAATTTTGTGTCCTTCACCTTGAAATCTTAGCTTTAATTTTAACACCATGTTTGCATGTAAAAATGGGTTAGAGTGTTGGGTTGCATTGATCCCAACCATGCCCCACTGAGTGGTTGAGTGATACCCACATTCTAATACTTTGAAGAGGGCTCAAACCCCATGTAATTCTCTCACTTAAGTGTATGTGTGGAATAATGATCTACTAGTATGGATGCATCTATTGTGGTATGAGATTTCACCCTTGTGGAGGAGTTATTTAAGCTCCTCCACTCCCATTCACAATATGGGAACAACCTTAGGCTATGGGTATCTTATAATAGGGTTGAACCTCTAGAGAAGGTCGACTTCTTTATGATAAATCACCTAAACTAATGGTGTCACAAGGAAAAGGGTTAGAAAGGGGAAAATGGCTCTGAAGAAAGCTAAAAAGTGATGCACTAAACAAAAATGGAAGACTCCCATAAGCTTAATCCCACACTAGATTAGCACAAAAAAATGCTAGCTCACACAACCTCACAGACTAGTTGATTGCATAAGTGTTTCATGGACTAGGTTCAGGTAGAACACTAATCTAGACTTGCAAATAGCCTAAAAACACCCTAAAGTTGGTCAAAAAGGAGGACAATGGATGAGGAAGATTCTCCTTCACAATGCCATCATGCACAACTCACTCAACATAGATCCAAGGCAAGAGATAGGTAAAGAAGGTCCTTTATTGCATTAAGAGTTATTTCTTACAAATGTTTGACAAGGTTTAGCCTAATCAAGATAAGCATATTTTGTAATATCTCAAAGAGTCCCCTACTCTTCAAGATCAAAGAGTCCTAATGAGAGTCTAGAATGTGAGAGAGAGTCATTACAAATGAAAAGAGTGGGTGATATAGATAAAAAGAGAAGAGAGAAAAGGGAGCACATTAACCAAGAATAATCAATGAGTTTCCACCTTTCAATGAATGCTTCATCACACTTAATCCAATCCGAACTAGCCCTTCATTAATAAGTTAACTTGTATTTTCTCCAATTAGTCTTTAGGCTCTTCTCATTGGTTGAGCAATACACTAGAGGATACGAGTATGTTTTGTAGATGATGAGTCACGATCCTTTCAAGGAAGAAAGATCCTTAAGATCTGAACAACATTGAATGCTACAACTACTTCTCTAATCACTAGATATTTTTGCTTTGAACTTTTATGCCACCCTTCACTTGGCTTTATCATAAGTACAAAGTCTTCATATATTTAGACCTGAAAATGCAATAACCATGTCTACTTTGGGTGGCCATAGGTACTTGTTTGTCAAAGCTATGATTGTGTCGAAGGATGAGACACTCCACCATATCTCATTTAATTTTGCATCTGTTCTAAACTAAATATGGATCTTTACTATATATTTAAAAATAATCTAATTTATTGGTTTTCACATAGTCATTATATCAATGAAGATCCACATATTGCATAATTTTTTTCTAGACTACATTAGGTTTAAACAAACCTATCGTACATCTGAGTTTTAATGGCAATAGAGACTCATTATTAGTTATTTTGACTCTATGGTTACATTTACTTGATGGTATTCGACTATGCTCTAATGGTGATATAGCCCTTTGAAACATTTGTTTTGGTGCAACCTAAGTTGCATATATTCATCATTTGAAATCTCCTAGCTTCGACTTTTAATATTGACCAACAATCCTTGATCTGCCCTTCTTGAGATTATGACACTTATCTTCTTTACATTGATCCTTAGGATCTTGTAGTCAGTCCATCCATTCCTGAACTTGTGTTACGTGGTAGTTTTTCATTCATCCTTAGGATCCCTTGATTAATTGACATTTTGCTCATTATTGATATGCTTTGGTACGATGGATCACATACCATTGATTAGCTTGGACCCACTGACTTTGTTAGTTGCCACACGCTATTAGATCTCAATTGGTATGATGGATCATGCACCATTGATTTACCTAGTAGTTACCGTGATAATGACACTTTGTAAGTACACATTTATCTTTGAGATTCGTTGACCTTTTGATTGCAAGCTCACTGTTGATCTATAAATATAGATTGAACATGAGTTATTGGACCTTTGGGACCCATTGACATCACTGATCACCCACTCACCATTCGATCTTGACTCAAGCTTCCATGATTTTTACACTTGCCAACTACACATTCATTATTAGATCATTTGAATTCAAATAGCTATTTACTGTAGCTTTAACTTGATGTCCTTACGCATGTCTTAAATTGCTAGTTTAACTTTGAAGCTTTATATGTTGAGATAGAAAAGACATCAAGATATGAAATTTGTAGAGCATGAATTAGGCATGAATAAATCCATGTCCATGTGATCTTTGAGCCTAAGAGGCTTCCTAATCATACTTATAAAATACACAATCAAGCTGACCAATCCATTTTTACATGATGTTTGATGATGGTCTGGTCCATCTTCTTCACTTGCTCAAGTCATTTGATCATTTGGACAATTAATAACTCTACTCAGCTAATCTATCCAAGCAAAAGCTTGGTATGTGGTCCAAATTGGCTAACATATTTAGTGATTCATATGGAAGCATGCATATTATGCTTGAGAACCAAGAGTAGTTGCCTTGTCTGATCCATTGGGCATGGAATCTCCTTTCTTTGTTCCCAACTGATATGAAATGGTACAAGGCTACCCCTCTGAATAACTCCTCTTGAAACAAAAAGGACAACAAGAAAAAAACAAACAAATACAAGTGCATGCAGGCACTTGGAGGAAAGAAAAAATAGCTAACCTACTAAACAAATGTGCACACAGGCACTTAGAGAAAAGCATGAAATCTACTCTAATATATACAATATTGTACAATAATTTACAAGCACCTCTTTCCTAGGTCAAATGGGAAATTTCTATTATCATTCACTTGTAACAAACCAAGATGAAAAATACCTTGCTTTAGAGGTACCAAAATTGGTAAACAAGCAGCTCGATGGCTAATCCTTTTGATATGCTCTCTAACAGATGAAATGGAACAAACATGTCTCGAATGTAGACATATTGGTCCAAGTCTTCCAAGCTTGGTTCATGTTGGACTGTAAGATCACTTGTTTGATGTTGTTCATCACTCTTGAGAAAGCCTTGCATGAAGACTTCATTTAGGCTCTTTGGAGCAACTACACTTGGTTCACTTGGTGGTTCAAAAAGACCATGTTCTTCCACCTTGTCCTTGTGTAAATTAAGATTGATCATGCTTAGAGAAACAAGCTCATATTTTTTTGGAAGAAGGACATGTCTCTTGGCCTCCTCAAAATCTTTGGTTATGGCATTGAACCACTGCCATAACCCTTCAAATTCTTTACTAATATATTCATTTAATTACATCACTAAGCACTTGAGATGTCTCTTTCATCAACCTCACTCAATATTTCATCTTTTTCCTCAACTGAAAATGAGGGTTGATTTGACCATCCAAGGTCTGAAACATCACATTTGTCTTGCTCAAGGTTTGATCTACTTTCCTCTAACTCCAACATACTAGGGCTATTCTCAATTGACACCTCATCTTGAAATGGACCAACCTTAGGTACCTTGTTTTGATCCTCTTCTTCATCTATGTAGAATGGACCTTTAGTAGTTTATTCAAGGTATGCCACATGTTCAGCTTGAGGATTGTCTTCTTTAGGCAAGTTTACAACATTAAGCTACTCCATTTCACTCAAGAAATATGAGCACAAATGTTGTCATTGATCTTTTAAGTTTCTTGCGCTGACCTTGACCTCCATAATAGGTTCATGAAGGTTGTCCTCTTACTTCTCATCAAGATCTTGCAATTTGAAAGCTGAAACAAGATCTTCCCTATGAAATGGGGAGCCTATTATGATCTCCTCATCATAGACACTTGAATTGTCCTCTTCAGGCTCACCTATGAGTACAAGCTCCTCCTCTATCTTTTGTAAAACAAGATCTTTCTCTAAGAGGCAAATGGTGGGAGGGTGAAGAAGTTCACCTTGATTGCAGCTTAGGAGAGTGTCCTTCCAACTAGGGATTTTGAATGGCTTCTCTAGTGGCTCTTGAACTGGTGCTTGGACCTCCATAACCAACACCTCTTCCTTCTTCTTTATGCCCCTTTAAACTGATTTCCATGATGGAAATGAGTATGTAATAGACACTTTTTCTTCCTTTTGAATGGTTATAGGAGAGGGTGGCCTCATAAGTGAGGGTATGACATAGCTAGAGTTGAATGTGTTGAATAATATCTATGATGGAATGGATTCATGTTCTTGAGTAGAAATGGGTGTAGGGGTAAGAGAGGGCAAACTGAGTGACTCAGGTTTGGCATACTCTTTCTCCCATTGCTCAAACATTTTTTCAATGAATAATACCCAACCTCTCAATTCTTTCTTCCCAACCTGTGGATAGTTAGCTTCTTCAATGGATGCCAACACATTATAAAACTCTTGCAAGAAGATATTTATCCCCTCCATGACATGAATAGGGAAATCTTGTCCAAGTTTAACCCCCTCATTAATTTTCATGATTGTTCTCTCTTGGTCCAATATTGCCCCTCTAACTTTTGACAAGGACGGACTTTGATAAGGTTGACTAGGGGGCTGATTAAGAACTCTTAAAGGTTGAGGTTGAGGCTCATGGAGGGGACATGACACATAATATTGATCCAAATGATCCTACTACTCTTCATAAGATATCAACATATTGTTTGTGTTCTAGATCATGCTTCTCATCATTATTATGTCCTCGTTCTCATAAGATGACCATTTTTCACCCTCACAAACTACCCATCTATTATTGACAAATTGAAGAGCACTCCTTACCTCTTATAGAACATGGATAGGGATGACTGGAGAAAACTCAAAACCCTTACCAATCTCCCTTATCAACTCAATATAAACTGATAATGCTTACTTGACTCCTAACAAGGATGTAACAGGATAAGCTTGGTCTTGACAAGGGGAGTTAGAGGACTGATTTAAATGCAAAGGAGGTTGGCCTTGCTCAAATGAAGGGTGGGAAGAGGAAAAAGGCCATGATAGGGTTATCTAAGGGTTGTTTGGGGGGAACACATAAACATTATCTGCTTGATAAGTGTGATGCCAAGGTAGAGAATAAACATATTGATCAAAAGATGATTGATTATACATACCATATTATGATGATTAGGCACTTAGGTAGCTTAAACTAGTTGATTGATATTTAGAGTTACCATTGATGTTTACACACATGCCTCCAAAGGTTGATTGGATAAAGAGAACACCAAAAATTTTCGCCAATGAACAATGTAGTAAGTCCCACCAGGCATGCTAGAAACTATTATGGCATGAGATTGCACCCTTGTGGAGGAGTTATTCAGGTTCCTCCACTCCCAGTCACAATATGGGAACAACCCCATGTTGTGGGCATCCTATAAAAGGGTTGAACCTCTAGAGAAGGTTGACTTCTTTCTGATCAATCACCTAAACTAATGTTGTCATAGGGAAAAAGGTTAGAAACGGAGAAAGGGCTCCTAAAAATGCTAAAAGGTGATGCACCAAATAAAAAAGGAAGACTCCCATAAGCTTGAACCCATACTAGATCAGATAAGATAATGTTATCTTAAATAACCTCACAAACCATCTAATTGCATAAGTGTTTCATGGATTAGGTTCAAGTGGAACACTAATCTAGACCTATAAACAACTTAAAAACACCCTAAAGGAGATTAGAAAGGGGGACAATAGATGAGGAAGATTCTCCTTCATAATGCCATCATGCACAACTCACTCAACACAGATCCAACATAAGAGATAGGTAAAGAAGGTCTTTTATTGCATCAAGAGGTAGTTTTTACAAATTCTTGATAAGGTTTAGCCTAATCAAGATGAGCATATTTTTCAATATCTTAGAGAGTCCCACACTCTTCGAAATCAAAGAGTCCTTGTGAGAGTCTATAAATTGAGAGAGAGTCATTAAAAATGGAAAGAATGGGTGATATAGAGAAAGCGAGAAAAGAGAAGAGGGAACACATCAATTAAGAACAATGAATGAGTTTCCACCTTTCAATGAATTCTCTACCACACTTAATCCAATCTGGACTAGCCCTTCATCAACAAGTCAACTTGCATTTGGTCTAATTAGTCTTCAAGTACTTCTCTTTGGTTGAGATATACACTAGAGGACAAGAGTCTATTTGTAGATGATCAGTCATGATCCTTTCAAGGAAGAAAGATCCTTAAGATCTGAACCACATTGATTGCTCCAAATGCTTCTCTAATCACCATATATCTTTAATTTGAACTTTTACACCACCCTCCACTTGGCTTTATCATAAGGACAAAGTATTCATATCTTTAAACCTAACTCCGCCATAACCATGTTTGCTTTGGGCAACCATAAGTACTTGTTTATCGAAGCTATGATTGTGTCAAAGGATGAGACACTCCACCATATGTCATTTATGTATGCATTTTCTCCAACCTGAATATGGATCTTTACTATATATTAAAAACCAATCTAATTTATTAGTTTTCACATAGTTGTTATATTGATGAAGGTCCACAAATTGCATAACTTTATTCTAGATTATATTAGGTTTAAATAAACATATCATGCATCTGAGCTTTAATGGCAATAAAGCTTCATTATTAGCAATCTTGACTATATGTCTGCATCTACTTGATAGTATTTGATCAAGTTTTAATGGTGATATAGCCCTTTAAAATGTTTATTCTGGTTTGACCTAAGTCATATATGTTCTTCATTCAAAGTCTCTTAGCTTTGAATTTTAATATTGATCATTGATCCTTGATCTTCCCTTTCGAGATTATGACACTTATCTTCTTTGCATTGATCCTCAAGATCCTATAATCAATCAATTCAATCCTTGGATTACATCACATGGAAGTTTAGCATTCATCATCAAGATCTATTGACTAGTTGACCTCTAGTTTATCATTGATATGCTTTGGTACGATAGATTATGCACTATTGATCAACTTGGAACCACTAGATTTGTTAGTCTTTGCACATCATTAGATCTTTGTTGGTATGTTAAATCATGCGGCATTGATTTACTTGGCATTTACTACAATTGTGACGCTTAGCAACTATGTATTTATCTTATAGATTCACTGACCTTTTGACTGCAAGATCGTCATTGATCTATGCATACATGATCAAATACATGCCATTGGATCTTTGGGAACTATTGACATCATTGATCACCCACTCACCATTATATCTTGACTCAAAATTCCATGATTTTGATGTTTGTCAGATGTGTATTCATCCTTGGAACATTTGAATTCAAATGGCTATTTATCGTAGCTTTAACTTGACGTCCCTGTGCATGTCCCAAACTGTTAGTTTAACTTTGAAGCTTTATATCTTGAGATAGAAAAGACATCTAGATACGAAATTTAGAGAGCATGAATTAGGCATGAAAAACTTCATGTCCATATGATATTTTAGCCTAAGAGGCTTCCTCATCATACTTATAAAATGCATAATCAATCTAATCAGTCTAATTTTTTAGGACATTTGATGATGGTCTGGTCCATCTTCTTCACTTGCTCAAGTCATTTGATCATATATTCAATCAAGAACTATGCTCAACTGACCTATCTAGGCAGAAGCTTGGTATGTGGGCCAAATTAGCCAACAATAACTTATAACCTATGTTTTAACACTTGACAGTATGTAAACTTGACTTGGCTTTTAAGTGCTTCAAATTTGGCTAGGGTATGCTTCTTAGAGAGGGTTTTGATTTTGAAGCTTTAGGGTTGTTCATCTAAATGTGCAAGTGATAGATGTTCTCTTGATAGGTGTTAGATATATAATTGATAGATAGGTATAGGCTTAGGTCTAGTGTGTATAAATAACTAACTCTTTTTGTAGCTTGTTTCACTATTGACATGAAAAATGTATGAATTGACCCATAAGAATGATTTGAATTTAATAAAATGACCATTGTAAGGCACATAAATAGATATACTATCAGGGAGATGAATCTGATTAGACCAATATCATTTTACTATAACCAAAGTCATTTAAGGTATAATAAATAATAAATAATGATCTAATGATCATGAGATAATTTGATCAAAATAATAAGTAGATTAGTCATAGACTAGCAAATTCCTATAGGTGGATAATAACAAATCGGGAAGGTCAAGCCCATAGAAATTTGAATGGATATGTAAGAGTGGATAAGATTCTATATGTATACATAAGCCATGTATGGTAAATATAGGTCAAAATTAATATTTTCAAGTGTCTAATAATAAATTTATGTGTCTACACTACTAAAATTTGAGAACCTTCACTATGACTCCACCTAGACATATGTGGTTTCCAACAAAATTGATAATCAATTAAAACAATGATTCATTTATATTTGTAATACTTAAAACAATGCCAATAAAAATATTAACTTGTGTATATATATATATATATATATATATATATATATATATATATATATATATATATATATATTTAATATTCTATTTAGAACAAGTCAAGTCCAAATATTATATAAAATTAATTTTCTAAAAATGCTATCAAACTCCCACAGAAAGGTTCAACAGATAAGTGTTGCTAAAGTAAAAACACCATTACAACCTCCTTACAAACCAAAAACAAAGTCAGTATCTCCATAACCATCCATCCACTAAATTATATAGTAAAAGAGACTTGAATTTGTAACAACTTTAAAGGACATAAGGAGCCATTCTTATTTACAACTACCTCCAAAATTAACAAAATGATCCACTGACAATGAGTACAACTTCCTCATTTTAAGTTGGAAATATTTGAAATGTAGACTTAAAATATGACCTTAAACCAATAATAGATCAACAAGAAACTCTGAAATGTGTTCCAAAATTATTCTTAATGCAACATTGAGGACTTAAAAGCAAAAACTATTACAATCAAGGAACAAAATAGAGGCTTCATGGAAACACTAACCACAACAACCCTGAAGTTGAGCATGAATGCAATCACTATTTAAAATTTATATTTTCAAGAAGACTAAGTAAAACACCACAAACATTTAACTGCACTTTTAGATTTTGCCAAATGTCCAACAAGAAAAAATAGTCACAATTCCCATTATATAAACAAAATGAGAATGAAGAACTATGCCAAACTCTCAAATTTAACAAAGAACACTAAAGTGTAATAAGTTAACCAACCACTTTCAAACCTCATTACACAACATGTAACATAGACTGAGAAATAACAATAAGTCTCTAAAGACCTTCATATCTAAATAAAATTGAAGAATCACATTTAGATATGACTCTGACAATAAACTCAAATAACCCAAATGATCTCTATAAATTTGTTATTCCAAATTTTTAAACAATGAGCAATATTACTACCTCTAGGTAAATGAAAAATAAGAAAAACTAGACACGGAGATTTAAAAAACCCTATAAATACTATAAGTATGTCTATTTTCAAATGATATTTCCAATTCCTTTAAAGAACGAGCTTTGAAACCTTTAAAAACAATGCAAAGGCAACTTTATAACAAACCATCTCTTCAAAATAAATAAAAAAGATTCAAAAGAGTTGTGAATCCTTACTCACTTAGTTACAACAAAGAACAACTTGTAACTACCGTTCAAAAATTTGACACAACTACCCGCATTGCAAAAATAAACTTATCAAAATACAAAAATGATGACACTTTAAAACTAAAACCATCTCACATTGTAATACTTCTTTATTTTTTCCAGTATGTAAACTAATGATGCTCCAAGGTAGACAAAACACCACTAAACTCACAACCAAATAAAAACCCTGAAAATAGAGATACCCATAATGATAACATTTCCTATAGCAATAAAAAATCAATAACTTAAAAAGGAAAACTCTCAAGAAGCTAAAAATTAAGAACTCGTAATGAAATGAATATGATCAAAATCCCCATTTACCTATTAATTTCAAATTACACCTCCACTTTTACTTTGAAGAACATCATAAAAAACTCATATATATAAGAGACCACCAAAAGTCTTTCAAATGGGTTTGAAAAAAAATCATGTTCACTTATCATCCTTTTGAAAAAAGTGAAAACATGCAACCAATAATGACAAGCTTTGAAACTGTAGATAACAATATCATATTTATATAATACCTCAATATTGTACACTTGGAAAATACCTATCATGGTTGTACCTTTCATTTCTAGACCTTCCTAATGCCAAAAGGCTCGCATTCACTATCTATATGTTTTGAATTTCTTATCTGTTCGTCTGACCATTGTTATTTTATGACTAGGCCTTCCATACAGTGTAAAAATATCTAAACCTAATTATTATCCTTTGCTTTCATGGTTTTAACTTGTACTTATTTTCTAGCTCCTTGGACACTTGCATCTCAGGTAGACACATGCATTGATGCAAGTGTCCATTTTCATAAAAAGTGTCCAATGCCCAAAAGTCATCCAATTTATTTTTTAAATGTATCTTAAAGGTCAGCCTAAGTGATTTAATGTGAGATATTTCTGTTGACCAATTTTTGCCCAATAGGCCAAAATTTGATCCCCTTCTGCCCCTTGCTATTCTAGGCCATTTTCCTTTTTTGATTTTGCACAAGTCCAGGTAAATCTACAGACTATGTAGGTCTAAATCTACGAACTCTGCAGGGATGGAATTTCTATGGACTCTGAAGGGATGGAATTTCTACAGACTCTACAGGGATGGATTTTTTACGGACTCAGTAAATTGTCTACGAACTCTATAGGGTTAGTCTGTTGGTGCATGAAAGACCAGTTCAGAGAGTGTTGGGATTTTCAAGGCTTTTTAAACTTTTGTTTGAAGAAGATTCACAAGGGTCGATTCAATGAGGTGCCCCAAAGCCAAAAGGTAGGTGCCCTTGCGGAGGGCAGTCCAGGTTCAATAAGCCCTTGCGGAAGGCAAAGGCACTTCAAAGAGGCCACAAAGAAAGAAAGACCGAAGAAATTTGGAGGGACTGCCCGAAAGACTAAAGCGAAGAAATTTGGAGGTAGCCAATTCCCGCAGACTTTTTGTCCACAGGGAAAAGGCCCAAAGCCAAAAAACTCAGGGAAGCCAAACGGCCAATTCTCATAGACTTTTTGTCTGCGGGAAAGTTTGAAATAGAGAAGGACTCAATGACTTTTGCCGAGGATGGTGACGTCCCAAAAGCCATCAAGTTTAAGCAAGCGAACTAGCCGTTGGGTGATGACCGTGTGAACGTCAATTTTAAAATAGTGAAGTAGCCATTATTTTTCAACTACCTTAGCGCCAACCATGAAAGGAGCCTAAGGAATGTAGCGACCCGCCCAGAGATAGCCTAAGGGCTGAAAGAGCTAGAAAGAGACAAAGTAGGGAAAAGACAAAAGTGCCAAGTGTAGGAGTGGGCAGATAGTCCAAGTGGCAAAGGGAGGTGCCAATTTAAGAAGTTACTCCAGCAGGTGAAACAGTGTCTATGAATTGACCATTAGAAGGCGTGAACGGCCAACCGTGTGACCCATTTTCTTCATTTCACAATTATGAGCAAACAAATCATGTAGGTGCAGTCAACGAGCAATCTCGGTTAATGGGGAAACGGCGTGGCCTATGTTAAAAAAATGCCTAAAGTCAGAGCCAAGGCTGACACAACATTGATGTTTAAGCGGCCTGCTCTTCTTGATGCTCGTAAGGCACATGGGTCACTTGTAAAAAGGGGTGCCAAAAGGCCTCCTTTCTTCTTATATATATTGTAAACTTCTCTTTTGAGAAAAGGAATTGACTTTCAGCCTTAAGGCAAAACTCTGCCCAAAAATCTCTTGGGCTTGTAAGGCAGAGTTGCCAGAATTTTACCTTGAATCAAAACACAACATTTTTACCTCCATTCTGAGTTTTGCGTCTTTAGTATGTGTCTATGCCTTGATTCTGTGTTAAGTCATTTTCTTAATGCTTTTGCAGAATGATTTCAGCACGTCTGGTGCATTTTTGAGTTTCCTTTTATAGGTTTATCAAAAGTGTCCCTAGAGGAGTATAGGTGAAGTGGATAGGCTGCTGCAGTGTGTCTCAGAATGCCTCTAGTAGTTAATTCATCCTTGTATCTCCATAGACCTCTGACCCACTGATGCAGAAGGTTTTCTCGTGTCAGATGAAGTGTATGGGAGTTGTTTCTTGGTGGAAAGTGTATGTTCGGGCAGAGTAGATCACACTTTTATGGTGTATAACCTCTTTTCCTTTTTAGGCTTAGGCTTTGTTTTTAGCATCTCTCTCTCCCTTTTCATCCCCCCTTTTTACATTTGTTTGTTAGAAGTAGGAGAAGCCAGGGCCTAAATGATACATCAGAGGGAGCTAGCCCTCATCTAGAGACTATCCCCTCCAGCTTCATCGATCCCACAGTTGAGAGGGGAGTTTCCATTATTGCGTGAAGAAGGTAGGAGCTCGACCTTTTGCCAAGGGTGCAATCTTCTGCGTCAACAATTTTGGCACACCCGGTGGGACCAATTAGTACAGGTTTTGTCCAAAGAGTTGAAGAATTTTTGGTTTGTTCTTCAACCAACCAGCCTTTAGAGGCTTTTGCATCAACACCAATGGTGAATCCAAGTTGAATCAGCTAGTTAAGTAGCCTGGTGCCATTAGAAATCACTTTTTGTATGTATAATTCCTTTGCACAAGATCATGGGTCTTGTTTTCCTTCATATGACTTCGATCAAACTCAAAAAAATTAGAGAATCACCTTAAGCAGCTCTCCTAGTTGCCCTTCAATGATAAGGGAAGTGGCCCTAGAATTTGAGAAGCAGACGATGGAGATTGACAGACTGGAAGAGCAGTACAGATATCAGTAGGAGCTGATGTATAAAGAAGAGTGTTTGTTTAGGCAAGCACAGGCCTTGCAATCCATAAAGGAAGAGGTAGCAAAATGGAAAAATCCATTTATTCAAGGCAATCAGCCTTGTGTGCCCCCTCCTATTCCAAAGAAAGCCCCCTCTTTTGCACCAAATCCTTTCTATCAGATAGCACTTGCCCACTCCAACTCATCTGACGCATCTACTCTCAATCATGTGTGCCTAGCTTTCCAACATCAAAGGGCATTAGAGCAACCCCCCATGGAGATCAATCTTCTCAATTCCTTATATTGTGAATCTTCCATTGAGGGGAATACCACGAGCCAACACATCCCTCTTCTAGAGACTCTTTCGGTACATCAACAGTCTCTTCCTAGCGTTCCTCAACCTCCCCAAGTCCTTCAGCATGATGTGCAGATTCCAAGTTGGAGGAAGGAATGCTAGGGACCAGCTCAGAGCTTTGAAGAGGATCAGGTTGGTGACCTCCAAGAAAGACTCTTTCAGGACAACCTAGCCAAACAAATTGAAGATTTAGAGGCTAGGATGAGACTGCTTCTTGAAAGAGAGTTAGAACCTTCAGACCTTGTGGAGGAGCCCTAGGACCTTGGAGAAAACAAAGTTGCTGCCTGTTCACAGGATCAAAATTCCAATTCTGACATCCTAAACTAGGGGAAAATAGTAGAATCATGGGGCAGGAAGGAGGAGAATCAAGGTTTTTCTCAAAACCTTGAAGAAGCTGAGGCTCCTCCTGCTCATGATGATGTTGGTGACCTCTAGGAAAGGCTTTTCCAAGAGGATCTAGCCAGGAGAATTACAGAGTTGGAATCTAAAGAGAGATTCCTCAGCCAGTGTGTGATGGACGGTTCATACCCAATGGCACATTCCATGTCTGAACACACCCCATTTACATATTTCCAAGAGAGATATTAGGCCACACCTGATATAGATGCAGTGCTGATCAAGTGGAAAGAGGAGAATCATTTGATTCTAGCTCAAGGACTGCCTCCCCTTCCACATGGTTTTTTCACTTCACCCCTTCTCAAGAAAGAACATGTTCTGCAAGAGGCGAGTGAGGAGCAAAAGGTTTTAGGAGGCTATCATGAGCAGCAACGAAGGCAAAATCATCATGGAGGCTCCCTGTGAAGACATCATCAGCAATGGAGAAGATGCAGGTCTTGCATACATGTAGATGTTCCAGTAATATGAGGAGGAACATAAGCATGGTGAGCTCTCTCCCCCTTTGTTTGATGAACTTCCCTATTGTTTCGATGAGGAGGATGACTACGCTGAGGAGCCTGAGTTAGAGGAGGATCAGGAGGATATCTTTAAACATCTAGAGATCTTGATCTTTGAGGGGGAAAAGGAGAGGTCTGCCTTCCTGGAGGAAGGCCTTGAAGAAGAAAGCTTTAAACAAAGAGGTGATGTTCTGTGGGATGAGCAATCATTTTATGAGTCCATTTCAGACATCACCATAGTCACCCTTCTTCAAGAAGGCCAAAAGGAAGCAGAGGATGAGTCTGACAGAGTCTGTAATGAAGCAGAAGGAAATGGGTCAGACCATGATGCACTGCAAGGGAGCAATACATGTCAAAGGGCTTATGGTGATAAGCCAACAACCACTAATTTCTTGGTGAAGAGCACTAGTATGAAGGACCAACATTCAACAAGCTTCCAAGAACAAACAAGATACACATATGTTGGAAGCATGATTGAATCTGATCCACTCGAATACCAGCCAACTCAGGTGACAGGCAAGAGGAGCATGTCACCAAATCTCCTTTTCATTCAGCTACTTGCCTGGCATCATAAGTCTTCTTGCTAGGAAGGGGACCTAAGAAATTTTCCCTTTGATCCAGGAGGGAGGCAAACATTCCTGGTTAGCTGTATATAGTAGTTTGTTTTCAGTTTCTTTTCCTGCTTTCCCTAAGTGTAGTTTGCACAGGTAGTGTTTTTGAGCCTTGTGTGTTTCCCTTTGTGTGTGGGGTAAAAAGCTTCATGTTTGATTCTTAGATCTTTTGGGGCTATTGCTAACTCTTTCATAGCTACAACTGACTCTGTGCCCAATAGACTGCAAGGCAACTGGTCTTTAATAATAACAGGCATGCTTCCCCTGGGAGTCACCAATTTGTTGACCAATTTTTGCCCAACAGGCCAAAATTCAGTCCCCTTCTGCCTCTTGTTGTTCTAGGCCATTTTCCTTTTTTGATTTTGCACAAGTCCAGGTAAATCTATGGACTCTGTAGGTCTAAATCTATGGACTCTGCAGGGATGAAATTTCTACAGACTCTACAGGGATGGATTTTCTACAGATTCAGCAAATTGTCTATAAACTCTGTAGGGTTAGTCTGTTGGCGCATGAAAGATTAGTTCAGAGAGTGCTAGGATTTTCAAGGCTTTTTGAGCTTGTCTGAAGAAGATTCACAAGGGTCAGTTCAAAGAGGTGCACCAAAGCCAAAAGGCAGGTGCCCTTATGAAGGGCAGTCCAGGTTCAATAAGCCCTTGCAGAAGGCAAAGGCACTTCAAAGAGTCCACAAAGAAAGAAAGACCGAAGAAATTTGGAGGGGCTACCCGAAAGACTAAAGCGAAGAAATTCAGAGGTGGTGAGAAGGACCCAATGAATTTTTTCGAGGACGGTGACGTCCCAAAAGTTATCAAGTTTAAGCAAGAGAACTATCCATTGGGTGACGACCGCATGAATGTCAATTTTAACATAGTGAAGTAGCCGTTGTTTTTCAACTACCTTAGCGCCAACCATGAAAGGAGCCTAAGGAATGTAGTGACCCGCCCAGAGATAGCCTGAGGGCTGAAAGAGCTAGAAAGAGACAAGCTAGGGAAAAGACAAAAGTGCCAAGTGTAGGAGCGGGCAGATAGTCCAAGTGGCAAAGGGAGGTGCCAATTTAAGAAGTTACTCTAGCAGGTGAAACAGTGTCTATGAATTGACCATTAGAAGGCGTGGATGGCCAACCGTGCAACCCATTTTCTTCATTTCAAAAATATGAGCAAACAAATCGCATAGGTGCAGTCAAGGAGCAATCTCGGTTAATGGGGAAATGGCGTGGCCTGTGTCAAAAAAATGGCTAAAGTAAGAGCCAAGGCCGACACAACATTGATGTTTAAGTGGCTTGCTCTTCCCGATGCTCGTAAGGCACATGGGTCACTTGTAAAAAGGGGTGCCAAAAGGCCTCCTTTCTTCTTATATATATTGTAAACTTCTCTTTTGAGAAAAGGAATTGACTTTCAGCCTTAAGGCAAAACTCTGCCCAAAAATCTCTCGGGCTTATAAGGCAGAGCTGCCAGAATTTTACCTTGAATCAAAACACAACATTTTTACCTCCATTATGAGTTTTGCATCTTTAGTATGTGTCTATGCCTTGATTCTGTGTTAAGTCATTTTCTTAATGCTTTTGCAGAATGATTTCAGCACATCTGGTGCATTTTTGAGTTTCCTTTTACAGGTCTGTCAGAAGTGTCCCTAGAGGAGTATAGGTGAAGTGGATAGGTTGATGCAGTGTGTCTCAGAATGCCTCTAGTAGTTATTTCCTCCTTGTATCTCCATGGACCTCTGACCCACTGATGTAGAAGGTTTTCTCATGTCAGATGAAGTGTATGGGAGCTATTTCTTGGTGGAAAGTGTATGTTCAGGCAGAGTAGATCACACTTTTCTGGTGTATCACCTCTTTTCCTTTTTAGGCTTAGGCTTTGTTTTTAGCATCTCTCTCTCCCTTTTCATCCCCCCCTTTTTACATTTATTTGTTATCAGTAGGAGAAGCCAGGGCCTAAATGATACATTAGAGGGAGCTAGCCCTCATCTAGAGACTCTCCCCTCCATCTTTGTCGGTCCCACAGGCGAGAGGGGAGTTTCCATTATTGCGTGAAGAAGGCAGGAGCTTGACCTCCTACCAAGGGTGCAATCTTCTGCATCAACAATTTCTAAAATGGATTGATATGCATACAAGATAAACCCTCATTCATAACTCACCTAAAAATTACATACAACTCACAAGGCAATATACCAAGAAGCTTCAATCAAGAATTCAAGTGAGAAAACCTGATCCATTTATCCTTATTTCTATATCAATCAAAATTTCTACAGATCTATAGTATTCAAAGAACAACCCATGATCCATATTTGCCATCTTACAAGCTAGGTCATTACATGTATTTGCTTATCACACATTATGCCCTTGTGCACACACAAGCCAACATATAGGGGAGAACTACATTAGTATGAGGCTCTCTTTATATTATTGGATATGTAGGCAATGCACATTGACAGAGGGGTCATCTTTAGGGCTAGCTCAATATTGTGAGCCCACTAACCCATTTTTTCCACATTCACTTTAAGGGTGAATAACTAGGGTTTGATCATATGACAAAGAGTGACAACTTGTATGCATGATCTAAAGACATCATAACAAAGGTGAAAAAAACCCAAAAATCTCTATTTGATTGCATCCAGATCTAGTCAATATTGTAGTAGACTTAGACACGTGTGTCAATGTAACTATCAAAATTTAACGCAAGTATCTAAGGCCACAAAAAGTATATTCCCATAATTTGATGAATATTCCAGGATCATCTTCCAATCTTCTTCCATCTTGTTCTTGTCTAGGGATATGTGTGCACAGTAAACCAACTAAGTATAATTTATTTCCAATTTATTGTAATATGCATTGATAGTTGTATTTACTATTTTTAGCAATCTTAGCTGTATAAATTAAAAATATTATTTATTTGAGTTTTCTATTAATTAGCTTGCTTATTAAATTAGTTCACCACATTTGTGTAAAAGCTAATCTAAACATATTAACCTTAGATACACACATATCTAAATTTAGGGTTAAACATTTGGTGAACTTAACGTTTGGTCTCCAAACCCTAAATTGATTTAGGGTTTTTTTCGTTCTCTAATTTATGATTACTATAAATTGATTTTTCAAATTCTAATTTTTTGATTCATAAGCAATGAAAAATGTTAATCAAAAAAATTATTTTCAAATGTAAGATAAAGAAGCATTAGTCATTCATCTAAATAACAATGAAGACTTAATGGATGCATTTTTGTATGTTACAAGGGATGAAATCAGTAAACATGCCAGGGCTAAGGCATCCTCTACTAGTGATCATGAATCCTTAGGTGGTACTACAACTAAAATCATACCAACCAACCTCCCCTTGAGTACATCATTGCTTTATGCATTTAATGGGGGCATAAGTTATGTGTTTACACCATTGTTCCATAATATAAATCTTATTAGTGATACATCCTCCATGGAAAACATTTGCACTTCATTCCAATTATTGGTTTTAATGCCTATATCAACTCAAACTATAGGTACTAATCCTTTGGTGGCTGCTCAAACTTCCAATATTAGCAATAAAAATGTGCAAGATCTTGTCCAAATTATAGGTACTAAAACTTTTGCAAGCTAAGGTTACCAATATTGAATAAAATTCTATGAAGTCACCTTATTATATTGATTAACAAGAGGTGTTATATAACCCTCTTATACCTGATATATATTTGTATCCTTTACCAATTGGTTTTGCTGCACCTAAGTTCACATTTTATGATGGTAAGGGTGATACCAAATAACATCTCTAATATTTCTATGTGACATGCCTTGATTATGCCTCCGATGATAAACTTTTGACTAAACTATTTCCAAGGAGCCCTTAAGACTATGCTCTAAGGTACTTCTATGATTTACCATTCCAATAAATAAAAGCATTCAAACCTCTTGTAGATCAATTTTTGGCACCCTTATCTATCAACATTACTAAAAATCTATCCTATGCCCAAATTGTAAAAATCAAACAAAGATCCAATGAACCTATCAATGAAAATGTCTTAAGTTACAAGACAATATTGGCCAAAATGAAAAATCAAATGGAAGATAGAGAGATTCAAGACATCATCAATAAAAGTTTGCTTTCCCCATTACATGAGTCCATTATTTTCAAAAAGTTCAAATCTTTTGATGACTTATGTCATATTATTCAAGACCTTGAAATAAAACATATTTCACTAAACAAGCTTAAGTATGTAGCCAACACATGAACTACATCCAATACCAAGTTTCATATCAAACCAAGCTACAAGGTCAAACCTATAGAATCTAAAAAGGAAACAACTACAACTGTTAATGTAGTGTTACAATAACCTAATTAGTTTATCTTATCCAATGTACCGAGGAGATAATTCACATGGTTACTTGAGTATATAGCTCTACTACTTAAGAAGCTTATAGATTGTTGTCTTATATCTTTACCTCCTCCCATAGAGATTGATGTAAGTAGACCTCTACCTCATGGATATGACACCATTGCTTGTTGTGACTATTACCAGGGCCCTAGGTATTTTACTAACTGATGTTATACCTTGAAGCATAAGATCGAAGACCTTATCAATAACCAACAAATTACATTTGATGATCCTCCAAAGCATTCAGGGTCACAACACGATGACCATCAGAACCAAGATATGTTTAATGATCCATTATAATATCATTCTCATAAGAATCCAAAAGTGAAAATGACATATAATGCACATCCTAACCCACCACATTATGGGCACCCATTATTGGTACTTATACACAACATATACCTCATATGATTCAGAGACCCTCTATTACTTTTGATAACAATGAGATTATGGATGATGAATCAAATATTCATTCATTATTTATTTGAGCATATCTTGATCACTGACCTATTTACAATTTTATGATTGATAATGGTGACAACAAAAATGTTTTCACCATGACATTACTTACACATTTGGGATATACACACGATGATTTGTACCCTTCGACCCAAATGGTCAAAGCATTCAACAGGACCTCATAAAACATTCTTGGTGAGATCAATTTACCTTTACAAGTTGGACCAACACATGTGATCACTACCTTCTCAATTATACCATACACATGAGTCTTTGATATGTATTGGGATTTCCTTATATACATAAACTCCATATAGTACCTTCCACAACGCATGTGTGTGTTCAATACATTCATATCAATAGAGTAGTCATAATTTCTAGAATTCCATATGAACATCCACTTGAACAAGATAAGTCTATTTAGAGATAACTAATTATCAAACCTACTAAGGTTAATCCTCCATGAAAGGGTAAATAACATGCAATCCCCTTCCTAGGAAACCCATAATTGAGAGACGATTGCATTAGAGATACATAGTGGGTTCCACAAAATCCTCATCTACTACTATATAACATACTCAATTATATAGAACAACTAAACATGTTCCTATTATTGCTACTTCTAATAAACTATAGAACATAAATAATGGGTTTTCATGAACCCTTACTCCTGTTATTACCTATTTGAGACCACAAAGTCATGTGATATATATGTAGAGCATCACAAAGCCTCTAGTGTCATATCTTACACCTAGACATGCTCTTCAATAGTACCACCAGTTTGATATACCATATTTAGTGTTAAGAAAACTTTCATATGAACATCCCTTGGACATGACAATTGGCTGACCTTGTCTTCTTCAAATATTCCAAAAATATAAAAACATTCAAAAAATTCAAAAATACCAAAAAAAAAACATGTTCCTAGTTGTACCATTTCTCATACATATGTTATTTTATCCATGTTAGTAAATATCATATCATTATTTTATATATATATATATATGTTTCATGCTTCATTTAAGTGTGATATAGGCATACCCAGACACATGATATATGCACACACAGATGTTGGGCCTTCCCTCTACTCTTGTTATAAGTATGTTGGGGGCATTTGCTTCTTTGATCATGATGCACCCATGTTATATTATTCTATGGTCACTTTCCATTGTCATATTTTAGCTTATATACTTACACATGCCTCTATCCATACTTATACCTTTCACAGTGTACTTGATATGCTTTATACTTAACATTTTTGCAAACACATATGTTTAGGAACTGGTATGATGTGTTCATGTTGGTTGCCTATATTACTTGCTTTCTTTTTATATAATGTCCATTTAATAATACTTAGAGACCTAGCTAGCCTATTCTACCCTTTTTCCTTATTTATTCCCTTAGGAACTGGGGCATGGAAGAAATAAAGGGAATATATGGACCCTTATGTGTGTTTAACGTTATATTTTTATGTTAAAAATGCATTTAATGCACTTTATATTATATTTTCATGTTGAGGTGCTTTAAGTCATGACTTATGACTAGGAAAAGTGTTATTTCCCCTATAGGTGTTAGACCCTTAATAAATATTTATTAACTATTAATCATTATCTTTTTAAAAGGGGGCATTAGAAAAGGTGAAAGTTTTTAGGGTTCAGGGGAGTTATAAAGAGAATACAAAGATTAAACTCATTATTATGTTCATTATTATTTTTCTCTAGAGTTTTGGTGAGCTTATGTGTTCATCCATTATTTCTCAAGGAGTAAAATCCCTTGAGATCCCTGGTATCGGTATAAAGAAGACTTTGGCCCCTAGCTAGAAGGGCCACTTTAGTGAGAGGATTCATCCTTAATCCATAGTAGTTATATTTATATGTATTAAAAAAATTATTGATTATTATTTTGAGTTTGGATTGAGCCAATACAGAGTAAGGGTTTTTGGTTTATCTTCATTTGATATGGTAGTTATCGTGTGTTGGTTGCTTTATAGATAGGGTTTCAAACCCTTATATATTTCCAACCACAACTATTCTAAAGGAGGTCATTACATAAAGGGAGTTGAGTCTTGTTGAGTAAGATTTGGTGGAGTATAAGGATGTGGGGCTTTGAGATGTGGGGTGCTATCTCTTATTAGGGTTTTGGATTACAAAGAGTTGGTCACCCAGTTAGGAACTTCCCCACTTTCATTTCTATAGAAGAAGATTTATGTGTTGTTGTGATAGGAGTTTGTAAGGTCAAATATGTTATTAAAAGAGTTATTCACGCTCATACATCATCATTATAGTCATTCCTTGCATATTTGGCATAATTATGAAGGTTAGAGATCAATTATTTCATGCATTTCTACTTTTGAATTTTCTAGAACAAGTTGTATTACTCTTGTAATCATTTCTAGCTATATATAAAGCTTGTAAACTATTTGACAAAATGTCTGAGTGAAACTTTTGAAACATTAGCATGGTTTAATGATAAATATATGATTCAAAATTTTAGTTGTAGTCATTATGATTGTTGTTATTCAAACATTCTTCATATTTAGTTGTATGCAAAGTGTTTGATGAAATACTAGTAAGCTAAAAATCAGAAATAGTGCAAGTTTGGAATAATATCTCCTAGTAAGGGATATTTCAGTGGTATCAACATTGGTTCTCATGCTAGCCTATGAGATTTGAATAACTTTATGCTAAATAGAGCTTTCATATGTATCCAAGTACAGGTGTGAATAGGTATTATCTAAGAATACGTCCATTGAATTTGATAGATAACACAGAGGGAGTTCCTACTGATTTTCTAATTGGGAATATGATTGAAGAAATGATTGAGGATATAGGTAAAGAAGCAGTTGTAGATGATCCTGATGATGTTTTCATGAATAAAGTTCTCATAAATATGGTCGAGTAGTATGAGCAAATAAAATTATACTTGAGTCAACGTACACATCATTCATGGGTACGCAACAATGATGGTGGTGGAGTTGTTAATGGGAGACAAGCCATATTTCCCCTCGCATGACTAGTTCACCTAGTATGCCACTAAGACCATTTATGTTCTAATGGAGGCTATTATATAAAGGGAGCCGAGTCTTGTTGAGTAAGAATTGGTAGAGTATAAGGATGTGGGGCTTTGAGATGTGAGGTGTTGCTTCTTATTGGGGTTTTGGATTACAAAATGCTAGCTGCCCAGCTAGGAACTTCCCCAACTTTCATTTCCATGGAGGAATATTGTTGTTCCTAGTGTTATGTGATGTTGTGATAGGAGTTTTTAAGGTTGAATATGCTATTCAAAGAGCTATTCACATTTCTACATCATCATTATAGTCATTCCTTATGTATTTGGCATCATTGTGAAGGTTATAGATCAATTATTATATGCATTTGTACTTCTAAATTTTCTATAATAGTAAGTTGTACTACTCTTATAATTATTTTTAGCTATATAAAAAGCTTGTAAACTATTTGACAAAATGTGTATTTGAAACCTTTGAAAAATTAACATGGTTTAATGATAAATATATGATTCAAAATTTCATTCATAGTCATTATGATTGTTAGTATTTAGAAATTCTTTATATTTAGTTGTATGCAAAGTGTTTGACGAAATACTAGTAAGCAAAAAATTAGAAATAGTGCAAGTTTGGAACAATATCTCTTGGTTGGGTATATTTAATTTTATGCACTTCCTTGAGTTTTTTCCTTGCAATCTATTATCTTACATTGTATTTAATGTTTGAACATTTGAATATGCTCCATTGATTGTGGCCCTCATGCCTTTGCTTGCCTATTTGGACATTTGACTATGTCACTCTATGTTGTATGTGGACATTTGAATGACATTTCTATATTATTTGAACATTTAACTAAGTCATGTCCCTTTGATTGTGAAGAATTTGAACATGCCCCTTATATGATGTTTCCTTGGATAATTTCCTTTTGCTTCGCTTTTAAGTGATCTTGTGTGTGTGATTGATTGCTTGTTAAACTTGTATTGTTCCTCTATAGACATTACCATGATCTATATCATGCATCATAAGACTTGATGTGATCACATACTATGTACCTCAGTGTTATATCTACCTAGACATGTTATTCCTATATACTTCATGATCCATACACAACTTATACAATTATCTTAAACTTTTTAGGTAAGATTACTGCTAGATTCTACTTACCCTCACCTCAAAGGGGGGCATGTCATAGAGACACGAGTTCTACATTTTCACAATTTCAAATTGTAATGGGAGCATGTAAAAAAGACATGACCTCCACACTTATTCAGTACTCAACATCTCTAGATTACAGTGGGGGCATGTTATACAAATATGTTCTCCACACTTGCACCAATTTCAAATTGACTAGATTTCATACTTATATGACTCATACACACACACACACACACACACACACACACACACACACACACACACACACACACACACACACATGTATGTATGTATGTATGGTAACATTTTATACATTGGTATTGTTATTATACCCATGTTTCAGGTTAAGACATATGCGAAGTGCATATGCCATGCAAAGGGCACCTAAAATTTCAAAAAAAAATCATTTTCCATATTTCAAATATTATTATAGTTTGTTATCATACCCAGGATGGACTCTTATGGACTGTTATCAAGCCAATCTACTGCAATACTTGGTTCACCTTTGGATGGTTGAGTTGATTAAATTGCTCAATCTTACCAAACTTATAAGTTGGATTTGATTAAATTATTTAGCTTTACCAGACTTATAGGTTGGATTTGATTAAATCATCCACCCTCACTAGATATATGATATGAGTTGATTAAATCTCTCTCACTCACCAGATTATGCACATATTTGGGTTGTATGATTGAGATGAAATGAGATCAATGGTCATGTTGCAACTCACCTTTACACCAAGATGTGGGGTATGTGTCCTCCAATCTCTATACACACACACACACACTTGTAGGTTCAAAATTATCCTATTTTAGCTTCAATGCTTCATAATGAGGCATACTTTCAAATCAAATTCTAAAAGCCAAGATGGTTGCATTGACACATAGGTGTACTCCTAACCTTTCAATAAATTTCAATATATAACAAACTCCTAAACCAAGGACCCAAACTATGCCAACCACCACCTGTTAAAATTCAAAGAACCTTGCAAAAACAAAGGTTGTTAACAAAGTCCCTGACAATATTTCCCTAACACATGGTTTTTAAATCTCAAGTCTTATATGGATGTTAAAGGTAACTCAAATTAAATTACATATGTTTAACCCCTGCACCTTTAAAAAACTAGAAATTCCATAAACCTTCATAATTGTGCTCAATTTCTACCAGTCTTTCAAAACAATAACCAGAAAAACAACTAAGTTTTCATATTAATATAAATGTAAAGCTATAATATCACAAACAAAAAGACATGTATAAAATATGGGACAATCACAATGTTGCTCACATACCTATATTTGTCCAAGAGTTGCCATTGATCCATATCAACATCTGATATGCTCCAAGAACATTCTATCCCAACCAATACTTCTTATGAACTATAGTAACAAAGGATGATCACATATACAGGGATTTGAAATAGATCCTTAGTTTCAATGACTAAAGCAATAAAAGTTGGCCACCCTCTAGAAAGTAAGTATATGGTAATAGCTTATATTACTTGAAAACTAGGATGACATGTATGAACACTTAGAAAAAGGGGAAGGGGTGGGGGGTGTGTGTGCAAAATTCAACAGTAACAAGGACCTCATTGGTTGTCTTATTCTCCATGTTTTTACTTTTGTCTTGCTTTTACCTTTGCAACTTTTTATTCCTTTGATTCCATACTTCAATGGTTTCCTTTTTGTAGGTTGTTTAACATTAGATATATACAACAAGTCCATCGATGTCTTTTTTTGATATTGTTTCTTATTCTCTTTTGGGTTTATTCTTTTGCACACATACATTATTCTATTCTTATTAAGTTATTTCTTATTGTTTCCCTTTTTATTTGTTTTTCACCCTTGCCTTTGCTTGTTATGTCCCATCCCAAAACCTTGCACTAACTTCCACGTGATGATGGCAAGTTTGGTAAGGCAATGTGTTACTAAGCACAAGGATTTTTGATGAACATTGCAAGCTAGTTGATTCTTTCTCTTTCCCATTTTACCTTTGGGTCATGTTTTCCTTCTTTGGTTTGATGATTTCATCGATTATTTCATGCCTTTTGAAATACCTTTTCCTTTATCTTCTTGAGTTGTGGTTGGAAAAAATTGGTATATTATGACTATGATTTGAGTACATACTATTTGTTCATGATTATCCACCTATTGATAGAGGTTATATTGCACTATTTTATGGTAAAGTGGATCTAGGTCTTGACAACACTACACTAAACCATATAATAAGAGTACAAAGTAAATCTGATATAAATACAATAAAATAGTAAATAAATACCTAATTTATGCATGCAAGACTATGGATGAAAGTACCTCAAAACACAATAAATTGACGAAGGGGGTTGTAGACAAATAATTGATCCTTGACTTACTTGTTCTCTAAAAGTGATAGAAAATATTGAGAAATGAGCTCTAAAATAGTGAAAAAGAGGATTCCAAAAGATGACAGAGATATGGTGATGCAACCATAATATGACCATTCTGATAGAGAAAGATTGGTATCAAACTATTATGACAGTGGTTATTTATTTTGATAGTGGTAGTATGGTTTTGATAGTGGAAAACTAGGTTAGATGGGTAAAAAACTTTATGAATCCATTTGTCAGCACCCACTCAATAGAACCTCTCCTGTATTAGCAAATTGATGAATGAAAATTTTAGAACTCTTTCTCCTTTACTCAAGCCCTAATCCATTCCAAGAGACCTTGTACATGCATAAAAAATATGTGTTATTATGAGGGGACTACCTCAGTTAGACCCTTGTTTGATGATAATTTTGCTATCAACACTCATGCAAGTCAACACATAATTTGGTGTGTATTAATTTCCTAACCCTTATCTCTATGCATGAGATGTAAGAAATTAATTGATTTTATATGTTTATTTCACCAATTTTTATTTTGGCAAAAGTATGCAACAATAAATCTTAAAATATAATAAAAAATAGTGTAGGAAATCCTTACATGTGACCCTTGTAACCATGTGAGCATATGATGTATTAAGGTGCTTGTGTATATATAAACTTCTCAATTCAAATTGAGACCTTATTGGTGCACAAATTTACATTGTGGTAACATGAAAGCTGACAATCAGGGCACAACATAACATGATGAAACTAGGGAAATGGGCTAATGGTACTTAAGATTGACATGACCAATATCAAAATGGTTTAATAGCAGTTAGATTAGTATTAGATCGTTCTGACACCAGTCAGGGTGATCAAAACCTTAAAAATGGAGACCTAATGATCTTTAGGAATATTTGGAACCATATTAAGCAAAGAGAAAAATACATTGATAAACTTATGGAAGAGAAACATTGCTAGCAAAATCTTAAGCTATAACAAAAAGAAAACTAGCACACACATACAACTCACAATATTTTTTCATGTGAACCCTTTTGGGAAAAAACCCAACATAGTAACCTTCTTCCTTATTGCATAAATTCAACCATTTAAAATATAATAATGTACTTCTAAGTTCTCTTTTATCCTAATGCTTGCATGGGTATTTGTAGGCACATCAATAAGAAACCATCTAACTAGTATAGTAATACAATGGGCATTAAACCACGTGTAGTGAAACCAACCATATGTTACCATATGTAAAAAACCCATGGGCTTACCAAAAACTCACATTCATTTTGAAAAAAAATGGGAACCCCTCGAACCTTCGATTGGGGGCCCGCTTGCCCCTTAAACCCCTTAGTTGAGGCGATTCCCTAAACCCCATTGTTAGTACATATAAATCATATAAATTGTACAACATAATTCCAAACACTTAGGCAAACAAATGATAGATATGCAGGTTTTCAAGTGTGAATGGGGATGTAAAGTTAACCTTAGATGACCTGAAAGACTGTAAAATCTCAACATACAAGATAATGTGTCAATAAGAGTATAATTTGAACCAATGATCCATATGTACGAAAACACAATGATACCATTATGATTACAAGGCTTGTACCAATCAGGTGCCTACATACACTTATGGTTTATATACATACTACTTATGATATTTTTGAGATAGATGCAAGATTTATATGCAAAAAGTACATACAAATGATTATGGGTTCATAGTAGTTTAGCGGCACAACCCATGCTCACTCTTGGGGTATCATGTTGGACATCTCATGGCATAAGTATTTTAGGTTATATATTTTTGTGATTTACTTTGTTATATTGAGCTTTCATATGATATTATATATCCCAATCTATTTCACTTATTGCATGTGTCCTTATATGCTTAGTGCTTATGTAAATGTATTTATAATGCTAGTTATACTTGTGATTACTCATGTGATTGCTATATTTCTTATGATCAAGGTTCTATTTAATTGGGGTGTGACATTATTTGTTCTATCTTCGATGTATTTCATTTTGCTTGTCTTTGTATACTCTATGTGTCACATGATTATGTTTGATATATTGTCCTTGTTTAGGTTATGTGTGACTCATTGCTTCCTTTGTTTAGTCTATGTGCCTTCTTTGATTGCTTTGTTTATTATGCATGTGATTATTTGCATTATCTTTGCATTCTCTGTGTGGCATGCTTACTTCATGTTTAGTGTGATCTCTTTGTTGGTCTCAATTTCATGTTTCATGTGTTTTCCTTGACTACTTTGTCTACTTCGTGTGTTATGTATTATAGTGCTATGATTTATATCATGAAAAACTACTCTTACTTTCAAAAAATTCATATCATACAGATATTTTTTTCCTCTTATCTACGTCATCATGATTCCTATCATGCATCTATTGGGGTCAAGTCTCCGTACTTGTGCTTGGCATTGATATATACACTGCTACACTACTTTTATTGGGGCATATCAAGTTTATGCTTCATTCATTACATGTTACTTATTAAGGGCATATTATTCATGTGTTTATATAATGAGTACATGTTGCCTACTTGGGGCATATTACCTTTGTGATTATATTGTTTATATTTGGCATATGTGGAACATATACTCTTGTTCTTATATAGACTACACCACAAGTCCATGCATGGCAACCTTATTATGACATACATGATTCTGCAATGATATCTCACTATGTTGGACAATAATGATTTTATTTCTATCTTACACATGATGCGTGTAATGTTTTATTTGAGATGTGTGTTTCATAGGTTCATACCATATCTTAAAAAGGGGCATATATTCTATATGTTTTATTCACACAGAAAAACAAAGGGTTTTGAAGTCTTAGACTTAATGAATAGATTCGTCAAATCAAATTTTGTTTGTTTGTATTTTACGAGAAACATGTGGTGTAAAGATTTAGTTCACCAAAAATGTCGAGTATACGATTTTAGCGAAGTGCTCAAGTTACTATGAGTTTTCTAAATTTTTATTACCCTAAAATCTTAATTTTACTATTTATTCCTAACAACTATTTTTAAATTTATACAAAATTAAATATTCTTCTAAACCCCTCTTTTATAATTTATCATTAAAAAAATTATTAATATAATTAAATACTTTTAAAAAAAAAAAGTTTAATTAAATTTATTTGAAATATTTATAAATAAATGTAAAATAAATCTATTTATCCATCTAAACCTTCTTTTATCATTTATTATTTAAAAAATATTAATACAATTAAACACTTTTTTTTTCCTAATTAAATTTATTTAAAATATTTATAAATAAATGTGAACTTAAATCCGTTTATCTAAATAAAAAGCAACACACTTTAATCACTTTAATCATTTTATGTACCACTCTTAATCTTTGAAGATTATTGTCTCATCAAAGAATATTACAACTTGCAAAGTTCTACATAAAAAGAATATATATTTTAAAAATAATTAATAAATAACAATACTATTAAATTTGACAGTCAATATTATTTTTTATAATATTTTTAATAACAATTATTTAATTAAAAAACATTAAAAAATATATATTTAATTATTATAATTTTTAATGTTTTTTAATGCTTTACTCAAAATTTCACTTTACATCTAATTTAAAAAAAATAAAGAAATACAGGGAAAAAAACACATTCAAATAAATATATTTAATTATTATAAACCACAGTCTTCCCAAAATGTCGCTTTACATCTCATACGGTTTAAAAAAACAATATCATATTTTCCATCTGAAAAACGTAAAGACGGTTATATACGTGCATTAAATTTAATCCCTGAGAGACCGGGCCGGATTTTTAAACTAGCTTCATGCAAACCGTTCCGACGGACGACGGAAACAGGAATCTGTGCAATGGCAATGGCCAGTGGAAAATGTGATCAGTGCTTTAAGGTCTCGCCCTCGCAATAAGCAAAAATAAATAACTACATTGCCATAACTGCATTTGTTCCGCGTTTGCTTGGCCACTGTCATCTGTTGAATGGCTTTCTCAAAATCATCACTTACCGCGCGGGAATTGTTGTTAGTCTCCACGGGCACGGTCATTGGCGGCATTTTGGGCGCCTCCATTATGCGCTTCTTCCCTCGCCCCGGAAAAGCAATTGACGCTCTCATCACTCGCTTCTTTGGAACTTTACACGATGCTCATGAAGAAACCCTCTCTGTTGGGTTTCCCAGTGGCATTCAGAATGCGCAAGACCCATACGATCCTGCCAAACGAAAAGGGTAAGTACTTAGCCTCCGCCTTCCTGCCTTCCCTCTTTCAATTGTTCAAATTGCTTGAGGATAGAAAGTGTGAAGCCGCGTTTCAGGCCACTCTATGTCCAAATTGCTGCATTATCAGCACACGCTATTTGTTCTGGTGGTAGCAGTTATATCAAGTTTTTGACATAATGAAGTTCTTACACTGACTATAGATTTTTTTTAATTGAGGGTATTTAATAACAACACCTGGCCTAGATCGGCCTGGACGTGTTACTACATGTGCGAATGTCTAAGTCATGGGTCACTATAACAGAGCGATTTAAACATAGGTTACTCTTGGTGCCGTATGAGATCCTACTTGCTGAAACAGGGTCCTTCCCTCTAGAGGCATCGGTGATGATACGGTTACTAAGCTACCTCAAGAAGATTCAAAACATGAAGAAGCACAGGTGGCCTAGACTAATTATGGAGGAAGAGCTAACTAGAAGAAAGAACACTTGGAAGAAGCAAAGTTACAAATGGGTAAAGAGGTGGGATATTAGCATGCAGGAGTGCCCAAATACTAATGAAGAAATAAAAAAATATGTAAGAAGGAAATTCAAGTGCATCATGTGGACAAAACAAATGGGCCGTAAAAAGGAATACTGCCTCAAAGAATTCAACTCCACAGGTGATTTTGAAGAAAAAGCCTATATAGGAGCAAACATTAAGTGGAAAGCAAAAATGCCGATTGCCCAACTTAGGATGAGCTCTCATCATCTTAGGTGTGAAACGGGTAGATGGATAACTCCTAAAGAGGACTAGAAGAAGAGAATGTCTCTTTTGCAACAAAGGCGTGGTGGAGACGGAACGTCACTTCCTCTTGGAATGCGAGGCATACAAAGACATCTGATATAGTTATGGGGAAATTTTGAAAATTACCAACCTAGACACCCTGTTTGAAGCGACAAGGCTGGAAAATAGGGCGAACCTCGTGATCAAACTTCACAGCAGAAGGGAAGATCTCAAGAAGGAAGTTCAGGCAACTTAGGAAGCGTTTTTGTGGCTGAGGTCCCGCTTTGAAGAGGATGTGCGCAACGGATGGGTCCCATAGGCTGCTGCGGTCTCGTGGACGTTATTAAAATCCTTCATTCATTCTCTTTATGAGTACACCATTTTACCATTACACCACAACATTTGGAGAGAACCCTGACAAATAAGTTAAAGTACACTTCATGCTAAGGAGTTTTTAAAGGGGTTACTCTATTTATGAGTACACCATATTACCATTACATCATCAACATTTGGAGGGAATACTTGGTGGTTATGTTGGGCAAAATATGCTCTTTTACTAGTTACTTTTAACAAATTTATTTGTCAATTTATTTTTTCTAATAAAATATTTGTCAAATTTTTATAGAAAATATACCTAAAGTTAATAATCTCCAAATTTACCAAGTATTATAGTAAATTTTTTGTTTTTCCTCAAATACTTACCTACAATACATATATTACATATTTTTTGAAATGGACTTTTAGCCTACCATTCTAACCTTAAAATTTTGTCTAAGTTTATGGTATTCTTTGAAATGGAATTATTCATCTCTTATTCAATGCTCATGAAAAAAATTCTATCCATAATTTCTACCTCTTCTTGCCATAAGAAAAGACCATTTTAGCAAGGTTGTGGTGTAATGATCATATGATACATTCGAGTCTGATCCATATTTATAAATTTCAAGAATGTGGCCCACTGCGTGGAAGGTGACCTATAACCTCACCCAATATTTACCAAATGAAAAATAGAAAGGATTGTTAATAATACAACTAAGAGTTACATGATATTCTTTCTTTATTCATTCAGATGGGAAATTCAATTGGAACAATGGACTTTTGTAATTTTAATAATTAATTTACTTCCCATCCATTCCACTAGTCAAATAGGTCCTAAGTTACCAGGACAAGGTTTTGATATTTTGTTGAAAAATACAAAATATTGGATACGTCATTTTTCTCTTGGGAATCAGCATTTGGTGTATAGTTGGGAGAGGAAACAAATTTCGTAGTTTAAAATTGTCATGAGAGACAACTTGCTTGGTTTGAACCTCCACTACCATGGTGGTAAATGCTCCATCTCACCATTGAGCCACATACAAATGAACATATTATTGGACACATGTTGAAATGATATATTTAGCTTCCTTGTGTTGATGGTTATGCTTGCTAAAGTACATCCTCTAGTCTTGGCATTTGCTTAAATTGCTTTTAATAAACCTAAAACTATCATAGTTTACATAGCAACAAACTTTTAGACAAAATATGGAAGTTCATCATTAAAATACATAGTCTAATAAATATTATCTTAAGTGCCTCAATTGACAATCACTGTAACATATAGATTGCACTTAAAAACTATTATAGTTTACATAGCAACAAACTTTTAGACAAAATATGGAAGTTCATCATTAAAATACATAGTCTAATAAATATTATCTTAAGTGCTTTAGTTGACAATCACTGTAACGTATAGATTGTTAATTTATTCAACAATAGATATAATGGCGACATCTTCTCAATACTCTTTGTTCTCTGTTGTCAATTTGATATGATTAATCTATATTGATTGATCCATGTTCTTCACACTTGGGATATTGCACACTCTGTGCATCGATTAAATATAACATAGAATCAAATTAATTAAACATGTTGACATTTTCTAACATGGTGGTAGAGCCCAAAATCCAATCATTTGGGGTAAAAGGTTGGTTTTGAAGTTTCGTTGCAGAAGCATCACAAAGAAACACATTCTCAAATTTGATGGGCTAAAGATGGCTACTTGTTGGTGCGGACATACAAATGAGGGTAGAGTAATTGATGGCACAAGATTTAATCTAATGCGGGTAGAGTAATTGATGGCACAATATTTAATTTAATGCGGGTAGAGTAATCGATGGCACAAGATTTAATCTTTGGGAACCCAAGTTGCAGATGTTGCTTTTGGATAAATATCTACTCCATATTATAGAAGGAAAATGTACATTTTGGTGCACCACAAGGGATAGATTGGTATTCACATTCACCAAGATTTATCTATTTTTCCTTCAACTAAGCACACACAAGAATCCCACTTCTGATCGGTAATAGCTTCAAAGTAGATTCATCGCTATATAATATTTACTATTCTATTCAACATCATGCAAAGAACAAGAATGCAACTACATATAAAGGAAATAGACCCATTCAATCAAAACTACAAAGAAAACACATAAAGGCTTATGAACAATAACTTCCATTTGATTAATCTATGTCAGCATCATAGTGAGGTTTCACATAGAAGCACTACTCAACATTTACTCTATCTGCTCATGTTGTGAACAAAAGAGAGAGAATTGCAACTCTAATGCTATTTATAGAAGATTTTAAACAATTCAAACAAAATGGTTACAATCAAGAATATTAACTGCCATACCAAACTACATGAACCGTTACAGTAGGAGCTGGTATGTTCAAATTTAAATATATGTAATAATTTATTACCGTCAACACTATCTAGTTTGTCATAGGCCCAAGTTGAAAAGGTCTTGATGACCAGAAAATTGTTTCGGGAATGCTTAATGTAGTTGCTGCTAATAGTCATGTTGGTAGTTGTTAGTGATTTTGGCGTCACTGGTAAAGGTTTTATACGTTCAACTTGTCAATGACCACTAAATTTGATATGGCAATGACGACCCCACAAACATATCATCCAAATCCTCACCAACCCTTTCTGATGCCTCTGTTGTCCTTGCTGCTATTGCTTTCTCTAGTTCCCTCTCACAAATATGCGACCTCCTCCTCGGTAAACATGGGCTGCTCATCCACACCCTTAGGCTCAACAATCTAGTTTACATATGGATTGATGTCATCCAAGTCAATTGCCTCACGATTCTCTTGTCCCTCCACTTGTCTCACACGAAGACGAAGATTGTATTGCACAAAAACAAGGTCATTGAGGTGTTGTGTTGTTAACCTATTGTGCTTCTCTGTGTGAATTGCCTCAAACATGCTCCAATTATGTTCACACCCAATATTGCTACATGGTTGGCACAAAATGTAGATGGCTAGCCTCTGAAGATTAGGCATTTTTGCACCATAATCTTTCCACCACAAATCTGCAAATATGGTATTTATAACTTTGTAAGTCAACTATAATTGCATTTATTAAAAAAGTCCAATATCTACAAGTAAGGAGACTATAATCAAAGTACTCAATTTTTTTACTTGGTTGTTGGGTCATTCTTCATCGAATGCATAGAGGCATAAAAAATAGCTTTCCCTTCATGTGAATTTGCTGCTCATCAAAAATTGTCTCTAGTGGCTTCATCAGGGATCATCCTCTCTATGCATGTGTTGAGGCCATCCATAACCTTCTCATCGGCCTTGAGAGAGTTGGAAAATGAAAACTTAGCGTTCAAGTAGTAGGCCGCTACATGTATATGTTGGTGGAGTCACTTGTTAAATCTCTAATCAATTATGCACTAAATGGATTCATATTTTATTTTATTTTGTTTATAATAAATTGCTATGGCCTCCATGGCTTGTCCATGGCATCATATGAATAACCCATTGGGTTTTTTTTCGCCATCCATCAAGTGTAGAACTCAAACCAAAGGCTTTGACACCTAAAACAAAATAACACACAATTTTAAAATTAAAATTAAGAGAAATTTGAACAATTTTTTTAATAAAAGAAATGATAAATAAAAAATAGTTAAGTTTAAAGTTACTTTAAGGATCTTATATGTGTTCTTTGGAAACAAATCATAAAAATTAGTTTTCACGGCCCTTTCCCCTTTATCCTTCTTACAATACGGTGACTCCAATCACCATGTGCTCACAAACATTTGCTTAAGAGAAGTTAGTGAGACTGCAATGCTCTGCAGTGTGATGAAGGTTGTGGCGAATTGTGTGACTTCTGCTCGCACAAGCTCTTTTCCGTTGGTGTGTTCTCTTATCATTGAGATTAGCACCTAGTGGTGATTGTAGATGAATTTTGTGATATTTTTGGGTTCTTCAACCACACTTTTCGCCCACGTAATTTTTCTTATGTCCTCAAGTAGGAAATGAATGCAATGTGCTGCATAAGGTCTCTAAAAAAGTGTAGCATGTCTCTTTTCAAGAGGTCTTTATGTTGTTACACATGCTATGGCATTGTCTGTAACAACTTAGACAATATTTCCATACCCACTTCCATGGCCACCTCATTCCACAGATCACAGTATTTGCATTTTTCGCTCGGTGTCAGAGATCAGTTGACTTCAAGAACACCAATTGCCCACTTGAAGCCCACTAGAAAGTTAATCAAAATGTGGCTCCTTCCATTCGTCCACCCATCCCACAATATGTTGCAGCTCATTTTACATCATATCCTTTTTTGCTCATCTATTATAATTGTGCATTTTTGATGGCATCCTCCAACAATGAGTCTCTCAAATCATGAGTAGCTACCTTGAACCCCTTCTCGACAGTGGTCAATGTAGTTACCAAATTCTCCCAATATGAGTTTTTTGCCACATTGAATTGTATCTTGTTATAATACCAAAAACTTGCCGTAGTTACCCTTGTTTCATTATGCAATACCCGGTTCCAAGCAATAACTTCGAGTGAAGGTTGTGCCCTAGGAGTATTTCGAGGAAAAACGAAACTCTTTCCATGTGAACCCCAACATTCTCCAATATATAAACCTTTTCCCCGAAACCTTGGGGCAATAGAAGAGGCTTGTAAGTGATTAGAATCAGCCCTTGTTGCCCTTTATTCATTACGGATGCAAGTGCTTTAGTTGTTTTCTTTTCATTTTTTTCTCCTCATAAAGATCAAAGACAATAGCCATCTCTCTTTGAACCTCATGTGGCATGTTTTTGCACTCTTGCACATCATTACCTGCAATTTGTGCGAGGTGGTATTTGAGGCGATTGACGCCTCCATCTTTTTTTTGATTGAAGGGGAAACACTCGGATCCTTCAGAGTAATTTTTTCATTTGTTGGTATTTGTGCATGAATAAATTGACCTTCTTAGGCTTAGTGCCAAGGACTGACGGGTATCCGTTCTTCCAAATTCGCTTGGGACTTCAACCTAGCCTCAACCCTTTTGGTATTTAGTGGGATTTGTATCTTGGAGGATGGTGTGACAACACACCTTTACCATCATTTGCACCGTTGGACTACAACCCATTCGATACGTCTCCACTCATCTTAAATCCAAAATAATTGCATATGACAAAGTTGTACTCCAGATCCTCTTTGCAATGCTTCTAAGCAAGGTCATTAGACTTCCTAGTCCTACGACTACCTATACTGGATGCCATTCTTGTATACCACTGCAAATTGAATGCAAATTGCTATTAGAAACTGTATTAAACAAAGAAAAAAATTGTTACTGTAACAACCTAGTTGCTAGTGCCTATAAAGGAAGAAGTAGAAGAAAATGGGAAAAAAAAAAAAAAGGAAAATAATTCAAACCCTTGGGCCTGTAGACCTACAATGTAAAAAAAATTAAAACAGAGAATCTAAAATGAAGACTATTACCTCTCAAATCCTCATCAAAATCCTTTGAAATTGATGGAAATCACTGACAATCATGTTGCAACAACTGGAAAATGATCAAAATCACCTTAGCAAAGCAAAGCAGCGACCAAAGGTAAAAGAAGATGATTATTAATCTCCAGGAGGTTTTTAGCAGACAGAAGCCGAGCAGTAAGCTTAGACTTGCAAGTAATGGCGAGTAATTACTCACCATAACTCGCGAGTTCAAGCTTCTATTTGGTTCGTGATAAGTTCACTGATTAATTGGCAGGCCAAAAAATGCAGGTTACTTGTGAGTTTTAGAACAGAGTTATCGGTAGACTCTCAAATGATTGGGAGATATCAAATTAATTTAGTTCCCTCAGACTTAGACTCAAATATTTGGGTAACTTTTTAAAGTTTATTAAAAATTTATAAAACTTAAAAAGTAAACTTCAAAACTTCAAAAACTACATTATTGCCATAGATAAATATAAAACACCCAACTATATATTAAACCTTTGTTTGCTGGTATTGTTTGTGCACCATGCTTCTGCTATAAGGCTGATCCAAAACGCCACCTTTCTTTTTTTCCATTTGACTCCTCACGTGGGTGCTCTATGATTTGTTTTCTGTTGCACCTTTTAATTTCTACAGTCTTACACTACTTTCACTGCACCCATGCATTTTCTGCACAATAGCAAACATAAAATTATATGCAAAAAATGCCTCTAAATTTCTATGAATGGTGCCAAATAGTCTCTACTTCCACAGGGTCCTACACTCATCCTACACCTTTCAACCAGGACGCCACTCCTCCAAGTAGTTGTTGTACAGACCTATCCAGCTTTGTCAAACTCTTGCTGTTTGTCAATACCTCATGCCACTCCTTTCACTTATGGCGCTTCCTTCTTTTGCTGCTCTTTAGCATGCGCGCCTCTGATTACAGATTTGTTGCTTGCTGGACATGACAATTTTTGTTGTTTGTCTTATTGTTGCAAGTGGCCTCCGCTGTAGTTTTATTTTATATTTTGATTTGTACAGCTGCAATGATGAATGGCCAGATCTAAAACGCTGCTCTCTACCGACACAAACAGACTCTCACACACAACAAACATGTTAATCTAAAGAAAAACTCAACAAAAAAATCTAAAATAACTGTATTGAAGAAAGATGTTCATAAACCTGAGCAACAGACAACAACTGCAATGGGGTTGCCCCATGGCCATCCTTTCATTCTTCCATCATAGGCACAGAGAATGCTCCTTGGCTCTCACCAAGATCTCACGTGCTTTGATACCAAATTTTAAATTTGGTTAAAGATTAACACTTGCAAACACAGGAATATCTCAACACATGACTTCATTAATTTTATTCAAACATACAGGGTATTTAGACAATTGATTTAATCCTATTTTCGAGGATTCAAACATTATCACTATTCGCTCCTCTCAACCTCACACATATCTACGTGAAAGACTATAACCTCCCCCCCTAAAATAGACTAACAATCCAATAACCTATTTAACCAAGTATTTAGTAATACTATGGTGTAATAACAAAGTTTTCATGACACTTTCTTCCTTTTGTCGAAGCTGTTGAAACTTGTCCTTCAACTTTTCTAGAGGGTTCATACTTTATTATTGCCATCAAAACCGCCTCATCATCCAAGTGATTGGTAATATCAATACTCAGCTGGGGTGAGCCTAGATTCTCCACACTATCATTTCCTCCAAGACTCACATCCAAGTCCAAACCTTTTAAGTTCTCAATGTTGTTGTGTATCTTGTGCAAGTTCAACTTGTTCAGACAATTAACAATATCATCCTACTTTCCCAAACCCGAAATTGAAGTCTTATGAAGTGATTGATCTCCACCCACTCTTCGAGAGTTATTTTTCGTCGATGCATTGGGATTTGGTTGCCGTTGAAATTTGTTCTCCCTCATTAGACCCTTCAAGTGTCAAACATTATGAGGATCTCCTAGGCGTATCAAATTGATTAGAACCTTCTTTTGACCCATTTCAGCTGGTAGGGTCACTGAAGTATTCCATTTTCTACTATCACGGTAAGCTGTACCTTAAAATCCCATTGATCTTTCTCTGTCTTTGGTGGACATTGATATAATTTCTTTCTTTTTCCAATCCATTGGCTACATCAAGTGGCAAGGACCTCCATATTTCAAGAGGTAAATATATCAATCACACTAAATGGCAGAGAAGATTTAATAAAAGTTAAATGAATACCAAAAACCATGGAAAGAGCAAAAGCACAAGTGAAATTATGCTGAGATCAATATTTTACTCGTTTATTCTTTGAAGTCAGTGACAATGTCTATGTATGAATTAAACCAAAGAGTTCTTTGTTCATAGGAAGATGCTCAAAGCTTTCCAAAGATACTTCAGGCCATTCACTGTACTTGAAAAAGTAAAGTAGGTAGCCTATAAAGTAGAACTACTGCCATATGTCAAAATGGATTCAATATACCATGCCAATTTCTTAAAGAAAGAACCATCAAGATCTTACCTATATACTTGCAAGCTCTTTAGATGATGAAAAAGTGGAACAAGGATGCATGATTCTTTAAGAATAATCAAAGAAAAAACATAGAAGCTAAGAAATGAAGAAATCAAAGAATATGCCATTGAGTGGCAAATAAACCCATTGAAGAAGAAACTTGAGAGTTAGTGGTGTTTGAAAGAGAAACAAGACTCGACAAAGGTGATGAGTCTTCCAAAAGGGCAGAGGGATGTTGGGACCCAAATGAAAACATAACTCATGAAGTGGCCAGCTGAATTCTCAATTTTTTGGAAGAAACCCTAATTTAATACTTAGAAGATATATCTAATTAACAGAAAAAAGAATGATATTCAGTGGCAATCCAAAGAGAAGGGCAGATCCACAGACTTGAATGGGCCCAAAGAGTCAATTGAGAGCACTGGAAACACCACTAGAGAAGTTGTTAACATGACGGATACAAACCACACTTAACCCTTGGGTTCACAAGATTAACTATAGATATCACTAGGAAAACCCCATGATTGGAGAAGCACATATGAGGCAGGTCAACCAACAATCAAGGAGGTCAAAAATTTAAAGGAGTATGATCATTATAAATGAGAAATTGAAGATGTCGTACTAGGTACCAGATTGGTCCCTCCTCAATCAACCTAGGGGTGGAAGTCACGGGGAAAACACGTGTATATACCCTACCACGGTGGCATTTGACTATCATCAGATTTATGACACATTTCACTTTGCCAGTGCACCAAAGTAGCATATTGTTTCTGACTAAGCAGCATTCTTTTATGTGTATGATTTCATCATACACTGGACTCTTATTTTTCTCTCTTAATTTCAACATTCTCATTCTTGTAGAGTCCTCTTATGGTGCATTCATCATAAGGCATATTCTAACTCATTCTTGTTTTTTCCTCTTAAATTGTTGCTATAATTAATGGCAAATTAGTTTTACAAATAAGATAAGTGCATGCATGAGTGATAGATTATTGACCCCAGGATATTGCATAATTTTTGTTGTTGGTAATGCCCTATCAAGCTAACTGAGGATTTTGATTGAATCACCCAACCATGTGGGAATATACGGTTTATTGTTTTGGGAACTGGGGTTGCTATTTGATGGCCCCCTTCACATCATGCTGAGGTTCAAAAATAGATATGTCTGTTAAGTTATAGTCTGACAAGGAGTGGTATTAGGAACCTTGAAGATGACATTTGATAGAAAAGGTATGGTGAACTGGTTGGAGTGATGAATTAGTGACTCCACATTCCAATGGTATGCTTAAGATGAATATACGTCAATCCTCACCATTTGTGTTTAGTAGGATATCTTATCCATCTTTATCCTTAAGACTCTAGAAGGTTGCATTGCAACTTGATTAGAGATATACATATTTTATTTGTTAGCATTTTCCAATGCATCATAGGGGTAGTGAAACTGGTCTGTAATAAGATGAATGGGAGAGCAAAATTAATTGTTTATGTTTAAAATCTGATCATATAAGCTGGGGAAAAATGCACTTTCTATTTATGGATTTTTGGATTGTGTGAAATGGTGGCATGGGCTTTCCTTAACTAAATTTTCAACACTTCTATATAGCCTGACAAGGAAGGCACTATCACAATGAAGCTTTTCCTGTCATATATCCACTTGGCATCACTTGCATTAAAGCATGGTTTGCTGAAGGTCATATCCAAGTCCCTATAGCCCAAACAAATCCAACCACGTATCTTTAATTAGTATCGAGTATACTTTTTGAAGGTCCATTAGTTCTTGAGTTCAAAACCCACTATCAAATTGGAGCAAACTACTACAATAATCGATATAAAAGTAATTTTAGCATATCTGGATGCATCCCATACCAAATGGGGCATTTTTACTTTAAACTCCCACTTTGCAAGATTAGGATTTCACAAGATTTACCGAACATGTAAATTTATATGCTTTTAGCATAAATTGTTCACATGTTTGAAGACAGGGTGTTACTAGGGGAGCAGTTGTGAAAGCAAGATTGCCTTCTCCTAGTAAACAACAAGCTGAAATGATTGTAGTTTCTATATTTGGTATCCAATTCTCTATTGTATTTCCTTGATTTAGTTTCCATTATTCTTCAATCTTAGACTAACGAAATAGTTTATTCCATATTCTTTCTCCTTCTGTCTTCCATTGGAAGGTAAACAAAAGGATAATGTTGAAGCAATGCACTTTTTAGTTGTGTTCAATTGTTATGCTTGCTACATCCAGATTGTAATTCACTAACATTTGTCTTTTTGAATCTGCAACTTGTAGGTATCTAACGTGGGATGATTATTTTATGGCTGTTGCTTTCCTTACAGCTCAGCGATCCAAGGATCCAAATAGGCAGGTATGAAGAGCAATAATTCTCAATGTAAGCTTTCAAAAGTATAACACCAAGTTGATAGGAGTACATTATGTAAAGCATTCTTTATACGTGCTAGATTATATCTTCCACGCACTGTTGGTCCCATTTGAAATGGACTGATCTAGTCTCAACTTATGCAATTTAAATTCCTCCCGGTATTATATTGCAGCAGTTATCACTTGTCTAGCTGTACTGACCATGTGGAATCAACAATAAAAACCCGCTAGCTTTCCTCAGCCAAGTGCATTGATAAGTTATAGGACCTAACCCCAAGGCATCAACTGATATCGTTTGGCTGCAGAAATCTACCCAAGCAAAGTTTCCACAGATATATCCTTTTGAGTGCCTGAGATGTAGTCTAAATTGAACAGATATATTGTCGAGGTATAGTGTTATTTTGTTTTTCAGAAATTAAACTATATTTAGGATGTGCTATCACTTTTTCTAACATTCTAATATGAACGTTTTCTAGGATATGGTATCACTGTTTCTAACATTATAATATGAAATTTCTTATCATACAAGAAATAATTCCTGGGATAAACAATGAGGATGGTATTCAAACATGTATTGTTTCTGGCTATACTTGACATTACTTTGTGGCTTGTCTACGGTGCTAGGTAAAAATGCTTCAGAAGTCTACATAAGTCTATCCTCTACCAAACTTGTGGCAATGTGAAGCTTTTCCCGATCTACATCTTTAGAACATCTTGGTGGTTCCCATATTTTTTATGTTGGCAATTCCCATTTATTTTAACTCCTAACGTCTAATTTCTAGTTATTTTACTTCATGTAAAAGTAAAGTTTTAAAGTTCTAATGTTTTAGCGTCATCGTGTATATAGTCATGAAGATTTAAAAGGTTATTGTGGTAATGCATTCCAGGTGGGAGCATGCTTAGTGAGTCAGAACAGAGTTATCCTTGGTAAGGATAAATATAAATTTATTGTTTGTAGCTTCTGGTGTGCTTCTATTCTAGCAGTAAAACCCTGTCCCTATTTCTGTAGTATATATGCATGATTTAGATTTCAATCTTCTATGATATTTTCATTTTCGAGCACAAGAAGTAGGAGCCTTGCACAGATTTATTCAAGTTGATAATGGTTGCTAATTATTAGTTTAGGCCCAGAGAACTCGTCATACATGTTGTAACATGCTACATAAGATGACTATGATGGTTCTGAACTATCGTGTAATTTTGTTGACTGATATCAACTGTGGTAGTGAGACACACTTTATCCATCTATTCCTAATTATTTTGGATTTTCATGGGTTAAATCTAGGATGTAATCTCTCTATATACTCTTCATTCTGCCTTTATAGCTAGAGAGGCACATATTTCATAATAAGGAGGCATATATACGACTTCTCAAAGGCATCATGAAATAAAAGTAGAAGAAAGATCATATTTGCTGAAGGCCAAGCACTGAGAAATTTCTTTGTAGACAAAGGTGTTGGGAATATTTTGGTTGATCTTGGGTTGCACAATATATCAGCTTGATCTCTCCATCTTGTATCTTTTCTCTGATGAAATGCTGATGGATTTATATGTACTTAGTGTGGGCATGATAAACTGGATTTGTTGCCAGCTTAGTCACACCTTGACTGTCACAAATGATCGCTGTTGCTTCCACCGGTGGTATCTGTAGAACGCCTTGAACTCTTCTGGGCCAGCTTCATAGGTTGCATATACAGCTGCCCTGTACTTAGCTTCTCTCCATGAGAGCATCATAGTCAGCTGCTTCATTCTGATCCAGGAAAACACACCTGTACCCATACCCACGCTGAAAGCATATCGCGAGGTAGAGTTCCTATCATCTTTCAATCCACTCCATTCCAACTCTGTATATGCTGTCAAACTGGAATCACCTAGTTGCTTGTACACAATTCTGGAAAGTAAAATACCCTTCACATACATTAAAAATAGTTTTCTTGCATTCCACTACGTATACTCTAGAGCATTCTGACCAATAATAAACCTTTGATACAGTATTTGTCAAGTAAATTAGATCACCAATCAAATTTCTGATTCAAGTGTCAAAAATTTGCTCATATAGTTACAAACCCCAAAAGTGGAGGGGGGAGTAAACTATGGAAGTGTATTGCTTGTTCGGACACTTGGAATGACAGCATCACCAGGGCCAATACACACTTCCTGCACATTCCAAGAAAAGGGGTTGGCCTTTGCAAGAAACTTGCACTTGATGAGAGGGCAGAGATGGTTAGTGTTTATAATGGAGATATCACGAATGACATTCCAACAGATTGTGGCACTTGCACCAGCACCCCTTGTAGCTCTCATAGGACGTGGGAGAGGAAGGCTGTGGGGGTGGCGGTGGGGGTCCCAATCTCGTTGTAGACATGTTTGATACAAAGGCTAAGGAGGAGGTCGACGATGCCATTGGACAATTATTATATTCCAATGGTATCCCATTTAATGCTACTTGCTCTCTTTATTACAAGGAGGCTATGGCTAATGTAGCCAAAGCATGTCCAAGTTATGTGCCCCCGAGAGACACCAAATTGAGGACTACAATCTTGGATAGGAACTATTCCAAGTTTAACTTATTGATGGGGAAGACGAAGGCCACATTGCTGTCTCACGAATGCAACATTATCATGAATGGGTGGATGGATATTAAACACCACCCAATTATTAATATATAGTCTCCTGCATGGATATACCATACTTCTTGAGGGTAGTTGACTATTCTAGGAAGTGCAAGGATGTGGAGTTTTAGTTCTAGATTTTGAGGGATGCCATTGAGGAGGTTGGTCCTTCCAATATTGTACAAGTGGTTACATATGCATGTTACGTGTGCAAAGCATCAGGGAAGCTATTGGAGGTGTCTTACAGGATATCAATTAGATCCTGTGTTGCGTGCATGGCATGAATTATGCATTGAAAGACATGAAAAAAATTGACTGGGCCAAAAGGATAGTGGCGGAAGCTAGGGAGGTGCATATGTTCATCTACAATCACCACACATTGTTGGTACTCTTCCAGAATTATTCGAGGAAGGAATTCCTCAAGCCAGTCAATACCCGCTTTGCATCCTACTTTGTTTTGTTGAATGGGATGCTTGAGTTATAGGTGCTCCTGCAACTTATGATTATGACACAAGAGTGGACTCGGTGGCTCGATTCCAAAACAGAGTAAGGGAAGAGGGTGAAGGAAGTCGTGGTGAGAGACACATTTTGGGAAAATGTGAAATATATCACATTGATTATATCTTTGGTTTTTAGCGTAATTGAATATGGGGATTCTAATAGACCCTACCTTGGTGAGATATGTGAGTGCATTGACATCATGCTTGGCTAGATGAAAGTTGCTATTTGGGTGAGGGACCCTTGTAGAGTTCTACAGTCAACATATTGAACCCATCATTTAACAAAGGTGGGAGAAGTTGAACACCCCTCTACGTATGCCCCTATATGCACTTAATCCAAAATGATATGTGAAGAGGCCTTGTAGAATTGCCTCCTTGGATGACGAGGAGGTGAAGAAGGGTTTCTTTGAGGCCTTGAAAAAAATGTATAGTGCAGAGGAGGCTTCACATTCCAGATTTGAGTGGCTCAAATTTATCGAACTTGATGGTTACAAGTCTTCAACAAGGATAGATAAAGTCACATTGGCATAGGACAAGCCAGTGAGTTGGAGGTGACTGTAGGGGCCCCCAAGATCGCTACAAACACTTGCCATTCACCTCCTTTCCAGGTTTCTAGTTCATTTTTTGCCGAGAGGAATTGGTCGACGTATGGTTGGATCCACTCTCTTTAGAGGAACAAACTTACATTTAAGAGAGCGAAGAAGTTTGTTGCTATACACAGTGCCTTACGTGTCATGGATCACAAGACACCTAAGTAGAAACAGAGCCTAGCATTATGGTAAGATATAGATCCTAAGGAGTTGAGGTAGGTTGATGAGGACCATAATTTGCAATAGGGATTGATTGGGAACCCCTTCCAGAATGAGGACGAGGACGACAATTCTAATGAGGATTGTTTCATTAATGTTCTCTTAGATGGTGACTTTGATTTTTGAGTTGTGCCTTTGCAGACTATGTTTTTTGTTTTGGTTATTAGCATGTTGAATAGTTGATGTATTAATAAAAAAATTTAAAATTATAATGTATCTACCATCATGTACTCTTCTCATTGTGATATTGTATCGATTCTCAGCTCTGAATTAGAACTTAGCGCATATTATTGTTGATGTATCTCTATCATTTACGATTTTGGATTAATGATTAATGATATTGATCAACAACAATGGTTTTATTTAGTAATTTATTCATATTGTTTAAATTCATTATTTTGTATTTCAGATTTTTTAGTTTCTTTAAGTTTTTTTTTTAGTTTATTTGTATATATTAAATATTATTTTAATTGGTGGTCCCCCACCATCCCCAAAATTTGAAATTTTTTTCCCATCCCGGAAACCCTGATCCACTGTCTTGGAGCCTTAGCTAATTATGATTTCAGGCTGTTATGGTTCGTCTCAACAATGAATTTGCCACAATCTAGATATTATTTGAACTTAGTGAATGCATGCATTACTGTTAGCATCTCCTAATCGTGAATATATAAACAACTTCTCATTGTCATTTAGCTTGTGGCTCTCAAAGCCTAAAGGTAATGGGCATGCCCTTCTGCATCAAAACTACTCTTAGTTCCAATCCAGTCGCATCACATTCAACAATGAATGGCAAAGAAAAATCTAGAATTGCCAAGGTGAGACAAGTGCACATTATTTCCTTGAAGTTTATGAAAGCTTTGCTAGCTGGATTTGACCATTTTAATCTATCTTTCTTGGTCAAATCTGTAAGCAGAGGAGCCAAATGAGAAAAATTCTTGATAAAATGTCAATAATAACTGCATAATCTTAGGTATTTCTCAAGCGAGTAAGTGTCCTTTGTCTTTGGTTTTAGCCATTTTTCAATTGCCTGAATCTCGGATTCATCTACTTTGACACCATCTCCAAAGGTAATATGTCCCAAATCTGGTAGTTTGGGTGCAACAAAACACACTTTCTTTTGCAAATAAAATATTATTATATTAATCATGCCATTTAGAGTAATCTCAAGGTTGGCTAAGTGCTTTCACAATTTCTTTCTGTAAACCATGATATAATAAAAAAATACAAAACAAACTTCTTGAGGCAAGGATGGACTACCTTATTCATGGTAGCCTAGAAAGTTGGTAGTGCATTTGTGAGATCAAATGACGTGATAAACAATTCACAGTGTACATGGTGTGTCCTAAATGCTGTTTTTTGTGTATCTTCAGGTCTCATCCTAATCTGACGGTAGCCAAATCTCAAGTTAATATTGGAGAAGGTAGTCGCTCCACGAAACTCATCAATATGATGAAATCCGACACAAAACCGTTAGATTCATCTAGGATGCAAAACCCTTCCAAGAACACATTTCAACATAGAAGAAGATTGATACTAAAGACAAAAACACTATGCTATATTCTTCATTGAATCAACCTATAAATCGTACAATAACCTGCTCTATTTATAAAATTGAAGAGATAGAGGAGAGGATAATATTCTCTGAGATAAACATAGAAGAAATCATAAGGAGAAGATTAAAAAAAACTAATAAAGCTATTTGTGAATAAAATAGGCCGAGAATAGAGATTCTAACATATCTATCAAATCTATCAAAATAATGATGATAATTATCTTGATTTAGAATTTATTAAATGCACAAATAATCTAAAGTGTGCATAATTATGAAAAAAAACATCTAACGTAAGTAAATCATAAGAATGGTGTATTTGCATACACCAACAAAATTAACTTGTCCACTTTAGGAATAGGAAATTGGTTCTTTGTAGTCTTCTTATTTAGGGCAGGATAATCAATGCACATGGGAAAAGAACCAACTGTCTTCCTAATCAGTACCACTGGTGCAGTAAATGGGCTCTTGCTTGGAACAATACGCCCCATGTCGAGTAGTTCCTGTACCATCTTTTCAATTTCATCCTTAAACAACTTTGGGTGTCGATAAGGGGTAATCATTATGTGTTTTGTGCCCTTTTCCAGCTCAATGACATGCTCTTGACCCCTATCAAGTGGAAGACCCCTAGGAAGGTCATCAAACAACACTTTGTACTTTTGTATTATCTGTAGCACTGGCTGGATATATGCTGTTGTTTTCTGAACTAGCTGAAGTAAGCAAGCCATTTTAACTGTTACAACTGATTATATAAGCTGGGTTGCTTTGACTGATCTGCTTTTGCATTTTAAGGGCGGATATGATGGAGCATTTAGGTGGCTGAAACCCTCTAAATTCATGTTCTTTATCTTCTTTCATGAATTTTAAGTACAACTCTTTAAATTCCATGCGAATTTCACCAAGTCTGTGAAGCCATTGTATGCCCAAATCACATCAATGCCGCCCAAAGGTATCCTATAAAAATCATATTTAATTGAATAATATCCCATCCCAAGGTTCAAGCCCACAACATACTCCTTACAAGTCATATTAGTTCCATCTGCAGTGCTAACCTTAAAGATGGACATGCACACATATGTAAACCAACTGCTGGAGCAAGTTTAGAATCAGTGAAATTATGTGTGACACCTGAGTCAATCAACGCTTTGACTGGTCTGTTTAATCCACCCTCCTTCCAAGGTAGGGTGCAAAGATACCCCTCTGATAGCAGCGAAAGATGCAGTGGGCTGGTCAGTTGACTCTATTGATGATGTGTCCTCCAGAGGTGGCATATCCACATCAATTTGAGCTTGTTCATCCCTTTTGCGACCCAACTCATCCAATATTTCAACCAAATGAATTTGTCCCTTAGCCATGCACTTGTGCCCTATAGCCCACTTCTCCTTGCATGAGAAACAACAGTTCTGCTTCCTTATATCTTCCCTAGCTGCTTTATTAGCATTCATTTCGGTATTATGTGGCCACTTTGTATCAATATTCGGTATTGTTCTATTTGAACCAGGCTGTTTCTTAGAAAGTGTATAATTTTGCTAGTTTTGGGTCTTGTTTTTGAGCAATTTTTCACATGATTTTCCTTTTGCAATAACTCCATCCAAATGAGCTGGTTTAAGAGCCTCAACATATCCTTTCAATTCATCATTCAGGCCATTGACAAACATGTAGGCTTGTCTAGATGTTGGGATATGATGTACCTACATGCAAAGCCTTCTAAACTTTCTACCATAATCATCAACAAATTCTTGCATGTTCTAATATAAATTCCTCAACTCTATGTGGTGGTCATCACTAGTCTTTTTATCAAACACGACAAAGAGAAGAGAAGATAAATCGTACTAGTTAAGGATCTCATCCTTGAGACATGTTGAATGTCGATGTTATAATGATGCCACCAATCATATGCAGTCCCCTTCAAGTTTAGTGATGCAAGCTAATTTTTCTCCGGATTAGTCATTGGATGCATGTTAAAGTAAACATCAAGTTTATGGATACGTATGCATGGCTCAATTTTCTCAGATCCATCAAATGTGGGGTCGTCAATTTTTGTCATCCGAGGTCGGGACAAAAGTCTGAAGGATATCTTCTTGCTTCCTTGTTTTTCTGCGACCTTTCTGCACGTCATTTTCCCGTGGATCCTCGGCCTTTTTTGCCTTTGTATTTTGCCGTCGGACTTTCTTCGGGCTTTGCTTCTGCGAATTCCTACGGACTTTTTGTCCAAAGGAATTCCTTCGGACAAAAGTCCGAAGGTCTCGTTTGTGTCCTTGGCTTCACTTGTTTTTTTCCCAAATGTGCCTCTCGGCTTTTTAACCGTGGTCTTTCCTGCCCTTCGGGATAATGTGATGGACTTTTCCGGAGGACACATACCCTTCGGGTTTATGTGTTGGACTTTTGCGCGGCCATTCCTTAGAATTTCTTCGGACTTTTTGTCCGAAGGAATTCTTTGTTCCTTGCTGTTTGCTCTGCTTCAACTTTGAAATGTACCCTTCGGGAATTCTGCTTCGGTACTGTCGCCGACCAAGTGCCCTCTGCAAGGGCTAGTTGATCTCCTTCTGTGCCCTTCGCAAAAATTGGAGGGCACTCGGGCTTTTTGCAAAAGTCTTTAATTTGGTCTTGTGCCTGCCCGAAGGGTAGGTGCCCTTCGGCTTTTTTGAAAGTGACCCTTCCGAAGGGTAGGTGCCCTTCGGAATTCTTGAAATGGACTCTTCCAAACTAATTCCTTGGCTTTTCCTTGCCTTTTGCAACTTTTCCGAATTTCTTCGGACTTTGTCATCGCTCTTTCTGTCTTTTCTGCCCTCCGCAAGGGCTGTTTGGCCTCTAAAGTTGCCTTTCGGAAAAGTTGCAAAGGCCCTTTTGTCGCCCAAGTGTTGGGAGAGTACGTAGAAATGACTTGCAGAGTCCGTAGAAATGACTTGCAGAGTCCGTAGAAATGACCTATTTTGGTCAAGGAAAACCATGTATTCTTCCTTGGCTAGAGACAAGAACTTTCCAAGTGGCAAGATAAAATCTGATTTGTGGAAGATTTGTCAACATTCTGGTGACTCAACTGGGAAGCATACCTGCTATGCTTGAGAACTCAGACCATGTATAGACGTTATTCGAATTCCCAAATGGTGAACTTGATTTCTGATTGAAAATATGCTCTGATCATGGCTGTAGTAACCTCCTTCAAAATAAGAAGGGAAACACACGAAAGTAGAAAAACTAACTAAGAAGCAAATGTGCAACAAGCACTTATTGAACAAAGACTGAAGCAAACTACTGTGCTTGAACAACACTTGGAGGAAAGCAAAATCAACTAAAGAACCTAGCTAACCGTGATAAAGCATGATCCACCTGGATCAAATGGGAAATTCTTGAATTCACTCTTTCCAAGAGATGGTACAAGTTGCAAGGCAGGATGTTTATTAGTCATAACCTTTGATGAGGCATTTGCCTTGTCGACCAACTGTATTAGCATCTTCTCAAATGGGTCATCAACAACAAACCAGTCACCAACAAAGACAAACTCACCAAGCATTTCCTGATCGTTTTCAGATTGCTTGTCATCTATCACCATGTCAAGTGATACCCCATCTATGCATGCCTTTTGAGTAGACCACGTCCTTCTTATTGATTGCTGCAAGTTCATCCAGCTCTTCAAGGAGCTTTGAATATGCAACTCAATCTGTATTGGGATCTTGAATAGGTGATTCTTGATCAAATTTCTCATAAACATGCTCTTTAATAGCCACCATATCCATACAAAGCTCTTCAATCTCTTGTAGAGATTCAAGGTATAGCTGCCAATCATCTTTTTGTTCCTCACTTTGATCTATTTGAACTGAATCAGCTGTCACGCTATCTGGATCCTTCTCAATAGGAGATACCTGTAACTCATGTATGACTTCATTTTGTACCAGCTCCTCTTGAAGTTCCTCTACATCAAGATCAGTCTTCTCACTCTCAGCTATAATTAGATGCTCAACTACAACCTCAAGTGAGGTATCAATAGGAAATTCTTCCTTAAACACACCTGAAGCATCTTCTTCACACTCTGCAAGAACTTGCCCTGTAGTTGCAACCTCTTTCTCATTCCTCCAAAGAGCAGGATCCCCCTGAGAAAGGGGGATGGCGGGAGGGTGATAAAATCCATTTGTTTGAGAGGGAAAATGAAGCAATGGAGGTTGATCATGGTTAGATTTTGGAATCTTGAGGGCAATGGAATTATCTAGGGAGTTTTGGAGGGGATGGAAAGAGAAATTCTTAAAGACATTTGTATTCTGTTCCTTCCATTTGGCCATTACCTCATCAAAGTCTGGAACTTGCTTGTCCTCCTGGACAACCTGAGCTTGAGAGATGATTGGTGAGGTAATGGGACTATAGGAAGGTCTAGTCTCATGAATAGTCACTTGAATAGGCTCTTGGATATGCTCTTGAATAGGCTCTTGACTCCAACTAGGAAGCTCTCCCTTGGCACACACTGGGCATGGTTAAGAACTTCATAAGAATAAGGAGCACAATAGCCCTTTGTAGACAATTGGTTTAACTCGATTTTCTGCCTTTCCCAAGCCTCCATCTTTTCTAATGCAAGAATACATAGTCCATTTATCTCTTTTGGATCATTGGACACATTTCGAAATAGACCATTCACTTCCTCATACTGAGAGTTAGAACAAACCTTTCTTGCATATGCGTATTCTGAGCTCTATTTCATTCATTTTTTCTTGAAGGCAATACTGCTCATATGCAACATCATAGCCATATGGGGAAGATGAAATTTGGTCCTGAGACTGATATGGCTCACAAGGAAGGGAAGATTCATGCTCTTGATAATAAGGATCATGAGAAACTTGATAAGGCTCAAACATAGCTTTGATAATAATCTTGATAAGGCTGATTAGGCTCATAGATATCATGACCAGGCTGGTATGATCCATCATTGGGCTTTTAAGGAAATATACCATAGGAATTCTCTTCATACATAGCCATCAAAATTCATTCACGATAATGCAATAAAAATAGACTTACATGGAAGCTGCCCTGAACTTTTAGAAGCAACTGCTTGAGCTTGGAGTCACCAAATACTTCTTGAAGAACACTGCTACAACTGCAATTTCATCAAAACTAGGAAATAATAGGTCCCACCGGGCGTGCCAAAAACTGTTGTCAACCTGGAGCTGCGCCCTGATTCAAAGACGTGCGTGAAATGCCAGTCCTCTATCCAGCTGAAACAATGGGATCTTCTCACGAGGGTGGGTGCCTCAATGGTGAGAAGAACCTCCAGAGAAGGTTGGTTCCTGTATGATGTATCAGTTAGGATCTCTACTCTACGCTGCGGACTACCGTGGAAAAGGGAGAAGGGAAACTTAAAGGGGAAATCCTACCTAAAGGGGGTGATACACTAGAATTTTGATCCACTCAACTTGGAACCTTGAACACTGAACGAACAAGGGAAAAGGAAGACCTATGATTTCAATCAATCACTTGTGCATAAGTATTTCATGGAGAGGTTCGATCTAATGCTTGAAACCTGAGGAAAAACGATGGAGAGAGGTCTGATAAAAGACACTTTGCGGCCACCTAACATCCACTTACAGCTTCAACAAAAGACAATAAAGAACACTTTAACATGACCTGCACAAGGATAATTTAGCAACTAGGTATGAAACATAATTTGGGAAGGGAGAGAAATCTACCACTTATGCAAATTGCTGAAGAAATATACATTATGCCAACGCTTGAAATCTAAAAGTACAGTCCTATTGATCGAAGAGGTTACACAACTCACCAATGGCAGAGTCTTGTTTAACCAAGAGAGATTGGATGATTTTAATCAAGGCTGAAAGCCATTATATAGAGAGAATTACAAACAACCAAAGATTGGCGTAGAAAACTTGAAGAGAAAGTTGCACTTAGGTTAACTCAAGGCTGACTTGGCCTTTCAATAAAATATGTTTTCTTTTTGTCTTTGCATGAAGCTCCTTGCGCTTGATGAAGTGAACTTGTCTTTGTTATGAACCGCCCACCTCTCTTTGCATGGAAATCCATGCAAATGTTATTTTTAGAACTTCGTGAGCTACTTGATGCTGAGTTATAGCGTTTGAAAACTGAGTTAAACGAAGAGATCACGCTGAGTTGGAAGAAGAGATCAAGCTCCTTCGCATGAAAAGCTCTTAGTGAATGCGGCGTTTAACAATTAGTCAACTCTAAATCTGGAACAGTCAACTCGTCGTTCGAATTTAGAACTCCAGTTGAAGCTGAGTTGGACCTTAGGATGCATGAGTTGACTGAAGATGAGCAGGACTTTAATAATCAGTCAATTGAAGCTTTGACCTATGTTCAAAAATAGCTCCTACGTGCATGTATTCTGGTCCTATTCTGGTCTGTTGTTCGTGTCTATTTCTGGCAAGATTCTGTATTCAACTCTTCGTAGGATTATCTATCTTCTATCCTCTTTTGCATAGTCAGCGTCCATTTCTTTCGGATTTCTTGTCGTCTCCTTGGTTTCAACTTGGTTTCAACGGTTACTTGCCGCGGTCAAAATTTGACGACTTGCGGGATGTCACCGGAAGCTTTATTCCTTCGGACTTCCGTCTTGCCACTTTCTTGCAGACAAAATGTCCGCAAGAATTATCTCGGTCTCTGGCCTTCAGAATTTCTACTTCGGGTTTTTTGTCGGGTTTATTTTCCTCGGGCTATTTCCGCAAAATTTCTTCGGACTTTTCTCCCTTCGGATACCTTCCTTTGTTGCGGGCTTTTCCGGTGGTCTTTTCTCCGAATTCCTTCGGACTTTTTGTCCGAAGGAATTCCTTCGGACAAAAGTCCGAAGGATATCTTCTTGCTTCCTTGTTTTTTTGCGACCTTTCTGCACGTCATTTTCCTGTGGATCCTCGGGCTTTTTGCCTTTGTATTTTGCCGTTGGACTTTCTTTGGGTTTTGCTTCTGCGAATTCCTCCGGATTTTTTGTCCGAAGGAATTTCTTCGGACAAAAGTTCGAAGGTCTCGTTTGTGTCCTTGGCTTCACTTGCTTTTTCCCAAATGTGCCTCTCCGCTTTTTAACCGTGGTCTTTCCTGCCCTTCGGGATAATGTGATGGACTTTTCCGGAGGACACATACCCTTCGGGTTTATGTGTTGGACTTTTGCGCGGCCATTCCTTAGAATTTCTTCGGACTTTTTGTCCGAAGGAATTCTTTGTTCCTTGCTGTTTGCTCTGCTTCAACTTTGAAATGTACCCTTCGGGAATTCTGCTTCGGTACTGTCGCCGACCAAGTGCCCTCTGCAAGGGCTAGTTGATCTCCTTCTGTGCCCTTCGCAAAAATTGGAGGGCACTCGGGCTTTTTGCAAAAGTCTTTAATTTGGTCTTGTGCCTGCCCTAAGGGTAGGTGCCCTTCGGAATTCTTGAAATGGACTCTTCCAAACTAATTTCTTGGCTTTTCCTTGCCTTTTGCAACTTTTCCGAATTTCTTCGGACTTTGTCATCGGCTCTTTCTGTCTTTTCTGCCCTCCGTAAGGGCTGTTTGGCCTCTAAAATTGCCTTTCGAAAAAGTTGCAAAGGCCCTTTTGTCGCCTGAGTGTTGGGAGAGTCCGTAGAAATGGCCTGCAGAGTCCGTAGAAATGACCTATTTTGGTCAAGGAAAACCATGTATTCTTCATTCCTTGGCTAGAGACAAGAACTTTCCAAGTGGCAAGAGAAAATCTGATTTGTGGAAGATTTGTCAACAAGCACCTACCTTTGTCAAAATTAAAGAGATTCATTATTGGGTGCTATAATCTCTTGGTATAGTCAGATGAATGTTTGGCAAGGTGTTGGAAGCATTCACCAATCAGCCAAAACAGTGAAACACAGTGTTCGAAGCATTCGCCAATCAGTCAAAGCAACAATACATGTCTGAAAGGTGTTGGAGAAGTAGCCGAAATGCGTTGGAGGTAGTGTAGTACGACGTGGGAACTCCTTGTTTAGCGTTGCAAGTCATTTTTGGTGTCCTACTCTTATTTGGTGTTATTTGCACATTACTTCTATTATTTAGCGGGTCCCTCATGTGCAATTTCACAAATTATTCATGGGTGAGTAAAATCAAATACATGCGAAATATATTTTTTAATTTGTAAACATAGGGAAACAAATATAATATCTTCCCTTTATATCTTGCAAATGCTTGCACAAGAAGTGGTGAATGTAATTTTGTAGACCTTTTGGCAAGTGGGAGGTACAAGGTTCAAATCCCCTAAAACTATCTTTTTGGTCAAGTTGCTTTTTCTTTTCAAAAAGAGATTTTTTTTTGGGAATATTCTTTTTCTTATTGCATGTACTTTGTAAAGTGAATGCAAAGGAGTGAAAAGGTGTAATATTGGAGACATAAGAGTGGATTTTTGCATTGTTTTTGGTTGTGGTTAAGTGCAAAGCCCATCAAAAACCTTTTACATGCTCTACGGGGAGTTAAGTGCAAAACCCCGTAGACGCATTTTTTTGCATGAGTGCAAATGTGGTTTTGGATCATGTGAAGCATTTTCATTTTGTGAATTTTTTCCTTTGAAAGTCCCTAAAATTTAAAATTTGCTTTCTGACAAAGATTGTTTAATGATATTTAATTTTTCTAATTGGAAATGCTTAATGGAAGTGTCACTTGTGTTTAATGAATTGTGAGACGTTTTAAAAGTAGAAAACCCCACGTTGCGTACTGCCCAATATATGTTCAACCTAAAAGATTTTAAGGCCCTAGCACTAATCAAATGCTGTTGTACTAGGGATACCTATATCCATATTGAGAACTTTCCTCATAATTATACTACATAGAAAACATTTTTTGACTTGTATGACAAAAAGCCAAAACATAAGATGATAGATATTCATATGAAAAAATATTGTAGACAATGATATGGGAGAATATATGTCAAAATGAAAAAATATTGTAACAGAGTACACTAAGGTGGGTTTTTGCAACCTTGATGATGATTTGATAGTGATTGCTGTGTTGAAAGGACCTCTTAGTTTGTACATAAACTTTGTTGAAATGCTTCATGTTTATGATAAGATCATTGAGATTACTTTTGACAAACTAATTGAATTGCTCATCCAACATGATCTATCTCTACCCAAAAAAATAAGGAAAATAGAGGAAGCCCATATGACAATCAATACCTAGTACTTCACATTCTACTCAATAGAGCTATAGAGGGAAAAGTTCTAGAGGGGGTAGAGGTTACATGGGAGGAAGATTCCAAAACAGAGGAAGAGAATATTATCAAAATCAAAACAATTATACTCATCAATAGTACAACAATCAGTCTCATCATACTGACACAATTGATAGAGGATGAGGTCAATGTCAAATACAGAGGTAGAGGCAGAGGAAGATCATATATTCAAAGCCATAAGTGTGGCAAATATGGACATATTGTAGTTCATTGTTAGATTCCCTTTGATAAAATTCATAAACCACAAAAAATGTATAAATCGGATTCTGCTCAATATGCATAGCATGACTGATGAATCAGGGAATGTTGCACGTGAATCAACATTTTCAGCACTAGGGAACATAGCTTACTTAGAATTTGAGACTAGATATGAATTTACAGATGTTTAGGTATTAAATACAAGTGCCATCAAACATATGACATACAAACGAGACTTCTTTTGGACTTTTAAAGAAGCATTTCTATCCCTTGTCTCATTAGTAGACAAATCTATTTATATTCTACAGGGAATTGGTTCTATTCGGATTCGGCTTCCTAATAGTGCCATTAAGTATTTACAAAATGTTTGGTATGTTTCTACTTTGAAAAAGCATCGTCTTTCTTTGGTTACCATTCGCAAGAAAGGCTATCACATTGTCTGAGAAAAAGGGCTTATTTACATCAACTCTGTCAAAGAAGGATATAAAACAATTTACACAATTTATGAAGATAGGAATTTGGTTCATTTACATTGCAAAGCACTTCCTCCCACACAAGAATTAGTAACAATGGTTGAAATAGGATCAATGTCTATGCAACGTTTGTGGCATCTACGATATGTACATTTGAATGTTCACTCTTTGGTGGACTTGCAGAGGCTTAACATGGTGACTGGTTTGCCTTCTTTTCAGAGAGAATATTCTTTGTGAGTCTTGTGTCTTAGGCAAACAAAATAGAGTAAAGTTTCCTAAGGATTCTTCTTGGAGAGCTAATAGGTGTTTATAGTTCATACTGATGTATGTGATATGAAAATGTCATCTATTAGAGGCTGTAGATATTTGTTTTTGTTTATTGATGATTTTTCTAGGATGACTTGGGTATCTTTCATGAAGAACTAATCAGGGGGTTTCACTAAGTTTGTTGAGTGGTTAAACTTCATTGAAACACAAACAGGTTTAAATTGGCTACACTTCGTTCCGATAATGGTGATGAATATACTTCAAATGAATTTTCAGATTATTGCCGAGAACATAGAATCAAACAACAAGAAAATAATGTTTATACTCCACAACAAAATGGAGTTTTTGAATGAATTAACAAAACTTTGGAAGTTACAACTTGAGCAATGCTGTATTACAAATAGCTAGATGATAAATTTTGCGCGGAAGTGATTGGTATTGCAGTGTATATGTGAAATAGGTCCCCCACAGTTGCTATTTTGGGCAAAAATCCATATGAGGCTTGGAATGGATTCAAGCCCTAAGGTAAAACATTTGAAACTTTTTGGATGTATTTGCTATGCTTTAGCTCCTATTGAGCACAAAACTAAGTTGGAACCGAGAAGCTGAAAATATATATTTCTTGGGTATTCTGAGAACGAAAAGGGGTATCATTTGCTTGCACATGACATAGGGAAATTCATAGTAAGCTGATATGTGATAGTTGATGAGTTTGGTAATATGCACACTGCAGACCTTGATTCACAATTTGACAGATTGGAGAGGAAGATAGAGAAGTGTTAAAAAGCTAAGGGATTAATAGATGAACCTAATTCCCATAGGTTATGGTATGAGGTTGATTTGACTCAACTAAGTATCCCTTCAGTTTCTTCTGTTTCACAATTAGCCACTTCTACTTCTTCCACTTTTTCGGTAAATGATAACTTAGAAAATTGTGAAAATTCTCGAAGTCTTTCTGCTACTTCTTCTTCATTTAACAATGGTGATTCACATATGACGATTTCTAGTGTTCTTGATATCGAGAATTTCCAACACTATCTTAAATAGGCTCAAAATAATTTTTTTGACTTAAAGCAGATGAAGTTGGTAAAAGAGGTCCTAGGATTTCTCGCAAACAGGTAAATTATGCTATGATTGCTACTTCTTCCACAAAGCCATCCACTTTTGAGGAAGCTTCTACTGAATAGGTTTGACATAATGCAATGCAAGTTGAATATGATGTCATTATGACCAATAACACTTGGATTTTGGTTGATTGCCCCCAAAACATACAACCCACATGATGCAAATGGGTTGACAGGGTAAAATATAAATCTGATGCTTCCATTGACAAACACAAGGCACAAATGGTTGTGAAAGGTTATGCGCAACAAGCAGGTATTGATTATGAAGAAACATTTGCACCAACTGCCAAGTGGCACTATATGTATGGTTCTTGCCGTAGCAACACAAAATGGGTGGACCGTACATCAAATAAATGTCAAATGTGCCTTTTTGAATGGTGATTTACAGGTAGAAGTTTATATGACACAACCACAAGGTTTTGAGGTGGTTGGTGCTGAACACAAGGTGTGTAAATTGGTCAAAGCACTATATGCGCTCAACCAGGCACACGGGCTTGGTATGAAAAGATGGATTCCTACTGACAAAAAATTGGCTTTGTGCATAGTGAATTTGATGATACATTATATATTTGAGTGCAGAGAAAGCAATTGGTAATTCTCATTCTTTATATCAATGACTTGTTTATAACAGACAATGATGAAAGTCACGATAGGGCCGTGAAGAAGGAATTAAATGATGGGTTTGAGATGACAGATCTTGGACTTCTTCACTATTATCTTGGCATAGAGGTAACTCAGAAAGATAAGAGCATTTTCATTACTCAAACTAAGTACATTTTTGAGTAATTAACAAGGTTTAGTATGAATGATTGCAAACTTGCTCTTACTCCGATGGAAAGCAACTTAAAATTGTCGAAGGATGATGGTGGTGCATTTTTTGATGGCACAAAATACAAGCAATTAGTAGGAGGATTAATATATTTGATGATCACTAGGCCCCACATCTCTTTTGCAATGGTTATTTTAACAAGGTCATGCATGAGCTCATAGAAAGTCATTGGCACGTAGCATAAGGAGTACTTCGTTACCTCCAAGGAACAAAAACATATGGCCTTGAATACCACCAGAACAAAAACTTCAAATTTGTTGGGTATTGTGATGCTGACTTTGGCGGTTGTGTTATGAAAGAGTGTCCACAACAAGATACACTATGCATATGGGTTTAGCTACCATTGCGTGGTGCTGTAAAAAGCAAGATACTATGGCAAATTCATCAACATAATCATAATCATAGTCACAAGGTTCGGAAACCTGAGTTTGTTTGGGAGGGCAAAAAAATCCGAATTCCGGAATTCTTGAAAAAATTCAGAAAAATCTGATCCAAAATAAATACATATATATATATATATATATATATATATGTGAGCATAGTTTTATAAAAATGTAAAACTAACAAATACAATGAAAAACTAACAAATACAATGAAAAACATTAATAAAATAATATAAAATGTTAATATTATATGATATTTATGGTTTCAGGCCTTTTTTTGTGTAGAAAACCTAAAAAATAAAAAATAAAGCAAAATTATTTTTTTGAAAAAAAAATCCGGATCTGGCCGGATTTTGTGTAGATCCCGTTGAACCTTGTGACTATGATCATAATACATTGCAGCATAGGATGCTTTCAAAGAAATTGTTTTTCTATGTTGCATTCTTGAAGATCTTCAAGTTTCTTAGATTGCTTGTACACCTCTATGCATCGATAATCAAAATGCAATCAAGATGTCTAAAATTCCAGTATTTCATGTGAAAACCAAACACATGGATGTTAAGTATCATTATCTACGAATGTTGATGTCGAAGAAAACACTTGAACAAATCTTTTGCCCAATTGTAGATCAAACACCCTTGATAGGATAAAGCTTGAAAATTATAGGAAGCAGCCTGGTCTGTGTCCAAAGAACTAACTTTGGATCTCGGGGTTTGTTAGGACTTGCTCTAAAGTCTTAACGTTGGCATATGTTTAATAAAATTAATATAGTTTGTAAAAGGGGCATGCTTCTTTGTATAAAAGACACTCCTAAATAAATTAAGTTTACTTATGTTAATTAGTTAAATGGGTAGTTTGATATTTGGGTTGTATTCCCATAGGAAGTTAAGCTTTTGGGTAGTTACAAATAGTTATTTTACTGGTCATGGTAAAACTATAAATATAGGTTCATTTGAATATTGAGGGTTAACAGAGTAAAGACACCCTTATTGTACCTTTTTTTATAAGTATTAATAAAATACTTGTTACCCACCAGAGTGGGAACGAGATTCAACTCAAGTGGTTTATGTGCTATTACGAGTCTGATAGCTATGCAACATTTCAGCCCTGCTTGAGGAGTGATGTGATGAATGCTGTTTACTGGCCGTTTTATTCAATAGTTATTGCATGGTTTGGGTCGTTTCTCTAACATCCCTACTCATATTGTTTATGTTATCGACCAAAGATTGGAAACTTCCTTCCATTGCTTGTTTGAGCTCACTTCTATCTTGTCCTTCTTCAAACCCCATTCTAGATATGCTGTTAGAACTTCATAGGCTGGCAGAATCATTGCTTTGATACCACTGTTATAAGCCAAACTAAATTCTGAAATAATTTTGGAAATGAAAAGTTGCAAAAAAAATTGAAATATTCTTTGAGCTCTAAATAAAATTAATTTTATGGTGGAATAAAGATACTGATCTGATTTGCCAACTGTGCTAGCGGTGCCTTGCCCATTTCAATAGTCACCATCTTAGCTGTAGGAGCAACCAAGTCTATCTATATGCTTGATGGTACCATTTTTCTTACACTTTGTTCTATGAATCCTTTTGCATCCATTGGATTTCTTTCTTTCTGGAGTCTGATTCAGTGCCTGACCTTCATGTCTCATATCTAGTCTATAGTTTTTCCTAGGCTTTACAAACGTAGTCAATGCCTCTAATCTGTGGTAGCAGTTCATCTGAAATGGCACGTGGAATAAACAGTGTTTTTTAACTGGATTGTTCATACTTATCTGATATAGTTTGAGGTATTGTACTTGTAACTATATCCCACAAATCTTCAAACTCAAGGATTTTTTTCGTTGTTTGCTTCCATGCAGGATAGCTTCTCTCTCTCAACTAATGACAGTCGGGAGTCATTATATTTTGGAATGACCCCTGTTGTCTGCTTATCTCTTCACTCATCTTTCCTAACCTGCTTATTTCTTTTAAATTCTATATGTCTCTCCTAACTTAAGGTCTTCTTATTGCTTTTAAAATTTGGTTCTGACTGTTTTTTAACTATAAAAAATGAAAATGCACTAATTTTCAGGGACTGTATGACCCTCCCATTCCAGCTTGTCACTTGATGCCAGGAAGAGAAAATTGCCTTCAATGACAGATAAAAGATTGATACTTGTCTGGACAAAATCTTTGTCCCAGCCAAACCTCAAACAAATTTTAAAAGGCGATCTGATGATATCTAGACAGCAAATATTCAGTCATTTGGATTCAAGAAATTCATTATGCATGCCACCACTTATAATACTGCAAGCTAGGGGGTCAAAAGAAAACTCTAAATGCTTAAAAAAGCTAGTTTTTGGGTGGCTCTGAACTTATTTACACAGCTAGCCACAAATCACGGGCAGGCACAATCTGCCTTAGAAAAACTGTTGCATACTTGGAATGTTTGGTTAACGTTCAATATATTTATATGCTACAGAAATAAAGCTACTTTACCAGATCCTTCACTCCAGACCCTTGGATCCTGGTACAAAATGTTTCTGATTTGGATCCAGTTCCAATCCTGCCTGGATACGGTCAGGATCTTGAGGGAGGACTGTGGATCCTTGGGACGTATCATGGAGGATCCACAGTCCTCGTGCAGGATCCTGGCCGTATCTGGGCAGGATCTGCGGTCCATGGACATTTTTTTTTTAATTTCACTTTACAAGAAGTCAAATATGAACTTCAAAAAACAATTAAAAATAAAATAAAGTATAGGGGAAACCCTAAAAGCAACTTTCACACTCCTTTTATCAAAATAAAACAACACATTTACCTTTCATTGCATTATTACCTCTCATTTTACTTTTTCTCTCACCTTCATTTTTTCAATTGCTTAGGACTGAAACTCCTTGCTTTTGCTAATCCTATGCCATTACAACTACCAATTTGGTGCTACAGAGTTAGAAGGAGCTTGCAGCGAAGGGGATTGTTGATTGAAGACCAATATGAATATAATGAATATGCTGATTTGTCTTGATTTTTGTCCATACATTGTAACATTTGCACTAAGTACTTGTTCTAAGACTAATCTAAGTTCGACCACTGAATGTCATGACATTTGGCATTGAATTATCAGTATGTATTGTGCTTATTTAACTTATTCTGTTTACTCAATGCATATTATGTGGATAATTTTGCTTATTTGGCCATCTTTTTAATATTATACATATATATTTTTGTACAGCTGTGTCCAAAAACTTATCCAAGTCCCCCAAAAAAATCGCTGTATCTGTTTACCTGAATCTCGTATCCATACCAGTACTAGGATCGAATACTTAGAAATAAAGAATTAAAGAACGAAACAAAAAAATATTAATGCCCACCAATGATCAATATATGTCAACGGGACATGAAAGTATAGCAAGCTATAATATTGAAGTACAAGGGTATAAAGAACCTAATGAATTGAAAAAGTAACTAAAAACTAAAATAATGTAGACATTTTGATATTATACCTGTACTTATATAGATGATGCAAAGAAAATGACATACTAGAATCTGCAACTACAAAGTTTGAAGTTCAACAACCCAAACGAAAACATTTGTATGACCTGTATAAATGCAGACAAATAATTTTTTTTGTCTAGTTCTTTCTCCAATTGGTGCAGATCAAGTAGTCTTTCTGGCCGCAAGAACACGATGGTGCAACATTCTTGGATGAGCTAGGTTAGGGCAGAAGCATTGTGGGAATGATCTGTTGAATGTAGGTAGGCATTAGCTATCCCATTGACTTCATATTTTTTCTTCCTTCACATCTGTGATACCTGTGAATCCTGCCACCTCTTTTTTTGTTGTGGATCAAAAGTTGTTGTAGGCATCAGCTATCATGATGACATCATGAGTATTATCTGCTGTGTTGTCTCCTTGGAGAATAATTCTTTGGGAAAGTTGTGGAAAAGATGTCTAGAATTGCAGAAAATTGTGCCTTAATCATGCTTATATTTTTTGGGACATTTTGTTAAAAAGAAACGTGCCCTAATCCAATTTTTTTCAGAAAAATGTGACATTCCTGCTGGTGGATTTTTTATGCTATTTTCTTGGCCCTTTTTCCTGCCATGTTATGTCCATTTTTCTGCTCTTTTGTTTTTGCAGTTAGGGCAGATTTTGTACGGGTGCAGGTTTCAAAATCGATGATCTGCAGTCTAGAGCATAATTACTGGGTTCCAAATCGATGATTTGCAGTTGTAGGAATTTTTTTTGGGCATTGAGCTGATTTTAGAGAAATTCGAGGGACCTAAACTATTTAAGTTTGTAGGTTTCAATAGAAAACAAAGACTGCATTTCACATGGAGTTCCCTCTATTGTAGGAGCTTGAAACTCCTCGACTTCAAAGGATTTTTCACAAAAAAAAAAAATACAACAGTCTTTGCAATTGGATATTTGGAATTGTATAATATCTCAAAATAGGATAAAATACTAAAATCTGGGATTTCTGTCAAACCTTAGCCAAAACAAATATTTTTCTGATTTTTCCAGCAAACCTTAGTTATTCAAAACCCTCACAAAACTGGAATAAATATTACCAAATCCTAGTAGCGATTTAGCAAATATTCCACTAAATTTAGCGTATTAAATCATTCAACCAATTTAGTGCTATTGGCGTCACATGCAGAAAAATTACAACGAATTAAATATTGATTTTTTATGCTTTTTCCAATCTGAAAATGCTGAAAAATATTTTTAAAAATAAGGATAAATACAAAATTAATTATAGGAAAATTCAGAATATTATTTAGGCTTGAAATAGCCTAACAAACCCTCAATTGGGCCTCCCAATTAAGTCGCCTAGCTGCAATTAAATAATTAATTGCTCATGTCAACACACCAAACCCTCGAAGAGGGTTTCCAAGCTTCCAAAAGTAGGGCAACCCTAGTGAAAGGGGTCTTCAACAATCTATTTGCTGCCTTGAAAATGGCCTCAAACCCTTACCAAATGACCTCAAACCAAGTTGCCACACTCCTTGACGTAGTCGCCACACTTTGCAAGCAAATCGCGACACCCTAGTAAGGGTCCAAATTGTAAATTCTGCCTTTGGTGATCAATTACAACACTTGAACTAGTTCTGCCCTCGATGAGGGATAGGAGTTTTCATCCCTAAACCTTCCTTGGCCTTGAAGGGTTTCGTCTTCAAGTCCTTGGTCAAGTGTTTTCATGTTTAAACTCAAAAATTCAATTATCATAATATGCATAACCTTTCAAATGAATCACAATCCTCCTTATATACCTTACTCCTCAAGTTGGGCGCTCCATTTGGAGGGAAAGTGCAAAATGTTATAAGGTTAACTTTCTTTTAAAATCACTTAAGGGTTATGTGAGCCCCATTAACTGAAAAAGCCCCTCCTCAACTTAAAATTAGAACAACTTAACCAAAAGGTACCTTTTTATAATTTGAAGAAGAGTCAGTGCTTCTTTTTTAAGGCCCCTTTCCCTTAGCCTAAGGGAAACACTAAAGAATAAGTCTAAGGGTCCTTTTCACTCTTATGTTCAAAAAGGGGGACATGCCAATCCTCTCTGCCCGAAATTGCTTGTCCTCAAGCAATAGCAACATCCATGGAGCTGTCCCAACAATTCGCTTCATGCAAAACCCTCCTGTAGTCTCTTCCCAAGGAAAAGAAGCCCTATTCTGAAGCTTTTTGTTGCTGTACCTGTGAGAAGATCGCTGTCCATGTGTGCTGGAAGTGTTGGAACAACAGTATTATACCATTCTTTTTCCCAACAAGTGGCTGTCATAGCTGTACCTTTTATGGCTAAACTTAGAATAGCTGCTAGTACCTTTAAAACTGCTCTTCAAGATAATCAATTTGCCTGTTTTATGGGCTGTAAACTTCCTCAAGATGGCTCTAACCCATTCCTTCATCCTCATATTCATGTGTCTACCATCTTGGAGAAAAATAGCCCAACAACAATTCTGTACAAGGCATATGTGGGGCTGTGATTGGAGTTTACAGCCCTAGATTTGCAAGAAAATTTGAATCTACTTACTCCCCATTCATTCCTTGGGAGTTCCTTCATACACTTCACCCTTAAAGAAAGTGCCATGAGCTTGCAACTTATCTTAGAGGGGCTGGAAAAGTTGTGAACAACATTATTGGAAAATATGTTATGGCTGCCCGTCATGATCATTTTGCCTTGCATGTGCACCTTGGAGCGTGTTTTTCCTTGGCAAGTATCCCAATGCCCATTAGGGTCTTCAGTGTGCTTTAAAGTTTCTTTATTATGCCAAAGGTGTGGCTCAACAACTTGCATGAAACCCATAACTTTGGACAATCTTGAAGGCATACCTTGTGTGTACATGCCATGAAGAATTGAGCAACCTTGCCATGGTGCCCCCATGAGTGTCTCTTGCCTCTCCTTTTGCAGCCCTTTACAAACAAGCTTTCTGCCTTCAACATGGGTGCATAGAATGTTCAATTGATCTCCTTGCTGCCCTTGGAAGTGTTGTTCCTCTTCTACCAATCTCAGCCTTTCCTCATAAGTGGAAGGCCGAATCTCCTTTGCAAGCTTTGAACTTATAGAGGGCTTTAACTTACCCCATTTTTTAGAATTTCTTGTGCATATGATCAGCTGAATTTGCCTATTTGTCCCTTCATTGTTTCCAGCATTTATTGCCCTATCATTTTCAGACTTTATGGTGCATATAGGCGGCTGAATTGGCACACTTTTCAACAAATTTTATGCACATACAACTGGCTGAGTTGGCATGAAATACTCAGAATTTTTCGAGTGTTGGGGCTTTATTTTTTAACAAAAAGTTCAGATTTCTTAAGGCTGTCCGCAATTTTTGACTTTGCCCAATCCAAGACTTGTCTCCCCTTGCCCTCTCCCGAGTTGTCTATGTTTTTCAAACATGGAATTTGATGATTCTTAGGACACCTTAGTGGCTGTCCCCACTCAAAATTCACAACTTTCTTTGCAGTTCTTGTTTCCATTGCAACCACCTCCAGTTGTGATCCTATACATAGAGCAAACATGTTTGTGAAAACAAGAGTGTTTAGCAACACTTTTCTGATCACCTCATCAAGCCTTATGATCATGATATGAACTCCTTTTCGATGTCTTGTTTTTCCCTTACAACTCCATCTCACCCGGATTCCAAAATATTTGCTTATGTCATCCTTATCATGGCTGTAGCATGTCATTTTTTTCTTCAAATTCATCCTTATGATGGCTGGAAATCCACTTACACATGCTTAGACCATCTCCATGGTGTTGAGGGGTGGGAAGCACATCTTCCTAGGGCCGATATTCGCCATAGTGATAGTAAATCTTAGAGGTAGCAAGCTGGAAACGTGAAAAACAACAGTTATCAAGTTATAAACAGCCCTCCTCTTGATCCTAAGATCTTGATATCTATTGCTTACCACCATCTTCATGATTATCCAAACTCTATCCCTTGTCCAACAACATAAAATAGAGTGGAAGTGGGCTGTATATTGGCTGTAGCAGTCATTAATTGTTTGTTTTTCCCTTCCAAACAACAATAGGTATACTGCACATTTGTACTTTGTGACCCCACAAAGCCAATCGCTACACAACACTAATCGAGGTGTTCTCCTTCATACCATGGTTGTTAAAAGTGTGCTTTACCGTATAGAGTTTGATTTCCAAGGGCTGAAAATGAATAAAAAACCGCTGTACATATCTTAATTTTGGCCAATGGTGGTACACCCTTGCCTTGCAAGCTTCCCTTGGTAAGAACCACCCCATGTAGTATTTGAAATCTAGCAAGTAAATCATGATGCTTACCAAGAATTGGAGTGGTTTGCATGCTCTTCAACATGTTCTTTACCTTATTGTTCTTTTTTATGATCCCATGGCCTTGCCAACCTCCTTGCAGGGTGTCAAAGAACTTAGAATTTGTATGACAACAATATTAAGCTTGTCTCACCTGGATCCCACATCCATATTGGAAATTTGCAACTCTCCATCCTTAGATTATCTTGGAGAACTTTCTTACTCTATTTAGTGCCCTTCATCTTGTTTTCATTCTTGGCATGATTTTCATGATGGCCAAAATATTGTAGGAACATCGTAGGAGGGTGATGCAACAAATTCTTGTCACGAGAATAATTAAATTGCTTATCTTCATATGTTGTTCTAAAAATTGCAGCAAAATGAAAATGAACAATAGTACTTGGAATCTTGGCTTTAACCTTCAACTTCTCTGACTAAACATGCAAAATGGATTCTTCTTCTTTAGTGCCTACCTTGAACCTGTTGGACAACTTCTTTTGGCTGTCCCAAAATTTTAGAATTTTGTAACTCAGAATTTTTTCCATTTGGCTGCCTCTTATTCAACTGGAAAGTGTCTTTTTGCTGCCCCATAAATTCTGAGACTTCTTGTTCCGAAATTTCAGAATTTTGTACATCAGAATTTTCAGTACCTTGTTCCCCTTTATCAAGTTGAAACATCCCCTTTGGCTGACCTAAATTTTTTGATTTGTGAAACTCAGGAAATTCCGCACTTGGCTGCCCCAAAGTGCTCGACTCTTTTTCATTTGTCTTAAATTTGCAGTTCTTTTTACTGCAAGTGTGCCAATTCTTCAAAGTAAAGTTCCGGATCAGCCTTATTAAACCTCCCAATGAGCCTCTTGCTGAATTCCTCATAGTTGTCTGTGAGGTCATGCTCTTGGGTTATCAACCTATGATGCCACCAATCATGGGCAACCCCTTCTAAATGCGTTGTGATGAATCTTGGGACCTCCTCTACCTCCATGGGACGAAGTGTAAATTATGTACGTAACTTATTAATCCATGCCTTAGCTGAAATGTTTGTAGAACCATCGAATGTGGGAAGAACAATCTTCCTCAAGGCATCATGTAACCTCTGTCTAACCCGAGTACCGCCCCCACATCTTTTCCATGTTACAAAATCATCGAGGTCCATCTCCGTCTTGAAAGGGGGTGGGCATGTCAGATACTCATAAATCTCCATCAAATCCATTTGAATAGAAGGTTGCTTCTTTTCATGAGCTCGAGAGGATTTCTCAAACCTTGTACTTTCCATATCTTCTATGTCATTGTTTGACATGAAACCCTTCAAACCCCACAATTGGCCAATAAATTGGCTCTGATATCACTGTAATATCCCAAAATAGGATAAAATATTGAAATCTGAAATTTCTGTCAAACTCTAGCCAAAATATATATTTTTTTGATTTTTCTAGCAAACTTTAGTTATTCAAAACTCTCACAAAACTGAAATAAATATTATCAAACCCTAGCATCAATTTAGCAAATATTCCATTAAATTTAGGACATTAAATCATTCAATCAATTCAGTCCTATTGATGCCACATGCAAAAAAATTATAGCGAATTAAAAACTGATTTTTTTTTCTCCAATCTGAAAATGTTAAAATATCTTTAAAAATAGTGATAAATACAAAATTAATTATAATAAAATTCATAATATTATTTAAGCTTGAAATAGCCTAACAAACCCTCAATTAAGCCTCCCAATCAAGTCGCTCAACTGCAATTAAATAATTAATTGCTCATGTCAACTCACCAAACCCTACAAGAGCGTTTCCAAGCTTCCAAATGTATCACAGCCCTAGTGAAAGGGGCCTTCAACAGACAAACCTGCTTGTTGCCCTGAAAATGGCCTCAAACCCTTGTCAAATGACCTCAAATCAAGTCGCCACACTTTGCAAGCAAAGTGCCACACCCTGGGAAGGGTCCAAACTATAAATTTTGTCATTGATGATCAATTACAACACTTGAACTAGTGCTGCCCTAGGTAAGGGTTAGGGGTTTTCGTCTCTAAACCTTCCTTGGCCTTGAAGGGTTTCATCCATAGATGGAATTACCGACGAGTAACTGCTGGTTGGTCGGTTACTCGTTGAAAATTCCATCAGGGAAATAATCGTTGTTTGAATCTACTAGAAAGCCTAAAAAACATGCAAAAAAATAACCGGAGAGTAATCGAAGGTTACTCACAGATTCCTATGCACACGGGTTCCACGTGAAAAACCCAACGAAACTGTAGGAAAACCGCGGGAATGGCCTCAAACACTAAAAAAACGCGAAATTTTGTCTTATAAATTGCAACACACCTCTCATTTCATTCACACAAGATTTGGAGCATTCAAGAGCGAATTCGAAGGAGAATTGAGCAAAAAGATTTCTAAGTTAGTGCATTTGTTTTTTCTTAATTTTCCAAGCATGTAAAGGAAATGTAATTTAATTAAAAACGTGTTCAATAAATGTTTCAAATTTTAGTATTCAAATTTGATGCATTTCGTTTTAATTACATGCATTCCGCCAAATTTCATGTATTTCGTTAAATTTTAGTGTTTAGTATTTACAATTTATCGCTGTTTTTTTGAAAATTTTAATTGAAAAATGTTTTTTCAATCGTTGGCGTTATGGTTGGTTTCTGTTTATCATTACAATTTATTTATTGTTATTTTTAACTGTTATAGATTATAGTTTTTAATTTATTTGTTAAAATTTTAAATCATAAATGTATTTTAATTTCCATTTAATAGTTTATCGTTATAATTTATTTATCATATTTTAATTGATAATCTATATTAAATGTTTTTATCTTTTAATTTTTTTAATATTGTTTTCAACATGTTTGTGCTATGCAGGTTATATGTTAGCAAACAATGGCATCCGATAGTGCATCAGGGTCAGATTCAGACAATGGTAGTCAATCGGCTCCTAATGTTCGCACTGGTGCTCGAAAGTATGCCACGTGGATTGAAACGTCCCAAACGATTTCAATTTGCAACTGTTGCTCGAAGAGGATGTCAGGAGGCATCAGTTACATAAAGTACTATCTTTCATGCATTCCTTGCCGTGACGTCACGTCTTGTCCCAATGTTATTGAAGATACGAAACGAAAGATGATGGTGGAGATTGCATCATTAGACGAAAAAAACTAGAGAGGGCAAGGATGCAAGCAGCTCTAACAACGACCATTGGTGCCACATTGATAGAGGAAAAAGCGATATCAATGACATAAATTGTGAGCTCTAGTCGTGATTCATGCAAGTGCCATGACACATCTTCACTGGTTTCGACTCAGTTACACTTATTTTTCGTGCCTAGAAACACACTTGGGACACAACTTTCATTGCAAGCTACAAGATAGAACAAGCAGGCACATGCGAAAGTAGATAAAGTTTGCGCAAATTTTTGCTACTTCAACAACCTTCTTTTCAACGTGGCGAGGAGCTTGTATTAGGAATATTTGGTTACAAAATTGACAGTTGTAGGGAAAGGGTACAGGGCATTCTCTCAAAAAGACTTGAGTGGAAAATTGCTCAAGAATGCAGTTGAAGATGCAAAGGTAATTGTCAAAAATCAGAATAGGTTGTAGTGTAAGTTTGGATGCACCATTCTTTTCGATGAATGGATGATGGAAAGAACCGCACCCTCATCAATTTTTAGCGTCTTCAAATGGTGATTTAATATTTTTGAAGTCTATTGATGCATCAAGTAAAATAAAAAATGCAAAATTTTTGAGCTTGATGCTAGAGGAGGTTGTTTTAGAGGTGGGCATCGAGAATGTTGTCCAAATTATCACAGATAATGCAACATCATATGTGGTGGTTGGTAGACTTCTTAGGGAGAGACATCCATCTCTCTTTTGGACATCTTGTGCGGCCCATTGCCTTGACCTTCTTTTGGAAGACACAGGCACACTTGATTGAATGTGATCAATTGTAGAAGAAGCTAGAAAAATAACAAAATATATCTACAATCACTTTTGGGTTTTGTTGACCATTTTGGTCCTACAGGCCAAAATGGATCTCCTTTCTTCCCTACTGTTCTGAGCCATCAATCTTGGATGTATTTCCTTTACTACTGATGTGCCATTTCCCTTTGTAGTAGACTTGTTCTATAAAGGGCCAAGTGACTTGAGCTTCGTAGATGTTTCAGATTGATCTGGAGGTTTTTTCGCTTTGGGCAGTTAATTTGCACAAGCCTTTCGGCAAAGGGAATGGGCCAACTTCAAAGAGATATAAGTCTTTCAGCAGGCCTCGAAGGTCAAGTGCCCTTGCGTAGGGCAGGCAGATGACAAATTGGACCGTTCCAGCAGGTTGCGGAGGGCAATTTTAGGCCCAAAGTTTTCCTCGTGGAAGGCAGAGTTTACTTTTGAAAAAGAGCAAGGCATAGGGCCAAAAGGTAAGTTTCCTTCAAAAAGAAAGACCAAGGCAAAGAATTCCTTCGGACTTTCTGTCTGAAGGAAATTCGTAAGGAAAAGAGCAAAGAATTTCTTTGGACAAAATGTCCGAAGAAAATCCATGTAGAACCAAGTGTGAATTCCTTCGGACAAAATGCCCGAAGGAAAAGACCAAGAAGACATGCCGAAACTTAAAGGCACATTTCTTTCGGGCAAAATGTCCGAAGGACCCCTTTCTGGCAGCCGAGAGTCCCCCGCAAGGGCACTTGCCCTTCGGGCTCCTTCAGGCTGCCTTGTCTCCTCAAATCCTTCAGACAAAATGTCTGAAGGAATTCCTCCGAGGATTTGAGGAGACAAGGCAGCCTGAAGGAGCCCGAAGGGCAAGTGCCCTTGCGGGGGACTCTCGGCTGCCAAAAAGGGGACCCTTTACAAAGCTCTGAAGGGACACCTTCCTTTCAGGAGGGTTCAACGCTAAAAGATTGAAGGATACAAAAGGCCGAAGAAATTGCCAAAGGGGTGACGGGCCCGAAGACGTCAAATACAACGTAGTGAACTAGCCGTTGGAGTTCAAACCTTCGGTGATGGGTGCTTGAATGTCAAATTTACGATGATGAAATAACCGTTTGGTTTTCGAATAGCGACGGGCCTGCAGACATCAAATTTTTGATGGGATGCGCCGACCATTGAGGAGAAACCAAAGGACTAACGCCTTCACGACAAGTGGTCCGAGAGAGTTCGAATGGCGCAGGCCCGACGGAATTCGAAAGGGTGTGAGACCCGACGATGAACTCAGCGACCTGTCAAGAAGATAGCCCGAGAGCTCAAATTGCCAGAAAGAGACAAAAAATAACAAAGAGGGAACAAAACAGAGAATCCATAACACAGCCACGCACACATACGACAACATCTGGAATGTTTCAAAAGACGCACCCTAGCCAAGCACAGACACGAATAGATCAGCCCAGGTGGCAAAAGAGGGCGTCGGCAATAGATAATCGCATAAGTCTTAAAGAGGGGCGGCCTTTGTCATTAAAACATCAAGCGACCCATGCTTCTGCAGTAGCGTTTAATACGTTTTAAGCACTAAAGTCAAGCCCTGCGATATCTACAGCATGGTTCTATCAGGCCGTTTCTAGAAGGATGATATCATCATGAGCAATTTCCTTTTCCCTAGGCATTCAACGCAGCATGGGCTGCTTGTTCTGGAAGGCGTCATAAGTCTTTCTCTTTATGCTATATATATTGTAACCTCTCAAGAGAAGAGATATCTCTCAGCTGTATGGCGAAGCCCTATAGGATTTTACCTTGAATCAAGACAACATTTTTTACCTCCATTTTGAGTTTGCACTTTTGCATATGTCTATGGTTTTGTCTTGTGTTAAGTCGTTTTCTTTTATGCTTTCACATAATGATATCGGCATGTCTAGTGTATTGTGAGTTCTTTTGCAGGTCAGCCAAAAGTGTCCACAGTAGAGTATAGGTGCTTGTGAACAGGCTGCCATAGTGTGTCTCAGAACACTTCTGGTAGTTCTTCCTCCCTGTATCTCCAGAGGACCCCTAGCTCACTGATGTAGAAGAGTTTCTCGTATCAAATGAAGTGTATATCAGCGTGTTCTTGGTGTAAAGTGTATGTCAAAGCTAAGTAGATCCACCATTTTGGTGTATCACTGCTTTAATTTAGGTTCTATTTTCAATAATCCTTCTTTCTTTTCAACCCCCCTTTTTTATATATTAGCAATAGTATTGGAATAACTCAGAGATGCATCAAAGGGAGCTAGCCTTTATCTAGAGATTCTCCCCTCAGTTTTGCCAGACTCACAGGCAAGAGAGGAGTCTCCATTGTGCCGCGTGGAGGACAGAGGCTCAGCGATCTGTCAAGGGTGCATTCCACAGCGTTAACAGTTTTTGGCACGCCCGATGGGACATTTTTGTGCAAGGAGCTGAAGGATTTTTTATTTGGTGTGTTCTTCAACCAATCAGCCTTTAGAGGCATTTCAACCAACACCAATGGCGACTCCGAGTTGAATCAGCTGGTTAAGCAGTCCTGGTGCCATCAAGAAATCACATTTTGGTATGTATATTCCCATTGCTTAGCAGCATGGACCTTGTTTTCCTTCATATAACTTTGATCAAGCTCAGGTTGTTCATGGCATCACCTCAAGCAACTCTCCTGGTTGCCCTTCACCTAGTGTAAAGGAAGTAACGCTGGAATTTGAGAAGCAAGTGATGGAGATAGACAGATTGGATGAGCAGTATAGATATCAGTAAGAGCTTTTGTATAAAGAGGAGTGTTTGTTCAGGCAAACTCAGGTCTTGCAAACCATGAAGGAGGAAGTAGCAAAATGGAAGAGTCCATTCATTCAAGGCAATCAACCTTGTGTGCCCCCTCCTATTTTAAAGAAAGCCCCCTCTTGTGCACCAAATCCTTTCTACCAGATAGCATTTGCTCACTCTAGCTCATCTGATGTAGTAACCATTCCTGCTCTTAATCCCTTGCACCTAGCTTTCCAACATCAAAGGGCATTAGAGCAACCTCTCATGGAGACTAACCTTCTCAATTCTTTAGAATGTGGACCCTCTTTTGATGGGAATCACCCTATATCTTTTGGAAAGCAACACATCTCTCTTGAAGCAGCTCTTCCTGTGCATGAACAAACCCTTCTCAGTCTCCCTCAACCTCCTCAAATCTTTCAGCATAGGAGTGCCTATCATGAACTAGCTCAGGTTCTTGAAGAGAATAAAGTTGCTGTCTGTTCACAAGGGAAAAGTTCCAATCCCAAGGTCATGAATTGGAAGCAAACAATGGAATCATGCGGTAGGAAAAAAGAGGAGGAGAGGCCTATTCATTTTGATAGAAGCCTTGAAGAAGATGAAGCTGCTCCTACCCATCATGATGATGCTTGTGACCTCAAAGAAAGACTCTTTCAAGAGAATATAACCAAGCAAATTGCAGAATTGGAGTCTAGAATGAGGTTCCTCAACCAAAGTGTGATGGATGGTTCAGGCCAAGCAGAAGATCCTACGTCTGAACACACCCCATCTACACTCCTCCAAAGAGCTATCAATCCACATCTGATATAGATAAAGTGCTAGCCAAATGGAAGGAAGAGAATCATTCGATTCTAGCTCAAGGACTGCCTCCTCTTCCACATGAGTTTAACCATCAGCCTTCCACTTTATCCCTTCTCAAGGAGGAACCTGTTTTGCTGGAGGCAAGTGAAGAAGAGAGGATCCAATTTGCACCTACCCAAGAGGCTATCATGAGCGACAATGAAGATGAAATCATCATGGATGCTCCCTTTGAAGACATCATCAACAATGGAGAAGACACAGGCCATGCATACATATGGATGTTCTAGCAATATGAAGAAGAGGTTGACAAACTTTATCTATCAACAATGGATGATGAGGAAAGTAAGCATGGTGAGCTCTCTCCTCCCTTGTTTAATGAACTTCCTTGTTGCTTTGATGAAGAGAATGACGATGCCATGGAACCCGAGTTGGAGGAGGATCAGGAGCATGTTTGGGAACAACAAGAGACTGGTCTTTGAGCAAAAAAAGGAGAGGCCTGTCCATCTTGATGAAAGCTTTGAAGAAGAGAGCCTTGAGCAAGAAGGTGATGTTCTGTGGGATGAGCAATCAGTTTGTGATCTCTTTTCAGACATCGCAACAGTCACCCTTCTTCAAGAAAGCCATGAGGAAGCAGAAGATAAGTTTGACAGTCTCTTCAATGAGGCAGAAGGGAACAAGTCAATCCATGATGCATATCAAGGGGGTTATGAGCTAGATGATCTCTATGGTGATAAGCTAACGGCCATTGATTTCTTGATGAAACACACTAGCATGAAGGACTAGCATTGGGCAAGCTTCCAAGAGCAAGGTGAGTACATATATGTTGGAAGCATGTTTGACCCTGATCCACTTGGATACAAGCCAATCAAGGTGGCAGGAAAGAAGAGCAAGTCACCAAATCTCCATTCCATTCAGCCACTTGTCTGGCACCATAAGTTTTCCTGTCATGAAGGAGACTTAAGAAGTTTTTCCTTTGATCTAGGAGGGAGGCAAATATACCTGGTTAGTTGTACATAGTAGTTTGTTTTCAGTTTTCTTTCTCTGTTTTCCCTAAGTGTTGTTTGCACAGGTGTAGTGTTTTTTAGCCTTTGTTGTGTGTGTTTTTCTTTGTGCTTGAGGTAAAAGCTTCGTTGGTTCATAGGTCTTTAGAAGGTTGTTGCTAATTCTTCAAGCTGCACCCTGATTTCATGCCCAATGGACTTTGAGGCTACCAGTCCTTTTAAGCATAACAGGCATGCTTTCCCTGGGAATTGCCAAATTTGTTGACCATTTTGGTCCTACAGGCCAAAATGGATCTCCTTTCTTTCCCTGCTGTTCTGAGCCATCAATCTTGGATGTATTCGCCTTACTGCTGATGTGCCATTTCCCTTTGTAGTAGACCTGTTCTGTAAAGGGCCAAGTGACTTGAGCTTCGTAGATGTTTCAGATTGATCCAGAGGTTTTTTCGCTTTGGGCAGTTGATTTGCACAAGCCTTTCGGCAAAGGGAATGGGCCAACTTCAAAGAGATATAAGTCTTTCAGCAGGCCCCGAAGGTCAAGTGCCCTTGTGAAGGGTAGGCAGATGACAAATTGGACTATTCCAGCAGGCTACGGAGGGCAATTTTGGGCCCAAAGTTTTCCTTGCGGAAGGCAGAGTTTTCTTTTGAAAAAGAGCAAGGCATAGGGCCGAAAGGTAAGTTTCCTTCAACAAGAAAGACCAAGGCAAAGAATTTCTTCGAACTTTCTGTCCGAAGGAAATTCGTAAGGAAAAGAGCAAAAGATTTCTTCGGACAAAATATCCGAAGAAAATCCATGTAGAACCAAGTGTGAATTCCTTCGGACAAAATGCCCGAAGGAATTCCTTCGGACATTTTGTCCGAAGAAATTCACAAAGGAAAAGACCAAGAAGAAATGCTGAAACTTGAAGGCACATTTCCTTCGAGCAAAATGTCCGAAGGAATTCCTTTAGACATTTTGTCCGAAGGATTTGAGGAGACAAGGCAACCTGAAGGAGCCCGAAGGGCAAGTGCCCTTGCGGGGGACTCTCGACTGCCAGAAAGGGGACCCTTTACAAAGCTCCGAAGGGACACCTTCCCTTCGGGAGGGTTCAAAGCCAAAAGACCGAAGGATACAAAAGGCCGAAGGAATTACAAAAGGCCGAAGAAATTGCCAAAGGGGTGACGGGCCCGAAGACGTCAAATACAACATAGCGAACTAGCTGTTGGAGTTCAAACCTCTGGTGACAGGCGCTTGAACGTCAAATTTACAATGATGAAATAGCCGTTTGGTTTTCGAATAGCGACGGGACCGCAGACGTCAATTTTTTGACGGGATGTGTCGGCCGTTGAGGAGAAACCAAAGGACTAATGGCTTCACGACAAGTGGCCCGAGAGAGCTCTAATGGCGCAGGCTCGACGGAATTCGAAAGGGCGTGAGACCTGACGATGAAATCAGCGACCCGCCGAGAAGATAGCCCAAGAGCTCAAATTGCCAGAAAGAGACAAAAAATAGCAAAGAAAGAGGGAACAAAACAGAGAATCCAGAACACGGCCACGCACACATACGACAACATTTGGAATGTTTCAAAAGACGCACCCAGCCAAGCACAAACACGAATAGATCAGCCCAGGTGGCAAAAGAGGGCATTGGAAGCAGACAATCGCATAAGTCTTAAAGAGGGGCAGCCTTGTCATTAAAACATCAAGCGACCCATGCTAATACGTTTTAAGCACTAAAGTCATGCCCTGCAATATCTACAACATGGTTCTGTCAGGCCGTTTCTAGAAGGATGATATCAGCATGAGCAATTTTCTCTTCCCTAGGCATTAACGCAGCATGGGCTGCTTGTTCTGGAAGGCGCCATAAGTCTTTCTCTTTATGCTATATATATTGTAACCTCTCAAGAGGAGATATCTCTCAGCTGTAAGGCGAAGCCCTGCAGGATTTTACCTTGAATCAAGACAACAGTTTTTACCTCCATTTTGAGTTTGCACTTTTGCATATGTCTATGGTTTTGTCTTGTGTTAAGTCATTTTCTTTCATGCTTTCACAGAATGATATCAGCATGTCTAGTGTATTGTGAGTTCTTTTGCAGGTCAGCCAGAAGTGTCCACAACAGAGTATAGGCGCATGTGAACAGGCTGCCATAGTGTGTCTCAGAACACCTCTGGTAGTTCTTCCTCCCTGTATCTCCAGAGGACCCCTAGCTCACTGATGCAGAAGAGTTTCTCGTATCAAATGAAGTGTATATCAGCTTGTTCTTGGTGTAAAGTGTATGTCAAAGCTAAGTAGATCAATCATTTTGGTGTATCACTGCTTTAATTTATGTTCTATTTTCAGTAATCCTTCTCTCTTTTCAACCCCCCTTTTTTATATATTAGCAATAGTACTGGAATAACTCAGAGATGCATCAAAGGGAGCTAGCCCTTATCTAGAGATTCTCCCCTCAGTTTTGTCAGACCCACAGACAAGAGAGGAGTCTCCATTGTGTCGCGTGGAGGACAGAGGCTCAGCCTTCTGTCAAGGGTGCATTCCACAGCGTCAACAGGTTCTCAGCTTGACGAGAGAGCACATCAAGGGAAAAGAGTTTGTTTGAGTAGGGGTCACCAAGTTTGCAATGAATTTTCTTACATTGCAAAGTATTTGTAGTTTGTTGACGTCTTCGAAGCAGATGTTTGTGTTTCAAGCATGGATGGAGTCATCCTATTCTAAGACAGCTGATGGAGTGAAGGTTGCGAAGACAGTTCTCAGTGAGGCCTTCGAAATGAAAGCTACAGAGATCGTCAAGGTAACTTGAAATTGCAATTTAAATTTCAAGTTGTTTCCCTTGTTTTCAATTTTTTAAACTTAAAGTTTTTATTTTATAATTTATTTATAAGTTTATAACATTAACTTTAATTTGTTTGTAACTTTGTAGTTGTTCGAGCCTTTGTTGAGGGTTTTGCGATTGGTGGATGGAGAGCAAAATTCAATAGGTTATATTTATGAGGCCATGGATTGGGTCAAAGAGGCTATCCAAAATTATTATAGAGGGGATTGTGCCAGATTTTATCCCATTTGGGAGTTGATTGATAGGAGGTGGAACAATCAACTCTACCAACCCATCCATGTAGCGGGGTACTACCTTAACCCCAAGTTTTTCTACTTTGATGGCATTATAGATGCTAGTAAAAGGGTTATGAAGGGGCTCTCAACATGCATTGAGAGTATGACACCTGACGTTGAGGTGAAGGACCTCATTATTGCAGAGTTGCAGAATTACAAGCAAGCAAGGGGGGAGGCTCTTTTCTTCAGCACTAGCTATGCGAGGGAGAGCCATGCAGTCACCAGATAATACAAAATGAAGTCTTTACTTGTATTTTATCAATTACATATTTACAATTATTAATTTCTTACAAAGTTTTGAATATCTTGTTTGCAGGGTCGTGGTGGGAAGATTGGGGTAGAAATATCTCAAATCTTCAAAGGCTAGCCCTTTAGATTTTATCTCAATCTTATAGCGCTTCTGGATGTGAGTGCATTTGGAGTTTGTTTGACTCCGTTCACACAAAGAAGCACAAGTTGAGCCAACAACGCCTCAATGACTTGGTTTTTGTGCAATACAACCTTTGACTTTGCACAAAGAATTTAGAGAACGTATCAGAGGAGCCTATTGATCTCGATAAGAGCGATCCCTACAGTGATTGGATTGCACAGGAAGAGGCCCCCATGTTCACAGAGGAGGAGATTGCTGATTTTGAGAGGCAAGCTATGGAGTGTGCAACTGAAGTAGAAGGATGAAAGATTGGATTGGAGGACATCCTTGAAAATGAGGTAGAGACAAAGGTGGAGTCACAGGGGCAAGTGCAACCTTCTAGATAGAGCGAGGCGGGGTAGATGAGTGGGAGGACTAGAGTTTCTCAGTCTCCTTTAGTTTTCCAAAGAGAAGGGAAGAGAAAATTATAGATTATTGTAATTTGTACTTGTAGTCTTGTAGATTCTTGTATAAGACTATAAGTCTATAAGTATCATTGTAGTTTGTGACTCTGTTGTATTTGCATGATTATGCGATTTTGTACTTTGTTTGTATTCAAATCTAATAGAAAACATTTTCTCCATGTTTTACAGACTCATTTCATCTATTTTGCTTCTGTAATTTCTAATTTTTTTTTTTTGGATAAATTCAAGTATATTTTGCCTTTGTTGGTTATTGTCGGTTATTCGATCGAGTGGGTTGAATAACTGCTGGTTACCCATTTTGGCCCCTTGGTGAATACTCACCCCAACCGGTTATGCGAACTATGGTTTTATCTTCAAGTCCTTGGTCAAACGTTTTCTTGCTTAGACTTAAAAATTCAATTATCATAATATGCATAACCTTTCAAATGAATCACAATCCTCCTTATATACCTTACTTCTCAAGTTGGACCCTCCATTTGGACGAAAAGTGCTAAATGTTATAAGGTAAATTTCTTTTAAAATCACTTAAGGGCTATGTAAGCCCCATTAACTCAAAAAGCTCCCTCCTCAACTTAAAATTAGAACAACTTAACCAAAATGTACCTTTTATAATTTGAAGAGGAATTAGTGCTTCCTTTTTAAGCCCCCTTTCCTTTAGCCTAAGGGAAACTCTAAAGAATAAGGCTAAGGGTTCTTTTCACTCCTATGTCCAAAAAGGGGGACATGACAAATTGAGACATTAGGATCCGAACTTAGAGACCTTTTGTTGTTGTTCTAGAAAAAATTATAAGAGAAAGATGGTCTTATTGCCAATTTGCAGGAAATAATCGCTAAACTTGGGTAGCCCTGATGTACCCTTATTGATTCCCTATGCTTTTAACAACTTAATGAAGTGGTTTTAGAAATTAAGAACAAGCAATTGGAGATAATCATTCCATATGAGCACCTGGAAATGAAAACCACGACCCAACAACATCTCTATTCAAAAACAGGTCGAGGAACAAAATTCGTTGATGCAAGTGGCTAAAGGGAAGAAGGCATCTCCAATTATTGAGATGGCTGTCCAAGTGAAGTTTGAAGAAGAAAGGGAATGACAAACCAAGGCACTTAACCTTTGTCTTCGTGGCATCTCTAGGCTAAGCTGATCCCTTATAGGTAGGTCACACATTCTTGCATGAATCCTTAGACTTAAAGGTTCACCCTTAATAGAGCTTGGACATTGTCAGACAACACCCTTGTTATTCAATTCTGATCTGCAAAAGAGTGTTTTAAAGAATTTTTGGGTATTGAGCTGAATTCATATAAATGCGAGGGATCTAAAATATTCAAGTTTGCACGTTTCTATAGAAAACAAAGGCTGCATTCCACATGGAGTCACCTCTAACGTAGCAATTTAAAGCTCCTCACCTTCACAGAGTTTTGTCACCAAAAAATAAATACTCTAGTCTTTACAACTGAATATCTAGAATTAAGACATTAGGATCCGAACTTTGAGACTTTTTGTCATTATTATAGAAACAATTATAGGAGAAAGATGGTATTATTGCCAATTTGCAGGCTAAATTCGCTAAACTTGAGTAGATCCAAGGCACCCTCGCTGATTCCCCGTGCTTTCAACAACTTAATCAAATGGTTTTAGAAATTAAGAACAAGCAATTAGAGATAATCATTCAATGTGAGCACTTGGAAAATGAAAGTAGGACCCAACAATAATCTATTGAAAAATAGGTCAAGGAACAAAATTCATGGGTGCAAGTGTTTAAAGGGAAGAAGGCACCTCCAATTGTTGAGATGGCTGCCCAAACAAAGTTTGAAGAAGAAAGGGCATGTCAAACCATGACATTCAATTTTTGTGTTCTTGGCCTTCCTAGGTTAGCTGATCCCTTATAGGTATGTCACATATTCTTGCTTGTTAATATTTAGACTTTATGGATATCTCTCCCACAACAAAGCTTGGACATTGTCGGACAACACCCTTGTTATCCAATTCTGATCTACAAAAGAGCGTTTGCAAGCTCTTAAGGCAAAAAATAAAATAAACAATCTTAAGGAAATCTCATATTCACGTTGTAATTGCCAGGAAGAAAACAAGTGGGATATTATTTGAGATTGTAGGGCTATCATTTGTGATTCTCCCACTCCTGGGTTGTTATGCTCTAGACCGTCACTATGATGGTAACCTCGGGTCTTAGTAGGCAATTGCGGTATCTCCATGCCTGTTAGAATAGCAAGGGTAATTATGCTCTTCTCCAGGTACCTTCCAAGATGTGTTTGCTTGACGAGATATCATCTTTCTTCCTGAGCCCCACGAGAGCTTTGAGTGGACCCTCCCTCCAGTCATAGGTTATGCTTGGGTCTTGGCTTGTCTTCACGAGCCCTGTAGATTTGATGGTGCCTATGGTTTAGGTGGAGTGGCTTGCCTCATTCGTGACAGTTTCAAGTCCAAGGTATCGTTGGTAGCTTTTGATGTCTAGTTTAGATCCATGTGGTTGCATGTTCTAAGGGGCCCACCTCCTATCTGTGATGTCTTCATTGCAGTATATTACATCCCCCCACCTCATCACCCTTTGTTGTGCATGTTGATGGGGACCCGTATTTTGACCTTTATCTAGGGATCTCCTAGTATTCCTTAGTGGGCGATATTATTCGTTGGGGTGACTTCAATGCCCATACAATGTTATAACCCCTGATTTAAGAACTTTATTTTTGCTGTGGTAACATTGGTTGTCAAACATTTTATTATATTTTTGCCATTGTGGCAAAGGAAACGTTCTTATTGATCATTGTAATAACGACACTTGCTTATGTCATCAGCTTAAAATAATTACAGTTCATATTTGGTTTATGGAATTGCTGAAATGACATGGTTTGTATTCTGTTCTACTTCCATTCTGCTGTCAATTATATCTTGATATTGGAGCAAACAGATGCTGCCGATGTTTTTGTGCTTTTAGGTTCATGCGAGATTGAAGCAATTAATGCCTTCGAGCTCAATCTGGGTAGCATGTAGCCTACAACAGTTGTGATGGGTAATAATCAGTTTTGAAGTTTTATTTTATCATCATACTTAAGTTCTTAGCTTGAATTACTATGCTGATAATTAATGATTATTGATAAAGTCTATAACGCATATAGTCGGACGCTATTGCGTTATCAACTTAATCGATCCGAGTCCTAATGTGAATTTATTGGCAAACTAACATGCTATGAGGTCTGTTGGCATCTTTGTTTGTCACCTTGATCATTACAAGTTTGAACCCCTTGGGGACATCGTGGAGGTAAGAACATAGTTTAAAATTAGAAGTTTGTTTTAAATGTCTTGGAGGCATTAGCATTGCATTAACCAAGGTAATGTTGAAGTGTTTATTTTTAAAATGGACAAGCCACTATGCTCAAATTTAAAACCTTGTCTAAGATGGAAGTGGGGGAGCGGGGGGGGCGGGGGGATGTAGATACCACATCCCCACCATGGCATTTGTTTACTAATTAAGGCTTGGCATAAACTTGGGACTAGTGGCAGTAACCACTCGGACCCGACCAAACATATTTGAAATTGGTAAAAGATTTGAGTTATGTTGCCTTGCATTTTATATTTTTATTAACTCAACTAGAGTTAGAAAGGTAAACTAGGCAGTTAGGGTTTTGAGGAGCAGAAAGAATTTTGTTGACCTCGAGCCATCATTTGAGGGCATGGCTGACATGGCCTGAGAAGGTATGTAAGATTTTTTACCCACCAGTGCATGTGTTGAAGGAATAACTTGGACTTGGCATTATTCTGGTTGAGAGAATCTAGCAGGTAAAGGGTTTGCGTGGTAAAAAAACGGTATTTTGATTGGCTGTAGGAGGTTTTGTTTTTTTCTAATTTCAACTTGGTTTTTCATGTAAAAACGTCTTTTTTATGATAATGGGACTTCCAATTCAGTTTGCATTAACTGAAACTGGACAAACTTTTGATTTGTTTAGGCATTTGCATGTCATTAATGGAAGGGACTATGGGCCTATTTGGTTTCGTACTACGATTCCACTTGAGAAAAAAAAAGGAGAAAGGAGGAGACATTGGTGTTAATTGGAAAAGAGGAGCACTATTCTGGGTGCCTGGAAGTTGTTTTGGTAGCAGCTGGGTTTGTACCCTTGACCACCCTTAAACCGGTTACAACTCAGGAAAGTTTCTTTTCTCTTATATGGTAAACTGGGTTTTGTTATAATAAAAGGAATATGTGATTATGTATGGCTTAGCTCGACCCGCATATATTTATTGCCTCGGTTTTATCTTGGTTAAATAACTAGATTCGAGCTTCAATATATGGTTGATGCATTGGGTTTTAATGGCTGGGTTATTCCTTAAACTCGTTATTGGAATGCAAGAGATTTTGGGCCTGCATATATATATTTGTAGCTTTGGTCTTATCTTGGGTGAATGAATGGGCTGCATTCTCTATCAACCATTGTAGAAGAAAAAGGTTGGCTATGTGATAGTTTTTGAGCTTTAGGATGTTATATTTGTTGAAAGAGATACTGGTTAAATTGTGGTTGTTGGGCTCAAACTGTTTATATATATTGAAATATTGGGTTCTATCATGGTTGGATTACTCCTTGTATGCGTTATTGACCTGCATCCTTTAGACGCTTTCGGGCATTAACATTGTAGAAGGAATGGAGTTTTTACTAGTCTTCCTATCTGTATCTAGAATGACTAAAGGAGAAGGCAGAATGCTTGTTTGAGTTTGTAAGTTTGTTGTGAACAAGTTAATAAAATCCATATCTGTAGATGTATTGGCTGAGTTATTCTTCGATCTGGGTTTGCATTTTTCATTCTTGCCTGCAAGGAAGAACTAGTAGTGAGAAAGACATTGAATCAATTTGGTTTTTGTAAAATATGCATGCATTGAGTAAGGTTGGAATGCATATAATATAACCATGACTTACCTGGAAGTACTTGATTTAGTTAATTGCCTTTTTGATCATGACATTGATTATTTGAGATGGATTTGTTTAGAGTAGTTAAGCAAGTTTGGAAAACAGGAAGGAATTTGATTGCATTGATAGGTGTTCTGTTATGCTGAAATTTCCTTTTGCTGTTACTTAGTTGAGTGTTCTCGATATTATCAAACAACATGATGAAAGGTTTGGATCATACCTGCAGATGCAGCCATTTGTAGGTATGCACCGAGTCATCTTGCATTATTTATGTGAGGATAAACTTGTAGCTGAGTGCTAAATTGGAAGTTGTTCTTATTAGTCATGCATCTAATGTTGACTATATGAACTGTATGGAGTTTTGGATGTTGTATAAAATATTAGACTACCACAGTAAGAATTTTGTACAAGTAAGAGTTATTGAATTTACGGACACTTAGATCGTTAAATCTTCTGTATTTGATTGTTAGAGTGTTAAATGCAATTTGATTGTACTTCGGAAAGAGTACTGAGTGCTTTTACCTTTTGCTGACTTGTCAAAATTGATGAAAATATGCCAAACAAACTCTTGACGTATTCTCGTGAAGGTTGATATATGCGCTTATTGCAAAGCACAAAGAGAGAGTTTTTCCTCATTTTATTTAAACTTTATTGTTCCATAGAACTACATTGGGCTTTGATCCCATGTTGTAGTTAGTTTGTATGGTAGCCCATCTCACGGGCGCGTGTTTTTTTTTTTCTTTTTTTTCAGTGGGGCTCTTCTTGTGACATAAGTTAACAAAACTTTGAGTTCGTTTGTAAACCATAAATGATTTGCTTGTTGTACTTGTTGAATGTTGAAAGATTTTGGAGGATTTGTTTTGTAGAATTAAAAATGTTGTTAATGGCCTTGGAGTCGATGCTTGAATTAAATTTTTATATTCCTTGTCTAAAAGCAAGTAATGTTGATTATCTTTGAGACTTGTATATATTGGACAAACTTGTATTGATAATATATATTGGGCAATAAGTCCGTAAATTGATGAGTCATGTGGCGTTATTGCATTAGAACTTATTGGAATCTTTATACATTGCATACCTTATTGAGTAAGCTGCTTGTTGATAGGAGAGATGAAATTGCAAATGATTGAATGAGTATCATGGATATGAAAAATAATGGCATTTCTATTGTATAATTACATGATTGGTTCTCTCATGTTGTGAATTCTAAGACTGCATTGCAAGCAAAAGATTATGGAAAAACATGGGCTTGCTTTTGAATGAGAGTTTGGCTTACAAAGAGAATCAACAGATGGAAATATTCAAGTCATAGCCTACGTGAGGCACCTTCTCTAGATGGAGGAATCTCAATGTGTCCACATTCTCAACGAACTTCCTTGTTTCCTTGATTCTAGTAGTTTCATTGGCTCCCCCATGGGGGGAGCCAACATAGTGGGCTATGTTCTCACTTGCAGATCCTTCATCCCTGACTTTTGGGATTTTTTAATTTCCCATCAGCTCCCACTTGCCAACCACGCTACCTTGACTTTCACACTCCTTGCTACTTCTCACTCCTATCCCCCATTGCCTCCCACTCCGCCCCCAATACTCGCCACATCGCCATCCACTTTGATGTTGAGTACACCATTGACTAATCACTATGCTGCCCGACACTCCGAACTTATGTCCGGATACTCTTCCCTTCCTCTTTCCACCGTAAAGTGCACATAAGTGTTTTTACGTGATGCCCTTTAGAACACAACCCTTGGTTTTTGTCCCCACACTGTGCTCTACTCTAGGTTACCTGTTCCCCATGTGTTCTTTTTTATGAACTGTTGGTACAATGATGACTATAAATCCTTGTGTTGGAGACTTCAATTTTCCCTAGTCCATGGCCCTCCCTCCATACCTTCCACCCATAGAGATTATCATTGTCTTTTTTGATGAAAGAAACGTTTCTTAGGTCTAGATGACTCACTCTTCTTGCTGCCCTCCACCATTCCCCTAAGACCATTAGGTGCATTTCCCTCCCAAGGAAAATGCTTGCTTCTGATATTGACACCCAGGTATGGGTTTCCTATGCTAGTTCTCTTTACGACATCACAAACCAGCTTGCTATTATCACTCCACCACCATCTTCTACTGTTTTCTCTATAGGTACAATCAGGAGGGCTACTTGGATGTTGTCTACAAGCAAAGTAATGGATTGTGAGGGCCTCCAGGCTGAGTTCCTCAAGGATGGTGTGGATTGCCTTGCCTTGCCATTAGCAAAGCTTTTTAATGAAGTTGTTTTCTTAGGTTTTCCTCGTTCCTAGTCCCAACACATAATCCATTCCATTCATAAGTTTGAGGGTAGCACCAACCCTAGCAACTATAAGACCATAATCATTGGGCACACGTTTGCCATGATGTTAGACATTCAACCTTCAAAGCAGTTGGAGAGAGGTAATCTTAGAGTAGGGGGCAATGCGGCTTTAGGAGAGAATACCAGACTATTATTCACATCTTTACACTCCATGCTATTATTGAGGAGGCTCATCATCAGTCTTCCAAAATCTTTTGTTGTTTTGTAAACTTTTGGAAGGCCTTTGACTCGGTTCTGAGACATCTGCTTTTCTATAAGTTGTGTGATGTCGGTATTCCAAATTCTCTCATTATTGTTGCCTAGAAACTCTATGAGACAATTTCCTGATAGTTTCGTACTTCTCACGATCTTTCTAGCTTTATGAAGAGTACTATTTGGATGCCCTCTCTCGTTGACACTCTTCACCATTTACATTGATGAGATAGAGGAATTTCTTCGACAACATACTCGTGTAGATGATGGTTGCATTTTACATGATGTGGTGAGAGCCATGTTTCTTTTTGGCGATGGCGTTCTCCTCTCTCGCTCTATTGATGGTTTACTGTGACAATTTGATGCCCTTTCTCATTTTTGTGAGCTTTGCCAATTGGTGGTCAACCTTAGAAAAACTAAGGTCATGATATTCAACACTCCAAACTTTCTTTGTCCAGGTTCCAATTCCTCTACAAAGGGGAACCTTAGAGATCACATCAGCCTACACTTTACTTGGGGGTCTAGTTTTCTAGACCGTCTTTTACTATGAAGCCTACCTCTTGGGCACGCCTTTGCAAGGGATATGTCTCCCTTTATTTCTTGGAGTGCCAATGTTTTTCAGGTCCACTTCTAGGATATCCCTTCGTAGATGCGTCTCTTCGATACAATCATTCAAGCCTACAGTTTTGTATGGGTTCAAGGCACGGGGAGTTAGTTTGGGGTGATTGGGCTCGTATTGAGAGGTTCTAGACTCTCATTATTTAGTGTATGTTCCGTTGTAAATGGATTGTTCACCAATGCATCGCCCAAGCGGAGTTTGCCGCCCAACCTTTGTGCCTTGATACTATCTTGAAGCTTACTTTCTACATTCATAGACTCAAAAACATGGGGGATTCATGTAATATTCCTTATCAGAATATTATACTAACATTTGGAATCCTTGGAAATCCGTTCAAGATAAATATAGATTTTATACTTGAAATAATAATTTAGATAACAAAATGAAATAACATTCAGAGTTTTCAAATCTCAAAGAATATAATGTGAATCCTCAAGGGGTTTCATCCTTGAGTTATCGTGATGACAAGGGTTTTCGTCTTTGAAATCGGTTTACACAATTAAGGGGTTTTGTCCTTAAGAGCAATTGTAAAGCATGATCTTTGTACAAGGTTATATATTTGAATACATGATTGAATGATTCCTTCCATACCAATGGCTGATTATTTATAGCCTCAAAAGTCTTCCATCAAAAGATGTAACTTTTCCAAGGGTCGCGACCTTTCGTTAAAAGAATGCTGATTACCAATTAAATAAATAATAATTAATTAATAGTATATTAATTATGGGCGCTCCTCTTAAACAAGTAATGATTATTGTTTTATTAATGACTGCTGGTTTATTTTTGGCACTTCCTCTTATGGCAATTTGCAAGTTAATTATAGCGCTCTTCTTCAAAGGCTACAATTTCAATTTCCTTTATTGTTGGCTGCAATTCCTCTTTAAGACCTGCGATTACCGTGACAAACTTGCAATTTTCTAAGCGCTGGGTTGAGGATATTAAAATCCAGCTTCAAGTTATGAGAGGTATCCATACTTAGCTTTTTGTTCTTCAGATAGGATTACATCATTGAACCCCAATAGACGCCACTATTGTTGGTAATCTGAGACTAGTTTGCTCCTCCAATCTATCTATATCTCTATTGATAAGTTACCTCCTTTTAGGTACTCCTTGAACACCCGTTATCGACTTCTTCCCTTAAAGGAGTTCATCATTAGACTTGTCATAGAGGATATCTATAGGAAGCACATCCTGGGCAATTGGACCTCTCCTTCTTGGCTGCTTAGCCCCAAGCTTGCCTTTTATGTTGAGCATTTCTTGTGGGGGTGGATGGTATCATTCATCGTCTTGACTATTTATAGCGTCATTGGTCTCATGGTTTACTTGGCTAGTTAATGGTGTGCTCGCACTAGTTGTGGATTGAGACCAATCATCTTATTCTATGTGGGGATCGTATTTGTCATTTTGCTTTGTTCATGAAGTGGAGACTTAGGATCACTTCGTTTTTAGATGTCCCATTTATGATGAGATTCAAGTGAGATACCATTGTATTTATAAAGGCTCGAGTGACATTCTATCCTCTTTATTTCAGCACCTAGACCGACCGTGCTTGGCCATTTTTCTTTGGGAGGCTCACCCTTTGATGTAGACCCCTAGAGGGAGCCTCTAGAGCCTTTTGGTTGATCACCTCTTTCTTTTAGCCCATCATGGAGGTTGGCAGTATTAAGTGCCCTTTGGATACTGTTGCTTCACAAATTGAAGGGGGTAGGTCAATGAGGCGACACTCATATTTGCACACCACTACTAGAAGGGTGCCTCAACACACACTCTCTTGATGTCATGGATTTGCTCCTCCTTAGCATTGTGGATCTGCTCCTTCTCGACATCGTGGATATGCTCCTTCTTGATTGCTTCCGAGTTTGTGGGGACATGCTTACATGCCACGGGAGTTTCTTCGCCGCCACAAGAGTTTTTTTGGTCTTTGGATGTTAGGAGGGATTCTAGGGGGAGTGCTTTGCATCCTCCTAGGATTACCCAACCTAGCCCTTTCAATCCTAAACACTCCTCGATGAGCATTATTAGATCCCGCATTGGCCCTTTCACAGTGATAGACGATGACATAGATGATTCCTTTGTCCTAGGCATGGCCAAAGATGTATGATGAGACTAACATCTAGTCTTTCTGACTTTCATCTGCCCATTCTCTTTGGGGGTTCTTGCTTCTCTCAGATGGATATTTGTATTGGTACCTTAACCACATGGCTTGGGGTTTTACTGCTTTGGGTTTACCCCTCGTTTAGTTTCAGTGCTTTAGTTGTTTTTTATTTAGTTAGTTTTTGATCCTAGGGTCCTTTTATATTATCAATTTCTATTATGATTGGATGTATTCTCGAGTCCCATTGACCTAATTTCGGTCATTTATGGACATTAATATAATTTATTTATTTATTTCTACTTGTATGATTGTCATAGATTTTGTGTGTTGTGAGGGCAATATGCAAAATATTGTGGTAATAAGTATCTTGTGATCTTCGTAAGCAACCTATGATCTTTGTGGGCATCTCACTTTCAGTCAGCTGCTGCAAGAAATACTGGAGTTTTGCATCTTGCCATGTCCTTTCCCTTAATCTTAAGCCATCTCATTCAAGGAGGGAGTTCTCATGTTCAAATGAAGTTGACCTATCCATAGGGAGGCACACGAATTAAATAAGATTTAACCATGAAGTTGATCTATGAATTAAATAAGCTAACACCATTCACATATTTGGTTTTTGTTTATTGACTACACTATCTCATAAGGTCCCATAATGGCATAATGTATGTTATCGCACTGATGTATGAGGCAAATGTTATTGTTTATATGGCACATGCTGCCATGATAATGTAGAAACATAAAAAATAGGGTTACAAGTAACAGAATTGTAATATGCATTGTATTCATTTTTCAACAAGCCTTATGCCACTTTATGTTAGATACTTAAAGGCTAGGATTCTCATTTATATGGCACATGCATGGATACAAATGCAAACACAAAATATTTTGCATAGCATAACACGTTTTCCATGTGGACAATATTCACAGATACAACCTCTAGAATGAATGCAATACCCCATATCTTGGTCTCAATTTATGTTGTTACTTTTGAACTACTTAAAATAGATTAGAAACTGGTCTTAAATAAAAACTTGAATAATGGAGAGATTTTGTTAAAACTTTGGTCACTTTCTATGCACAAAAATTGACCAATTCTGCAAGATTTTCCACGTCTACAAGGGCTCTCTGCTAGTAGTTTCAGAGTTGAGCTAACTGCATTGCTAGTAGTTTTAAAGTGGAAGGATGTTCCTTTTTAAGTAAGTACTAATCTTTACATTATCATCCTGAGTGAGTCTTCACCTTCTATCACTTGTTAATACATTTCTTGTGCAACCTTTTTTAATGAATGTCGGTCTATACGTTGCTCACAAAAGGTTAATGTCATGTTCCTTAGTTCCTTATTCAAACTGTACCCCTTAATGAGCATTCTTTTCTTGTTTCTCTTGGCATGTGAAACAGTCTTAGAGATGAGAGGCTAAGTTTCGCTAGCATCTTCAAAATGATACTTATGAATGGTTTCTAGAACTATGGGTTTTGAATTAATGTAGTAAATTTGGACACAATTTTGCCCTCACACGTTTGAAAATAAAATGGGTATCCCAAATGAGAAAACAAGTGTTCTATGTGAATACTAAAATTGGACTATAGTTGGTTGAAATTTGTTGAAATTGCCAAGGGTTTAGTCACAAGTCGCTTGGATGCACAGTTTAAAACACGTTTAGTTCAGACTTTTTATTTGCTTGAAACGAAATTATTAGCTTCTAGAGTCACATATGGTGTATGATATCCCTTCAAAAATGTTCATGCTAAAAGCAAAAAACGATAAGTAATAAATGAAAATATAATTCTACCTTTATTAGTATGTATTCTATCAAAGAGGTAAAGGCTTTTATATCATGTACTGTATATTACTTTTGAGTAGTAGCTTAGATCCAAATAGACTGCAGCATTTGGACGTTGTAATTAGTTGCATGTGGTTTAACATTATGTCCCTGATTATTCAATTTGTGTTTATTGACTTTGTAGGAATAGGATACAATGGGTTTCCAAGGGGTTGTTCTGACGATGATCTTCCTTGGGCCAAGGTTGGTTTTGAATACTGCTTTCATTTTCATTTTTGAATTACTGGTTACCATGATTAATCCTCATTTTTGCCTTTTTCCAGAAATCTATCACAGGAGATTCGTTGTTGACAAAATATCCGTGAGTGACGTTTCTATGAATCATTTGGAGATGGCATTTAATTAGTGTGTTGTTTGGTTGTGTTTTGCTATTGCTAGGCCATGTTATATTCTACTTCAATGTTGTACAGAATCCACTTTTTCCCTCATCATATGCTTGTTTAATTACATGCTCATAGAACCTTCTTGGTTGATCACTTCTTAAGTGGTTAACCTCTTTATTGAATTCCTCTATTCCATTGCATGATTGCATTTGTGCCTGGCTAAATATATAAATAGTTTAACTAGAAATTGGCCAAGTGTGCAAGCCAATCGGGGCAAATTTTATACAATAATGCATCATGGTTTTAGAAATGCTGCAATTTGTATTATAACTAGAGTTTTGGACATCAGCCTAAGGAGCTACCCAAATAATTGATTCTATTCCCTCTTTGTAATAAGTTGTAGCATAAAAGATAAGACCTTTGCCTCATATTTACTTGCATATGATTGCAACTTGCTTTGCATAAGCAATTTCTAAGACACATACTATGTTTAGAGTGAGAAAGTTTATGATGAATATTTGAGCTTGTGGAATATCATAGATTTGTTTTGTTTTTAAATGAAAGAATATCCTTTGGGTAGTTATAATATTGGGTTCTATGTCTTTTAGGGATATCTCATTGCATCCATGCATAGGTTTATGGAACATTGGATTTTTCATTTTTCATTGAAGATTTTTTTCACTATTGTTAGATGTTGTGATACTTGTATCAACAAGTTGGATTCAATGTGTCCAAGAGCCATGATTGGTATCGATCAATGAAGTTGCATCTACATGTTGGTACGTTGTGTCATAAATGTCCATAATCATATGTCATTCCAATAATAATTAACAGTTGAGTATTAAGTAGCATGATGTAATGGATCATGTGAAAAAGGGGAGGTATCCTGGACAATGAAACCTATTCAATATGAATTGTTTCCAATAGATATTGCTAGGGAGTTTGAGACAACGGCCTATTTATTTCCATCACTTGTCTTTTTTACAAAATCACATTAAAAACAACTTTTAAATCTAGTTCAAAACCAACAATGAAGAGACATTTTAGGTTTTGGATTTTTAAAGGTTTGGACACGACGAGCCAAAGATGTAAAAACAACTAAGTTCAACATTCAGTTTATGGTTAGGTGCCGATTATTCTTGAGCCTAGAAACCTAAAGTAACTTAAGGCACCAAATGGGATGCTCTATTTGCGCCACAAAAATAGGGGATGACAAGAAACAAGAGAATCGATCTTAAGTCATCTTCAAGGGCCATTTTCGGGAGAGGAAGAGATTAGTAAGAAAACAAAGGAGACCCTTGTAGCAATTTATTTAGATAAGGAATCATAATTTAAATGTTCAAAAGTTGACAAATAATTTTGTAACTTTATAATAAAGTGTGCTAGAATGAATACAAACAATTTAAATAATTTTTGAGTGATTTTCTTCCCTAAGAGAGTTTCTCCATTGTAAATATTTGTGTCTGCCCTATGGCTACACGTTTTCTTTTCTTTTTGTTCAATGGATTCTATAGATGTTTTCCTACGCATTGAAATTTAATAATTCAGGTCAATTTAATATGTAGTTATTCTTCTAGACATAAAAAGTTAATTACTTTGGAGTTAAATTTATATTCTAGTTTTTTTATTGGAATATTTTTTTGAGTTATTCATACTAATACTTTAGCTATAATAATACTCTAGGGCTACCATAAAGATTACCACTTTTTTCCAGCCTATCTTGTAAGTTGGGCAGATCAAGTCTTCCTTGGATTTGGTTAGTCCGCACAAATGATGATAGATCATTGAGACTATGTCTACCTCTGCGTGTTTGCTAGGATATCTCAATCCTATCACTCACATACCAGATGTCATGGATCCATTTTTACGAGACATCATGGGCCTTGTAATTCTACTTGTCTGCAGCATGGAATATGGAGGCAGATGCATCTCAACAGTTTTCTCTATGATTATATAAGGGGTTGGAATGTTATACACCTAGGGACATGATATTATGATGTAAATGAGGTTTTGGAATAGCTGACTTCTGGCATACATTTAACCATTGTTTAGATAGGATGATCTCCATGTGTAGCTTATGTATTGGGTCGAATGAGTAAGTTGTGGTATAAGCTATTATCGATAGTTAGTTAGCTTAATGTGTATTGAGTGGGTTAAGGTTTTACCCTAACCTTAGGGTTAAGGTTTTACCTTAACCTTAGGGTTATTAGATAAGATGCTATATATAGAAGCATCTATCAATGTAGTCATCGTGGATTATGGATAATTTCTATTGAGTAGTAGAGATAGAGTACTGTCGCAGGCTTGAATCTCATAGCGAGAGGTATTTTGGAGTGATCACTCAAGAAATGTTGGATGGTATAACCCTACCTCAAGACTATTTCTATTTGTAAGTATACTGAATGTTTGGGCATATTGGACCACTATACATATTGTGTTCTACATTTTGGTTATATTTCAACATTATTTTGTGTATCAGATATTTGTATCTCAACAAGTGGTATCAGAGCTACAATTTGAACAAAGTGGGGGGAGATTTTTTTGTAGTTTGTTCTCATAGCAGAGGTGTTAGATTTCAGCAGTTCTTGTTCATTAGAAAGTATGGTTCAAGCCTTTCTGGCTGGTCGTGATGAAATTTTCTAGGTAGTTATGAGGGACTGGTGACTGTTGATGCATGTTCTGACATGTACACAATAGTGATGTGTTTACACCCTCTCATTTAATGGCTTGCTAGTTAGTGACCCCAAGGCATGAGTTGTAGGTCTGGTCTCAAAGAGAATCGCTGTGGGAATAGCTCCAGAACCTTGTGACTTTTACCTCTCCAAGGGGGCTCTAATTGTTTTTCTTACTAGCAATAACTTCTTCAGGTTCAAATACGGGTGTACCAATGCCAAACTAATTGACTACCAAATCACAATATAGCAAATAATTAGTCAATGATTGTTAGCTAAAAATATTTCCAAAAATAAGATAAATTGTGGAAATTGTTCTCTCAAAGAAATATAAAAATGGTGAACAGGGTAAGGAGTAAATGAATTTGAATGCAACTAAATATTTATACTTAATCAAAATACCAATTGAAGCTTGCTGCAATCTCAAAACTAATACTCAATAGGATTAGTAAAATTAAAACCCAATTGGACCCAGTGCAAGACTCAGTCGATTTTATAAGACAAGAAACCTTATCAAGCATAACTTTAAAAATAAGTTTCTAATCATTGAATAGCACTATAAATTCAATTTCCCAGTAATTAATACTTAAAATCTATACTTTACAAATGAGACAACATAACCTTGCACATGTTTATACTTCCTTCACAGAGGGAGAGCATATAACACATCAACAATTTCTTTTCGAATAGTAGATATAATATTCATAAAAATATTCAAAGGAAAACAGAAATTCCTTGCAAATATCAGATAAATAGCATATTAGTATTCAGAAGTTTTTCATCATCCTTTGAAACTTCACAATGAAAAGCTTATTTAATTGTTTTGTGGTGGGATGCAGCCTCACCGATAATAACTGAAACAACTAATTGAAACCATAAAAACCCAGGACTTAATCAATGGAGCACTAAGACCCACTAACAAACTTAAAAGACCACTTGTGCATGCCATAATAGACCCAACCACAGCTGTACAAGCACCATAGCAATATGACAGCTTGAAGGATGAATGGGTCCTTTCCCCTTCAAAGCGGCTTTGCATGGTAGAAAGTCTTGCTCAATCTGTTGGGTGTTGATAATGATGTGGTGTTTGAGCTGTGATCAAATCATATCTAGCTGCTTGTGGATAGCTTGGAGTGACCCTATGATGAATTCTGAGAGAACACAAGTCCTATTGACCCGCTTGACAACTTTAATGAAAAAATTCGATGATTTTTTGCTGCCCATGTTTTCCACTTCATAAGCCCCTTAGCCACCCTGTCGAACTCAGCTTTGGACAACCAATTGCTCTATTTCCTCTTGATTTGTGCCAGACCTGAAGTGGAAAACCTGGTGGCAATCTTTTGTGTAAAAGAACTCAGCACTAAGGCTGACTGTGATAGTTTGGCTTTGATGTTAGTTACCCTGTTTTTGAAATATTTTATGAAACCCATGCACAAAATCTACATCCAAGTTTGACAATAAGGGTTTATTGGGCAATTGGCCTTGGTGGGTGACCCGTGCAATGGTGTCTATTTTGTCACTGAGCTGGTTGACCTCATCTATTTGTTGTTGGCCAGCGACATGGGACTCTTGGTTTCTTTCAACTTATTTCTAGACCTGCAACAACAAATCAAACAACACTCCCAATGCTGACTCCACATTGATTGTTATAGTGGGTGGAATTACTACCCAAGTTTTGTCTAACATCTCTATGACCTCTTCTTGCATACTGTACACCTCGTGTTGAGCAAACTAGCTCACAAACTATATAATGGATTTAGTCTCAGTCCCCTTTGTGTAATAGATTGAGGGCCCCTCTTCCTTTTCCTTGTGGCCTCTTGGAACAAATCTTCCTTTGTTTACAATGTGAATGGTCTTCCCCCTGCCTTCATTTGGCGTGTAGTTATTCATTTGAATTTTCTTGTCTTCTTCTCATAGGTGATTTTGATTTCAGGTTCCCTAGTGATGACCATATAAACATTCTTGGATCGAAGGGCCACAAGTTTCATTCTTTATATTCAAGAAGACACCTAGGGTATTGCCGTGGAAGGGCTTTTAGGGGAGTGCCCAAGAGTATTGACCTTAGGAAGAGTGAAGTCTGGGACGACTCTTGCTTGAGAACTGGGTGTAATAGGGTCCATATCCATTTGAGTATCAATAGTTTGGGGAGCAATAACTACGAGTGCACTAGAGGAAACAATGATTCTGGAGTTCTCCTTTTCTTGTGCATTATCACTTGTCGATACATCTCTAGCTGATGGAGTGAAAATGGGGGTGGAAATGACAATGAATGGAGTGGATATGGAAGTGATTGTGGCCACGAGTACAGTGGTGACCAGAGTGGCCATTGATGGGACTCAAATTGTGAGAGGTGTGATGGGTGTTGTGAGTGAACTGGGTGAGACAACTATAGGAGATGGAATGGTACTTGCAACTTGTGAGATCACAACATGGGTAGGAATAGTCAACAACATGGGTAGTATGAATAAACAACATCACTTGATGAGACGCCAATGACTTGGGCCTAGAGACAACAATAGTGTCAATCGTAATGGGTGAAAGAACTGGGGGCGCAATAGTAGGACTACTAACCATTGGTATAGGAACATCAACATTTATTGAAATAGAAATAGGCATTGAAACACTAGGAACTGGGATAATAATGGGAACTACAACATTAGGTGACACGATAACTGTAGTAGAAACAATTGAGGGGGTAGTAGCAATAGTTACTCTTAATATAGTGGCAATTTGGGAGGCAATGCCACATACACCTTGAGAACCTACTCCATTTGGATTAGATAGTCCTTCAACGAACTACTTTGATATATCAACTCTTGGAGAGTGCTGAGGAATGTTGATACTGACCTCCTTATCCTTTTCCCCTTCCAAATCAATGACTTGATGAGTTGCAACAATGGTTTGTGTTGCTTTCTACTTTCCCTTTGCCTTGAGCATTTTGACAACTTCTTGAGCACATGAAGCATTCAAGTGGCATTTGTCATCTTCATCATGAGAATGTGTATACTGAAAGCTAATCCTCCTTGAAAGGCGACTTGAGAAATGCAGCCACTTGCCCTTTAGGGTCCCATCATCTGATATTCTCCTATCACCAGGGGCAATGGGGGATTTAATCCCATCTTTTATTTGAGTGTCCCAATCAACCTAGTTACATACTGAATACACACATTACTATCAACTAGTTAGGGACATTATAAGGTAACAAATGGGAAGCCTTTGTAAAAGCAAATTTTTTGATAACTGTAGACGTCTGGTATAATTACCATGCACCGATTTTATTCAAAATTTCCATCATTAACTTTGAGATGCGGGGCATAGGCACTTTATGTATTGGGTTAAAAAAATAGGGTAAAACTTGTTGCAAATACCAGTATAATAATCGTGGTATATGTGTGCATACAATATCTAGAATAACACATGTACGAGGATAGTAGAAGATTACCAATTCAGGGAGATTTTTCCATCAAACTAGAAGACACAACAACAAGCATCAATACCATAGGAAGCATCACCTCGTTTAGCGTCCTGAAAAGATATTTTCTAGTTGAAAGCAATGAGTCTCCCAAGTTACGGACCAAAGTACCTTCTTTATTATGGATGGCAAGGGAACCCATAGTAGATTCGCATTATCTGCATCAAGCTCCTCATACAATCTGTTGAGGAAAATCATTGCCATCCTTACCCTTGATCTGAAGGTCCTTATTGAATACTGATCAATATTTTGCTTTGTCATTCACCGGTCAAGGTCGTTGGACCAATCTTTCATTACATCATACGCATCATTTTTGTCGAACCATGTTTGTGCACATGCAATATCATATTTGAAGCGTGGCTTGGGAAAATTATACATTTCTCAAAAAGCACATGTGACAATGGCTATTGCATTACCGCTTTGGAAATGGATCACTCTATCTCGAAGAAGGCATTTCATGATCATATATCTGAGAAGACCCATGCATGGGAACACATCTGACTTTATTGTTGTAGTGTGCAATACTGATTTTCTGCTACCTTCGATATCTTCTGCATGATATAGTTGGAACATGGTGGAATTGTCGTCTTTATGACAGTTCCCCAAATTTATGATGGAGTGATGTAATTCATTATAATTCTCCAGCGTCACCATCCCAGCTGAAAATTGGGTGTCTTTAAACTGCTGCAAAGGAGTTGCAATAGTGACTATCTACTTCCATTTTGATCCCATTCTCATGCCCTTACAATGAAGTAATCCCATCGAGTCCCTGTGAATTGTGAGTTTTGTAATAATTAGGACTCTCTTGTTACTTCTTGTTCTTTAGTGTATGGGTTCTCTATCAACTTCCCTCGGCTCTATTTCTCTGATATAGCTGTTCAATTTTTGAAACGACCTTTGCCATTAACCTTTAATTGCTTCAATCAAATCTTTCTAAATTCATCAACCCCTCTTTCCAATGATGTAACCCTCCTTGGCTTGATTTTCATGAATACATTCTTTGAATTGTGTCAAGTCATATTCAGATCCCCATACTTTCAAAATGTGGGTTTAAATGTTCTTTCAATAGCCTTCCGTGCACATATTGGTGTCTTGTGGGCCCATGCTACTGCACATCACATGTTTGCATATCCCTTGCTTTCTCTTTTTGTCTCCTCGGAGTTTTTTGCCTATGCGTGGATGTGATGGAAAATTAATCCCATCATATAAATGATCGGTTCTGGGTTTGTATCTCCTTTTATTTGTGTGTAGTCTTGGTGCTGCAAGATTGTGACATGTGGCATTATCTCCAATCATTGCACTTTGCAGTTCGCTTTTGCCCTTTTCTTGCTGCCCTTGAGAAGAGAGGTGAACACAATGAGTTATCTACTCTTTTATAAGATTAATTGGGTTTGGAATTACGTGCTTTGCTTGACTAAACAACTCCCATGGGCTTAGCATTTGACACGATTTTGTAATGAAATTAGTTTAATATAAATGTAAGAAGAGTAGAATATTGAATATATAACTAAGCCACTTTGGGGGGGGGCAACCTCCACAACCTTACAATAAGATTATAATTTGGAATATCATCATGTGGGAGAGCCTTGCTCATCCTTATCTATAGACATAATTAGGTAGATCACACCTTTCATTCTAATTAGGTTGCCATAAAGAAGCATATAAAACTAATAAATGAAAAGATAAAGGTCAAGCATGCTATAAGTCAGCCTACCCTAACCTAAATACACTTAAAAATATAGAATATTAGGGGCGTGACATGCCCTTCCCATTCAAACAAGTGTTGCCCTCAATGCTCAAGAACTCATGGTGTTTATGCATGAATTGTTTGTCTTCCCATGTCACATATCCGTGTAGCAATTATGTCACTCGATAAGGTACTCAGTGATCACCCTTGTTTGCAGCCGCTTTGTGTGGGTTTCAATAATTGCTTCTAGTACCAAGATAATTCTTCCCTCTTCATCAAACTCTGATAATTTTATATGTACTGTAATTTGTTGGCCAATAACTTTCTTTAAACAGGAAACATGAAATATCATATGTATTTTCGTTGATATGGGTAACTCCAACTTATATGCCATGTTGCCAATCTTCGTCAAGATTTGATAAGGACCATAAAAATTGGGTGAAAGTTCATATTTTTTTTGATGTTTCAAGGACGTTTGCTTATGTAATTGTAACCTTAGAAAAACCCAATCACCCACTTCAAAATTTCTTTCACTCCGATGTAGGTCAGCTTATTGTTTCATTCTGTTTTGCGCCATGGAGCGGTTTTCTCGAAGACTAGAAAGCACCTCGTGTTGGTGTGGAATGTGCTCGTCTACGGCGCAAACTCTAGGTTGCACTTTCAAGGAAGATGTGATGGAAGACGGGTGGTATCCATATAATGCCATAATGGGGACATTTTAGAAGTATGAAAATAAGTGTTATACCACTATTTTGCTTGTGGCAAGTAGTTAACCCATTGTGTTTACTTATCAAAACCAAAATAATGAAGATAACCCTCCAAACACTTATTGACCACCTCAGTTTGTCCATTGGATCTAGGGTGATAGGAAGAGCTACGAGCGAGTTGAGTACCCAAACAAGAGAATAAAATAGTAAAAAAATTACTAGTATGGAATCACAATCATTGACTATACTCTTTGGTGTCCCATGTAGCTTCTAAATGGTATCTAGAAAGGTGACAACCACTGTACTTGCTAAAACGGGTGCAACAAGGCACAAAAATTGGCATATTTTGTGAGTATCTACCACCACCATGATGACATTTTTTCTTTCTGATTTGGGTAGTCCCTTAATGAAATCCATGGATACCTCCTCCGACCTCTGGTTAGGATAGTAGCTGCAAAAGACTAGGGGTGTTGATAGTCTCCCCTTTGTTTTGCTGACACACCAAACATTCGGCGACAAGTTTCTGTATGTGACCTTTTAGCCCCTCCCAAAAACAATCTTGCTTAACCTATGATAGGTTTTTAGGACTTCTATATGTCCCCCAATTGGTGAAGCATGGATCTCCTCAAGAATCTTATGCGCGAGGCTTGAATTTTTGCTAAGTTATATTCTATCCTTGTACCAAAGGGAGTCACCCTTTTATACAAACTTATTTGATGTGTTCGGATCCTTCTAAGGTTGATGAATGAGAGTCCACGTATCAGTGTCATGTTGCCATTCTGATCTAGCTTCATTCACTCAATTTACCTGTAGTATTGAAATGGCACACAACAATGCCTTTGTGTTTTCATCCTTTTGATAAAGTGCATCAATGTCATGTCCCCACTCTAGCCAGTTTAATAGTGACTTGTGAGTCAGCCTATAATCGGGTCTTGTAGGTTGACAGGGTTGGATAGAGACCCAGTTTGGTTATTCAGTGTTGGAGACTTGGTGTTCTGGTAGTTATGGATCAGTTGGGAGGCATTCCTTGTTTTATGGAGGTCATTCCTACTTTTTAGGAGGCATGGTCAGGCCCAGGGTTGAAACTCCATGATATTACTCTTTGGGGTTCAGTTTCAGGGAGACAGGGCTTGTTTCCTAGTTTTTAGGAGCATCCCTAGATTTTAGGGATGAGACTGCCAGTGGTTCCTTGATTTCCGACTTCAGTCACAGACAAGTGACAAGTTGTTTTGATGGTTCGTAAGGTCGGTTGGGCACTTTTTGGTTACTTGGGTTATATTTTTAATATTACCTAGGTTTCCGTCTTTTATTTAAATAAGGCTAAGTTTATAGCCAATTTGGGGTTATAAGGAGTTTTTGGCCCCTTCTGGATGCGTGTATTGGAGTGTAATAGCTTGTTGGAAAGGTTTCGGACTTTCCTAAATATTTCATTCATAAGTCAGGGCCTTTCGAGGGACGGATTTCTGTTAAATTGGAAAAAGACACTATTTTCTATGCACGCGGCCTCTTAAAAGGAAATTATAATAATCATGACTTAAGCGCCCTTGGTCCACTTTTAGGGGATCGGATTTGTTTGAAAAGGCTATAAGAGGCGATTAGAGGCAAGGAAGGGGGTATGGATTAGCATTTTCATTTTCTTTTGGAGAAGGCGCTTGGAGGCGTTTAGCATTGGGACAAAAACCCCAGTCGCTTACCTGTTGGGATGTAGCCCCCACACAGTGGTCTGTATTCATTCCTGTCTGTGGTGATTTGCGCTCTTCCTCTTGCAAGGTGCTGGACTGTATTTTGGCAGAGCGCAACAGTTAGAGAGGGGCGATTTCAGTTTGGAGAAGATTCTTGTGGTACTGCTGTACCTGGCCGATTCTGAATCCGTACGGCTGTATTTGACAGCTAATTTTGATCGCAACAGCGCATCTATTAAGGAGACATTCAGCTGGCTGCCGTCCCTTTCTGATTTATGGTTTCTTCAGCGATTCAGGTTCGCTGTTTAACATTGTATTCTGCCCGACTTATTAGCATTCTGTAATCAGCTAGTATTTGATTAAATAATTAGAAATTCTGCTCCTTCAAATCTGGATTTGGTTGTAACTAGGTTTAATTTCCATAATTCGTTTATGCATTTGCATTTCAATTCTTTTCTTATTGCAAAATTCTTCAAAAAACCAAAAACAAAGAAAAACACAAATTTCAATAGAAAATACAAAAAAAATTACAGCAATTCAATAGAAAAGATCCATCAGGGATCTTTCAGTGGTATCAGAGCTTCTGTCCTACCAGCCTGAGGGGTTCAGTGAATTTGTTTTCTATGCATTCGGGAAGAGCGGATTTAAACAGATATTATACACGCAGAAGAGCTCAGTACGAGCGGGAGTTTGGGGCAGAACAGGAGCCTATTATGGCAGAAGAACAGAGGGATGCTCAGAGGAATCAGGATGAGGTAGAGAGGGAGATGATGAGGACTCTCATCACCACTCAACCCAGGATTGCCCAGACCCTAGACCGATTACAGGATACATTGGAGCGGTTGGAGATGGATAGACGTAGAGGCAGGCGGAGTAGATCTGTTTCAGTAGCAGGGAGTCAACGCAGCCATCATTCCCACTCTTCGGCAGGGAGCTCCGTTCAGTCCAGTAGGAGGCATCGCCATCATACGCCTACTCCGAATAGGCCATTGCTACCCCAATTCATACCAGGAGAACAACCAGCGTAGGTGGAACCACCAGAGAGTGGATTTCAGGAGTCAGTTTTGGCAGTTACATCTGAGTGGAGAGCTCTACCCCCTGAGGTTCGGGACGTCTATTCTCTTCCTCAGTATTGTGCTCAGCGTAGAGATGCAGCCAGATTCAGGGGAGATCGGGGTAATAGACCACCCCAGCAGCATCAGAATCATGACCTCAATAGAGCTACTGGGAAGATTACATTGGCCCCATATAATGGCTCTGGTGACACTAGTGCAAGAGCGTGGGTCCACAAGCTGGACATATATCTTTCCTTGAGGCCCATGCCTGAGCGTGAGGCTATTCAGTTTGCGGTGTTGCACTTAGAGGGGGTTGCATATGATTGGTGGCACCATGGTTTGGTCACCCAGGATCACGCCTTAGTTCACTCCTATGCTGAGTTCACTGAGCGACTCATTGCACGGTTTGGCCATAAGGATCCAGAACTTTACTACAGGGAGTTGGCTCATCTCAGACAGACTGGTCACGCAGAAGCTTATATTAATGAGTTTCAGCGTATTGCGGTCATGGTACCTGACATGCCTCAGAGACGGAGTGTGATGTTATTTATTGAGGGATTACAGGACAGACTTAAGGGCCTGGTTCGTGCTTTCCAACCAGCAACTCTTAAGGAGGCTATCGAAGTGACATTGAGATTGGATATTGTTCCCACCTTTTATCAGGCAGATAAGAAACCTTTTAGAGATTCACGGCCTACACAGAAAGCCAATACATCACAAAACCTAGGAGGGACTTCATCTAAAATCCCTTGGAAGAATCAGGAGACAAGGAATGAATTAAGAAGGAAAAAGTTATGTTTTTCTTGCAAAGATCCATGGGAACCAGGACACCGTTGCATGGGCAAAGGAAAGGTTCATTTGATTGAGGTAACTTCTGAGTTGGGGGATGAGGAGGTTCCTGATACTGATATTGAGGATAATACAGAAGATGTTGAGCAGGTTCAAACACAGTTGGAGCTAGACACCCCTGAGCCTTTGGCATCAGCTAAAGTAGCCATGGCTACCCTCTCTAGTTATCCTAAGTTTCATGCCTTCCGGTTGAAAGGTACACTGAAGGGTAAGCGGGTCACTAGCTTGGTAGACACAGGTGCTACGCATAACTTTATTGATCAGAAATTAGTTGAGAGGCGTGGCTTACAGTATGAGGAGTTTGGCGGCTTTGGAGTGAAGGTAGCAGACGGTGCAATTTTAAGTTGTACCAAACGGATTCCGCAGCTTAGTATTCAGATGGGGGACCATACTTTGACTGATGATTTTTATGTACTTCCTATAGAGGATTATGATGTGGTTTTGGGCATGCAGTGGTTACAAGGTATTGGACGTTACATTATTGATCACCGTCTTATGCAATTAGAGTTTCTTTCTGGAGGGAAGAAGGTGATTTTGAGGGCAGCTTCTGATGGTGGGCCTAGAGAGGTGACTTCTCGTAGGATGGAGGCTATCCTTAGGCATGATGATGTACTCTGGGCTACGCATTGTTTGGTTAAGCCCAAAACACCCACACCTCAGGACGGCCGTGTGTTTCATGTGGACATTCAGTCAGTGATGGATCGTCATGGTAGAGTCTTTGGTGATATACCTCATGGAGTGCCTCCAGATAGAGGTTTTGAGCATGGAATAGAGTTGGAGGAGGGAACAAAGCCAATGATTACTACTCCATATCGTCATCCTAGAGCTTACAAGGATGAAATTGAGAAGACTATTTATGAATTGTTGGATATGGGGTTCATTCGGCCTAGTTCCAGCCCCTTTGCTTCTTCTGTAGTGTTGGTTAAGAAGGATGGGACTCTAAGGATGTGTGTTGATTACAGAGCTTTGAACAAGAAAACAATCAAAAACAGATACCCTATTGAAAGATCCCTGATGGATCCCTTCTGTAGATCTGCTGTAATTTTGTAATCTGAAATGGTGTTTTCCTGTTTCTGAATATTTTCTTTCCGTAATAGACGGAAAGTTGCAGAAGGGTTTGTTTTTCTTTTGTTTTTGTGTTTTGAGAAATTTTGCAATAAATAAATAATTGAAATGCAATAACATAAATAACTTATGAAATTAAAACCCAAGTACAGCCAGATCCAATTTCAAAAGGGCAGAATTTAAGATATTGAATCAAATAAGGAACCAATGATGAATTCTCAATAATTCTGGTAAATTACAATGACAAACAGCCAACCTGAATTGCCGAAGGTAATCTAATCCAGAAGAAGAATGGCGGTCAGCTGAAAGAATCCTTGTTGATGCACTGCTGTGATAAGAAATGACTGTCAAGTACAGTCGTACTGTTTACACAAGCTGCCAGGTTCAGTCGTACAAAAGAAACCCTCACAATTTGAAATCGCTCCTTAATATCTGCTGAATTCTGTCAAACTTCCAGCTCCTCTCAAAGAAACACTGATTAATCTCCCAACAAATCTGAATGAGTAAAGTCCACTGTATGGGGGCTACGTCCCAAACAGGCCAGCAATTGGGGTTTGGCGTCCCAATGCAGAAAGCTCCTCCTGAGCCCAAGCGCACTTCTCCAAAATATAATATGTCAAATGATAATGCAACAATGAAGCTTCCATCTCCTTATAACCCTTCTCAAATGCAAAGCGAACCCTAAGTGTCTCCAAGTGGCGTTGGGAAGTGAAGGTGTTATAATTTCTTATTTTAAAGTGGTCATGTTACTAGAAAATGACCTTTTTCCTCATAGACAGAAATCCGTTCACTGAATTGCCTTGAGACCAAAGAGAAAGATTTAGAGAATTTCGAGACCTTTCCAACGAGCTATCATACCATAGGGCGCGCATCCAGATGAGGCCAAAAAACCCTTATTACTCCAAAATGGCTAACCACTTAGCCTTATTTAATAAAAAGACGGAAACTTAGGAAATATTAAAAATATAACCCAAGTAGCCACAAAATGTCCAACTGACATCACGAACCAACAAATCATCCTGTCCCCTGTCTGTGACTAAAGTCGGAAATCAAGGATCCACTGGCAGTCTCATCCCTAAAATCTAGGGATGCTCCTAAAATCTAGGAAACAAGCCCTATCCCTCTGAAACTGAACCCAAAGAGTAATCTCATGGAGTCCCAACCCTGGGCATGATCATACCTCCTAAAAAGTAGGAATAACCCCCATAAATGTAGGAACTGCCTCCTAAAAACAAGGAAAGTCTCCCAACTTATCAATAACTACCAGAACACCAAGTCCCCAACACTGAATAACCAAAATTGAGTCCCAATGACTCTCCCCTACTGTGTGCACCTCTGAGAGAACTATCACCGAACTGGGAGTTCCTCCTAAAAAATAGGAATGCCTCCTAAAAAAATAGGAGATGCACTTTAAGTCTCCAAAACGTTCGCCGAGGTCTCCAAATGCCTCCTAGACCACTCCTAGTCAATCCCTACAAATTAGGAATCCCTCATAAATTGTAGGAAACTGTTGTCTACTGCTCCAAACTACTTGGGAGGCTCATGCAGGACTCTCAAAGCCCCTGGGTTGGTTCCCTCTACGCTCTGCTGGCCTATGGGAACCAGATAATAGACCAACCCTGCTAGAAATGTTGTCACTAAGGAAGGGCAGAAATTGGGGACATGACACCTATTCCTCGCATAGATGAGTTGTTGGATGAACTTCAGGGGGTTCTATATTTCTCTAAGATTGATCTTCGCTCTGGTTACCATCAGATTCGTGTACGAGCAGAGGATGTACACAAGACTGCTTTCCGTTGTCACTATGGGCACTATGAGTTCTTGGTAATGCCATTTGGCCTTACCAATGCACCAGCTACCTTCCAGTCCTGTATGAACCATATCTTCAACAAGCAGTTGAGGAAGTCGGTTCTAGTATTCCTTGATGATATATTGATTTACAGTGATACTTGGGAGGATCATCTCCGACATCTTGAGGAGGTACTTAGCATAATGGAGGACCAGTCTCTATTTGCTAAGCTCTCCAAATATGAGTTTGGATTAAGGGAGGTGCTATATTTGGGACATGTAATCAGTGCTGATGGGGTTAAGGTGCATGAGGAGAAGATTCAGGCAATTCAGAATTGGCCCGTCCCTCAGAACATTACTAAGTTACGTGGATTCCTTGGATTGTGTGCTTATTATAGAAGATTTGTTAAGGGGTTCTCTCAGTTGGTAGCACCTTTGACAGATCTTACTAAGAAAGGAGCCTTCAGATGGACAGAACTTGCACAGGGGGTCTTTGATAGACTCAAAGAGGTTATGAGCACTTGCCCTGTTTTGGCACTACCTGATTTTTCACAGCCATTTGTCCTAGAGTGTGATGCTTCGGGATTGGGTATAGGAGCCGTGTTGATGCAGAACAAACATCCTATTGCCTATGAGAGTAGGAAGTTGAAAAATAATGAAAGGTTGTACTCTACTTATGACAAGGAAATGTTGGCTATCATGCATGTGTTGGCCAAGTTCAGACAGTACCTTGTTGGCAGCAAATTTGTGGTAAGGACTGACCACAATAGTCTGAAATATTTCCTAAATCAGAAGGAGCTCAATGATAGACAACAAAAATGGATTAGCAAAATTCAGGCTTATGACTTCGATATCGAATTCATAAAGGGTAAGAATAATATTGTGGCTGATGCGCTCTCTAGGAAACCTTCATTGGCTACCCTTTGCTCATTGAGCGAGATTTCAGCAGATTGGAAGGCTCAACTTTTAGTTGAGTATTCCAAGAATCAGTATGCTTGTGAGATCATGGAGGGTGTGGTAGTAGATGACAGATATAGTGTGGTAGATGACATTATCTACTACAAAGGCAGGGTTTATCTTGTTCCAGGTTCACAGTTGAAGGAACAAATCTTGCAGGCTCATCATGATACTCTTATGGCAGGACATCCAGGATATGTGAAGACTTATAGGGTGATTCGAGAGAGGTTCTCTTGGAAGGGTCTCAAAGATGATGTTTTGAGGCATGTTCGGGAGTGTGTGACGTGTCAGCAAAACAATTCGGAACATACTTACCCGGCGGGATTATTGCAGCCCTTACCTATACCAGAACAGAAGTGGACAGGGATTTCAATGGATTTCATTACAGGTCTTCCTCGGGTTCAGGGGAAAGATTGTATTTATGTGGTTGTGGATAGGTTAACAAAGTATGCCCACTTCTTTCCCATTGCACTAGATTTTACAGCATCACAGGTGGCTGAGTTATTTTTCAGAGAGGTGTTTAGACTCCATGGTCTTCCCAAGACCATTGTGAGTGACAGGGATAGCAGGTTCATGAGTTCCTTTTGGCAGGAACTTTTCAGGCTTACAGGCACCATGTTGACCCCTAGCACTAGCTACCACCCTCAAACGGATGGGCAGACCGAAATAGTCAATAAGTGGGTTGAGGGATATTTGCGTAACTATGTGTCGGGGCAACAAAAGGCATGGGTTCGTTGGTTGTATTTGGGCGAGTATTGTTATAATACCTCGCACCATATGTCCATCGACATGACGCCTTTTAGAGCCCTCTATGGATATGAGGCATTATCTTTCACTGATTTGGCACTTGGCGGCAGTAGAGTTCCATTGGCTCAGGATTGGTTACAGGAGAACCAGGATGTCATGAGATCCCTCAGAGAGAATTTACAGCAGGCCCAAAATCAGCAAAAGATGTACGTCGATAGACACCGGATTGAGAGAGCCTTTGAGGTGGATGATATGGTCTTTCTGCGTTTACAACCATATCAACAGAGCACCCTTAAAAAAGGAGGAGCTGAAAAGCTCAAACCACGTTTCTATGGTCCATACAGGGTACTCAGACGAGTAGGAGAGGTTGCATATGAGATTGACTTACCGGCTGGCAGCAAAATTCATAATGTATTTCATGTTTCTCGCCTAAAAAGGGCCCTTGGATAGAATATAACCGTTTCACCCGAGTTACCTCCTATAGATGAAGAAGGTAAATTGATTTTGGTTCCTGATGAGATTCTTGAGGTAAGGGAACGGCAACTACGGAGACGGGTGATTCGAGAGTATTTGGTTCGATGGAGAGATCTTCCCACAGAGGATGCCACCTGGGAGGGTGAGAGCATTTTACAGCATCCAGCATTATAGTTGCTTGTGGGCAAGCATCTCCGAGAGGGGAGGACTGTCATGTCCCCACTCTAGCCAGTTTAGCAGTGACTTGTGAGTCAGCCTATTATGGGGTCTTGTAGGTTGACAGGGTTGGATAGAGACCCAGTTTGGTTATTCAGTGTTGGGGACTTGGTGTTCTGGCAGTTATGGATCAGTTGGGAGGCATTCCTTGTTTTATGGAGGTCATTCCTACTTTTTAGGAGGCATGGTCAGGCCCAGGGTTGAAACTCCATGATATTACTCTTTGGGGTTCAGTTTCAGGGAGACAGGGCTTGTTTCCTAGTTTTTAGGAGCATCCCTAGATTTTAGGGATGAGACTGCCAGTAGTTCCTTGATTTTCGACTTCAGTCACAGACATGTGACAAGTTGTTTTGATGGTTCGTAAGGTCGGTTGGGCACTTTTTGGTTACTTGGGTTATATTTTTAATATTACCTAGGTTTCCGTCTTTTATTTAAATAAGGCTAAGTTTATAGCCAATTTGGGGTTATAAGGAGTTTTTGGCCCCTTCTGGATGCGTGTACTAGAGTGTAATCGCTCGTTGGAAAGGTCTCGGACTTTCCTAAATATTTCATTCATAATTTAGGGCCTTTCAGGAGACGGATTTCTGTTAAATTGGAAAAAGGCACTATTTTCTATGCACTCGGCCTCTTAAAAGGAAATTATAATAATCATGACTTGAGCGCCCTTGGTCCACTTTTAGGGGATCGGATTTGTTTGAAAAGGCTATAAGAGGCGATTAGAGGCAAGGAAGGGGGGATGGATTAGCATTTTCATTTTCTTTTGGAGAAGGCGCTTGGAGCCGTTTAGCATTGGGACGAAAACCCCAGTCGCTTACCTGTTGGGACGTAGCCCCCACACAGTGTTCTATATTCATTCCTGTCCGTGGTGATTTGCGCTCTTCCTCTTGCAAGGTGCTGGACTGTATTTTGGCAGAGCGCAGCAGTTAGAGAGGGGCGATTTCAGTTTGGAGAAGATTCTTGTGGTACTGCTGTACCTGGCTGATTCTGAATCTGTACGGCTGTATTTGACAGCTAATTTTGATTGCAACAGCGCATCTATTAAGGAGACATTCAGCTGGTTGCCGTCCTTTTCTGATTTATAGTTTCTTCAGCGATTCAGGTTGGCTGTTTAACATTGTATTCTGCCCGACTTATTAGCATTCTGTAATCAGTTAGTATTTGATTAAATAATTAGAAATTCTGCTCCTTCAAATCTGGATTTGGTTGTACCTAGGTTTAATTTCCATAATTCGTTTATGCATTTGCATTTCAATTCTTTTCTTATTGCAAAATTCTTCAAAAAACCAAAAACAAAGAAAAACACAAATTTCAATAGAAAATACAAAAAAAATTACAGCAGTTCAATAGAAAAGATCCATCAGGGATCTTTCAATCAACCCTTACATTCTCTTTACCTTTCTTGGAATTGATCTCAAAGTCATAACCCAACATCTTAGTGACCCATTTTTGCTGCTCTTTTGAGGATAGCCTTTGTTCCAAGAAGTATTTCAGGCAATCATGATTTGTCTTCACTTTGAAGTATCTATTCATCAGATAAGGCTGCCACTGCTTAACCACATGAAGAATTGCCAACGTTTCTTTCTCATAAATGGGCTTAAGTAAATTTTTACCTTTTAGTTGGCAACTTATAAAAGCAAGGGGCCTACTTTCTTGCATGTGTACATCATCCATACCACGTTTCAAAACATCACTCTTTACAATAAAAGTTTTGGTGAAATATGGAGTGGTGCACATGGCCTTGTTTAGCTTCTCAAATGCTCTGGTTGCAGCCGCATTCCAATGGAAGGAATCCTTTTTTAATAGATCTGTAAGTGGTGCGGCTATGCTTCCATAATTTTTGACAAATATGTGGTGGTATCCTGTAGTCCTAAAAATCCTTGTACTCTACCTCCATGATTTCAAAAGAACCCTTAAAAGGTTTTGCATAAAGCTCATGCTGCTTGAGAGTTTTTAAAACCTGATCAACATGGTGTAGGTGGTCCTCCCATGTTTTACTATAAATCAATATATCATCAAATAACATGTAGACAAGCTTCCTAAAAAAGGGCCGAAACATCAAACTTTGAAATGTAGAAAGAGCATTGGTGAGGCCAAAAGGCTTAACCAAAAACTCATAATGGCCCTAATATGTATGAAAAAATGTTTTGGGAATATCTTCATTCGTGATTTTGATTTGATGATACACGTATTTAAGATCTAGTTTTGTAAAAAAAATAGTTCCATGAAACTCATCTAGCAAATCATCAATTACAGGGACAAGAAACTTATATTTGACAGTGAATTTATTTAGCTCCCTGTAGTCCAGGCACATGAATTTCATCTTTCTTATGCACCATCACCATCGGAGAAGAAAAAGTACTTTCACTATGTCGAATAATACTTGCTTCTAGCATCCCTTGTACCATACTTTCAATCTCTCTTGTGCACATACAACTATCTATAAGGTCTGATGTTGGGTGGTTGGCTCCTTGGTATCAATTGAATGGAATGGTCTTGATCCATTTTGCACGAAAGTCCTTTTGGTGTATCTAAAAATACTACTGAATGAAGATCAATGATATTGTTGTCAACCTGGAGTTGCACCCTGAGTCGAAGATGTGCTGAAATGGCTAATCCTCTCTCCAGTTGAAACAATGGGATCTTCTCACGAGGGTAGGTGCCTCAATGGTGAGAAGAACCTCTAGAGAACGCTGGTTCCCGTAAGATGTCTCAATGTGGATCTCTACTCTGTGCTGCGAATTTACCATGGAAAAGGGAGAAAGAAACTTGAAGGGGAAATCCTACCTAATGACGGTGATACACCAGAATGTTGATCCACTTTACTTGGAACCTTGAACACTGAATCAAACAAGGGAAAAAGAAGACCTTTGATTTCAATTGATCACTATGCATAAGTATTTCATGAGAAAGTTTGATCCAATGACAAAAATGTTAAGGAAAACGATGGAGAGAGCTCTGATATAAGACACTTTGCAGCCATCTAACATCCACTTACAACTTCAACAAAAGACATAAAAACACTGAACATGACCTGCATAACATAATGAGTTAGCAACTAGGTACGAATCAAAATTTGGGAAGGGAGAGAAATCTACCACGTATGCAAATTGCTGAATGAATGTACACTATGTCAGCACTTGAAATCTGAAAGTACAGTCCTTCTATTGATTAAAGAGGTTACACAACTCACCAATGGCAGAGTTTGGTCTTACCAAGAGGGATTGATTTTATAAGGCTGAAAAGCCATTAATATAGAAAATTACAAAAAGCCAAGAGATTGACATTGGAAATAGGAGAGGAAGTTAACTTTTCATTAGTCCAAGTCCAAATTGCATTACATGAGTCTTCCAAATTTGTCTTTCCTTGGCTTATACCTGGCTGTCTTGCATGAAGAATCCTTGGCGTTGAAAAAAAAGAAGACAAGCTTTGGATGCATGACATCTACGAATAGATGTTTTGACTTGAAAAGTAGTTAACTCCAAAACAAGAGTAGTCAAATTCACTTGAATTGCTAGAACGTTTGAAAGTCTCCCTTTTGCATGAAATCAATGCAAATGCTAAATTAAGAATTGCGTTTGACCTGCTGAAACGTTCAAGCTTTGGACAAACGAGAGTGCGTGAACGAAATTTCTAGCTGTTTGAAACGTTCAACTTTTTGCTCGTTCATCATGCAAGACAACTCTATTTTCAGAACTGAAGCATGCTTGTTTTCTTAAATGCGTTCACTTCGTTGGAGTCACATTAGTCTGTGCATGATCTTTGTTCATCCTGCCTTTGTCTTTATTTTGCGTTTGTTTTATTCGCTGTTCATGCTTATGTCTATGTTCAGTTCTGCTTCAGTCTTTGCTAATGCCTCTATTTCTGCGTTTGTCTTACTTGTTGTTCAGTTCTGGCTCAGTCTTGTTTGTATTTTCTTTGGCTTTATTTTAGTTTTCGTCCTTCGGACAAATTGTCCGAAGGACTCTCTATCTCCTCTTTCCGAGCTTGGCATTTCCTTTTCTCTTTTTTGGCCTTAGCTTACGCCCTTGTCTTTTCGATTGGGCTTTTTGTCCTCCCGAATTCCTTTGTACTTTTTGTCCAAAGGAATTCGTTTCCTTGCCAATTTTCCCAAATTTATTCTTTTAGGCTCTTATGTCTTGCCCTTTGGTTTTCTTCGGGCTTTTGTTGACTTCATATTCCCGCAGATTTCCTGTTTGACAATTATTCCGAAGGATTTCCTTAAATTTTCTTGTTTCCTTCTTTGCCTTTGTTTTTTTATTTCTATCGGGCTTTTTTCCCGGGTATATCCTCCATCGGACCTTTTCCTCTAATTCCTTCGGACTTTTTGTCTGAAGGAATTCCTTCGGACAAATAGTCCAAAGGAAATTCTTTTCTGTTTGAAGTGTCCCTTGCTTTTATGAAGTTACCCTCTGCAAGGGCTTCTACTTCCCAAAAATGCCCTTCGGGCTTTTTGATTTGGTCCTGTTAGTCGCCTGGGTGCCTTCTGCAATGGCAAGGTTCTTCCAGAAGTGCCCTTCGGAAGAATTGTAAAGGTCCACTTCACCGACCAAGTGCCCTCTGCAAGGGCTTTTTGTCCTCAAAAGTGGCTTTCGAAACTTTTGAAAGGGTCCTGACACCGATTAAGTGCCCTCCGCAAGGGCTTCTTTGCCTTTAAAAGTGCCCTTCGGAAGAATTGGAGGGCACTCGGGCTTTTTGAAACTGTCATTCAGAACTTTTGTCCTGACTTGAAAACCATAAAGTAAACCCACCCGAAGGGTTACATACCCTTTGGGATTTTGAATTGGACCTTCCTGAAGGACAGGTGCCCTTCGGGTCTTCTCAACTGTGCTTTTCTTTTTTTCTTTCGAACAAAAAGTCCGAAGAAATAAGCTTTGAACGACTGCCACTTAGTCATTTTTTTTGGATTTTTACACAGTCCTTTGAGAGCTCTTTCTCTCGGATAGAATGTCCGAAGAAATAGTCCACCTCTTATAGCCCAAAAAAATTCCTTGGGAGGACAAAATAACTAAACTTACAGCTTGTATGTCTTGGCTGTATTTGCACATTTGGCTGTAATCAAGAAAGCTCCTTGAAAACCTTTGCATGACTAAAATTCACCTGGCTGTAGATGGCCACTCGGGTGGCTGTAAATGCTCATTTAAGGAGCCCAAAACTGATTCACAAGACAAATTTGGCACCATAGCAAAGTTCTGAAGTGTAGGTGTGACAATTTGCCCTGTGGAGGGCAAAATTGTCAACATTTTTGGCCACTTTGCTGGGAAGCATGCCTGCTATGCTAGAGAACTCAGACCATATAGATGCTATTCGAACTTCCAAATGGTAAACCTGATTTCTGATTGAAAATCTCCTCCTGACCTTGGTTGAAGTAACCTTTCTTCCTCAAAAAGGAAGGGAAAAACACGAAAGCAGGAAAACTAAGAAGCAAATGTGCAAACAAGCACTTATTGAACAAAACTGAAGCAAACTATTGTGCTTGAACAACACTTGGAGAAAAGCAAAAACAACTATATACATAGAGCTTTGCTCTTCAATAGCAATGTTTCAGATGTATCCCATTGACTGGATTGGAAGCTCTTGGCCGTCCATCTTGGCAAGTTGGAAGGCGTTGTGGGATTTGTAGTTGAAGATCGTGTATGGGCCACTCCAAAGGGAATCAAACTTCGTGTGCCTTCCTGTTTGGCTCGATCCTCATCCCACTTGAGGACCAAATCTCCTTCAATGAAGCTTCGTGAGGAAGCTCCTTTGTCAAACGTTTTTTTCCCCTGTGCCTGATGACTTTCCATGGCTAGCATGGATTGATTTCTTGTCTCTTCCAACTCCATAAGCTCTACATACTTGATTTTCATAGGCTCATTCTCCAACAACTCAAGTTGATGCATTAGTTCTAAAGCTGAAAACTCAAGAGAAATAGGTAACCTTGCTTCCTTACCATATACTAGCTTGTATGGAGAGTTGGCTATTGACCTCTTGTAAATGATCCTATTAGCCCATAGAGCTGACTTCAAGTTGAGATCCCATGACCTGTGATTGTCTTCAATAATCCTTTGTATGATCCTTAAGAGGTTCTTGTTTGTAGATTCAACAAAGCCATTTCAATGTGGATAGTAGTTTGATGAAGTGCTGAGATAAACTCCGTGTTGGACAGCCCATTGGCTGATCCTAGATCCCACAAAAGCCATTGCATTGTCAAAATTAATGGTTGAAGGAACGCCAAACCTAGTAAACAGACCTTCATAGAAATCAAGAACGTTAGTTTCGTTTGCTTCTTTCAATGCAATTGCTTTCGTCCAATGTGTGAAGTAATCCATAGTTGTTAGAATCCACTTATGCCCTGAACTTGAAGGAGGACTAATGAGACCGATAAAGTCCAATCCCCACTAGACAAAACACTGATCCACTGTAATTGGCTGAAGGGGCAGGGTTGCAAGTTTAACTTTTCCTACAAACATAACACATTGTTTTCACTTCCTAACCCATGTATGGCAATCACCAAATATAGTAGGCCAATAGCACCCACCTCTCATGATTTTAAGTGTTGTAGTTATTGCAGAAAAGTGTCCTCCACCATGTCCATCATGGAATTCTTCAAGTAATCTTTGAGTTTGGCTTGGTTCTAAACACCTTAGTAATATTCCATTAATATCCTTTTTGAACAAAACATCAACGAGCAAGAATGGAATTGATTGCAATATGAAATACCTTCTTTTTGAAGCACTTAGTTGAGAATGGTAAAAACCATTTTGCAGATAACTTACCAAATCACGAAACCAGCTGAAAGGTGAGGTGTGAACAGCAACAATCTCTTCATCATTTGACACTAAAACAACTTCATTAGTTTTTTGTAAGTCCTGAGCTAGATGCTCACAAAGTCCTTTGCCTCTAACCAACTTTGTAACCTTAATTTCCACATCATATTCCATTACCTTGGTTATCCAACCAGCTCTCTTCTCATTTGTCTTTGTTTAGAAGAAATTCTTTGATGCTTGGATGAGCAACCATTAGATGTATTTTACTATTAGACAACTAGTGCATAAATTTTTTCAGAGATCTTATAACTGAAAGGACATGCTTTTCAACAAAAGAATACCTTGTTTCATACTCTTGCAAGCCTTGGCTATATAAAGCTATTGGCTGCTCCAAATCTTCATGATTCTGCTACATAAGAATCCCTGAAATGGTGTCCATATTAGTATACGTATACAGAATGAAATATTTCATAAAATCTGGATTTAAAAGCGTAGGAGCACTTGCTATAGCTTTCTTAACATCTTCAAACCCTTTTACTCCCTCCTTGGACCAGTTGAAGTTCTGATTTTTTTTTAGCATGGTTGTAAGTGGTTTAGTTACAGTAGCGAAATTTGAAATATATTTCCTTATAAAATTGATTTTTTCAAAGAAATTTTGCAAAGCCTTTTTGCTCTTAGGCAAGGAGAGTGCAATAATGGATTGAATCCTTTCAAAATCTATGTTTAAACCGTGCTTTGAAACATGTCCAATAAGTTTACCTTCATGAACTGAAAATACATACTTTTTGGGATTTAGAGATATCCCAAATTGTCTACATTTTTCAAAACCTTGCTTGAGATGAACCATGTGATCTTCTGCATCTTTTGAAAACACTGTTATATCATCCAAATAAACAAGCACAAATCTGTTAAGAAGGCCTTGGAAGGCCATATTCATTGCTCTCTGAAAGGTTGCTCCAGCGTTAGATAAATTGAATGGCATCTTTCTGTATGCAAATGTCCCCCATTTAGTCGTGAAGGCTGTCTTGAATTGGTCCTCTTCTTTGACCAAAATATGATTGTAACCACTATCCATCCAACAAGGAAAACCTCTCTGAACTTGCAACAAACTATAAAATTTGTTCCATTGATGGCAATGGATAGTGGGCTTTAAGCGAAGCCTTGTTTAAATCACGGAAATCAACACACAAACGAATCTCACCATTTTTTTTCCGTACTGGAACGAGGTTCGCCACCCAAGTTGAGTGCTTGATTGGAAATATAATAGCTGATTCTATGAGTTTGTGAAGCTTAGCTTTCATCAAAGACTCAAGTTTTGGATTGATTGGCCTTTGTCTTTGTCTCATTGGTTTAGTTTCCTCTTCTAACTCAATGGTGTGTTGAGCCAAACTTGGATCAAAACCTTTGAAATCACTATACTGCCATGCGAATATATCAGAAAAACTCGTGCATAAATCAATGAAAGCTTTCTTTTGTGGATGAGTGCATACCTTGCCCAATTTCAAAATTTTACCAGTTGCAATCTCTACATTGGCATAGTGCTCTTTATTTGTTGACAAGGATGGTTTCTCTTTCCTTAGCTCATCATCTTCACTGAAAATATTTTCAAGAGTGACCAATCCCTTGGGTAGCCTATTCGTTTTCAGTTATACAATCTGATCACCATACTGCTGTAAGTGTTTCGACTGATTTTTTAAAGAAAACTCAGCCTCTTCCTGCAAAAATCTCACAATTTGATTGTCATTTTCAAACACCTGCGAATTCTCTTGGTTATCCAGAATAGAAGGCCTTACAACTACCTTTATATGGGACTGAAAAATGTCACTTTTTACATCAGCTGGAATGTTAAATTGTGCCCCAACAGCAGCCAACCTATCAACATGTTTATTTTTATCTCTTGGTATTGTCTGAATATTAAAAGCTTGAAAATCTTCAAATAAATCCCAAACTCTGTGTCTGTAAGATTTAAGCAACAGATTCTTTCATACATTCAAACCTCTTACTTGGTGGACTACAAGTTCACTATCTCCAAACACTTGCAAACAATTTACTTTCATCTTCCTAGCCCATTGCAAATCGTGAACTAGTGCTTCATATTTAGCAACGTTGTTTGAACAACGAAACTGAAATTTAATAGAGGAGAAATACCTTTGTTCTGTAGGAGAAATTAACATCATTTCAGCTCCAGTACCATGCTTATTTCTTGATCCATCAAAGTACAATTGCCACAAACCTTCATTAGATTCATTTTCTTTGACCATGGCTAGAATTGGTGCATCGTTCTCATGAAGACAATACACACCAAGACTTTCCTCTTCAATCAGCTTGTAGGGATCATGCTCATGCAAGGTAGAAGCCCACTCATCAAGAAACAAATTTGGAACTCCATCCAAAGGTGAGGTTTTTTCTACATCACTAGTTTGTAATATTTCATCTGAGATAATACAATTTGCATTGACCACATTTGGCGTATAAGGCTTCATATGAAAACGTGCAGTAGGCTTTGAATGAATTGTTACCTTTGTACCATACCTGGTTCTGAACGACAAATAGGTCCAATCAACTAATAAATATCCTCCAATCTTTGAGGTGAAGTCCCTCCTTTGAAAGGCACATAGCGAAATAAGGAGGCAAGTCCACCAATACAACATCCAGCTGAATAGTAACATTAGGACAAGCATGTCATGTCAATTTCAAATCTTTGATAATGCCTATCGTCTTTGCTGGTGAACCATCCAACTGCAATACCCTTTTAGTATTTGGCTTATAAACAAGGCCGAACTTGTCTGCAATCTATTTGAGCATTACTGTACTGCTAGCTCCACTATCCACCATACAATTATGAACCAAAGTATCACCCACTATCAAAGAAAGATAAAAAGGGAGAGCTTTCTTTGATTTTACCTCAGTGTTGTCCACCTTTGACATCTTATCTCCTTGTTGCACTTGTTGCTTAGTTGGTTGATTCGAATTTGTCAAGACAACACCTTTTTTCTCAATCGGTTCTGGAGACAATTCAAGAGCTGAAAGTTCTTGAATGAGTTTATTCTTTTGCCCTGGAATTGAAAGAGAATCCCATATGCTAATGCTAATGTTAGACTTCTTCACTTGATCTACAATACTGAACTGAAATGCACTAACCTTTGATTGCGCTTTCTATGGTACTTGCTGCTCATGAATTAGAGGTATTTGCTGCACTTTACTAACCTTTATATTTTGATTTTTTTGGGCTGTGGGAGCAACAAACTGCTCTTTTGTACTTTGAGCAACAATACTAGGAGCACTTGAAGTATTTGCTACTGCTTGGGCTTCCTCAACAACTCTTCTTTTAGTTCTTTGATAGTTTATAGCTGCAACTTGACCATTTGAATCATTAGTTTTAACATCTTGAGTAAAAGCAACATGATCATCGACCTGCCAATTTACATTAATAGCATTAGGCTGCCCTTGAACTTGATGAGTTACTCTTTGTGATGTCAAACCTGTATCTTGATATTGACCTCCTTGAAAAGAGAACTCTTCTTGTGTCCTCTGTGGCATGGTGATGTTCTATGATACCAAGGCTTGGTTTTGAGCACTATTGAGATTTGAGCGCTGCCAACCTGAATCCTACACCAAATTATTTTGAGGTGGGGTTGGAACAATGGCTTTTGAAGTGAAAGGAGCATTCGGATCAAGAGCATCATATGGCTTAGTTGGATGTGCTTGATAGGGTGGTCTATTTTCTCTGAAACCTTGATAAAGAGACATTTGATCTTTGAAGGACTGATAGTTGTTCTGATTTTGCTGTTGATAGGGCTTATTTGACTGAAATTGCTGCCTCTTGAGCTGTATTATTTCATTTCCAAAAGATTGTAGCAAACTTTTCAACTCTCTTATCTCACTAGCTTGACCAATAGGGGCTGCAATAGGAACTTGAGGTGTTGGAATTGGAGCTAAGGATGGAATTTGAGGAACTTGAAGCACTGGTACATAACTTATTTATGGAAATATGGGCATTGGAGGTCTTAGAGAAAGTTTATCTCCTTGTATCAAACTATTTTTTGCCCTTATTGCAACTTTATAAGCATTTGGCAAAGTAGTACCACCCATTGACTGTATCATCACACTAATGTCAGAAATAAGAGCTTTCAAAAGATACAAAAATGCATATTCAGGGGATGGCCTAATCAGAATCGGTATCCTGGTCCATGTTTTCTGGAATCTGAGATTAAAATCGGACATGAACTCATGAGGAGCTCTCTGTATGGTAGTTAATTGCTCAACTAAAGATAAGTGATTAGATTTGTCTTCAAACTGCTTGACTAAGGTTGCACATAATTCATCCCAGGTGGAAATGGATCTAAGTGGGGGGTTCTATACCACTGTAATGCTTTTCCTTTGAAAGAAGCAACAAGCAATCTAATAACATTATTCTCAATAACATCATGAACTAAACAAAGATTAGCTACATCGTAGATATGCTCAATAGAGGTTGTTTGATTTTCTCCTGAGAAGAATGGAATACTTGTTGAGGGCAGATACATGAATGCCATCTAACTGTGTTAGATTCAGTGGACTTCCCCAATTGAATGGAGCAAAACTTGATTTCTAACGGCCATTTGGATGGTGGGGATTGCAGTGTTTAGAACGATAGGATGAAGGGGAGGTAAATATTCTCTTTAAGGTTATGGATGTGCCCTCCTAGACCTTGCTCTTTTATAAGTTACAAATTCAAAAGGAATACCTTTACTTGCTGATCTTGTGGTAACCTTTGGCATGAATGGATTCCCTGAATGATGCTATGAACTCTGCAACTGGATGTAGATGAATATCTTGTGCTGCTGCGAAAACTCTATGCAATGAACTTTTTCGTGGTCCCATCGGGCATGCCAAAAACTATTGTCAATCTGGAGTTGCACTTTGAATCGAAGATGTGTTGAAATGGCTAATCCTCTCTGCAGTTGAAACAATGGAATTTTTTCACGAGGGTGGGTGCCTCAATGGTGAGAAGAACCTCCAAAGAAGGCTGGGTCCTGTAAGATGTATCAATGCAGATCTCTACTCTGTGCTGCGAATCTACCATGGAAAAGAGAGAAAGAAACTTGAAGGGGAAATCCTACTTAATGATGGTGATACACCAGAATGTTGATCCGCTCTACTTGGAACCTTGAACACTGAATCAAACAAGGGAAAAGGAAGAACTTTGATTTCAATTGATCACAATGCATAAGTGTTTCATGATAAGGTTCGATCCAATGACAAAAATGTGAGGAAAAACGATGGAGAGAGGTTTGATACAAGACACTTTGCAACCACCTAACATCCACTTATAGCGTCAACAAAAGACATATAAAAACACTGAACATGACCTGCATAACATGATGAGCTAACAACTGGGTACGAATCAGAATTTGAGAAGGGAGAGAAATCTACCACGTATGCAAATTGCTGAATGAATGTACACAATCCTAGCACTTGAAATTTGAAAGTACAATCCTTCTATTGATTAAAGAGGTTACACAACTCACTAATGGCAGAGACTGGTCTTACTAAGAAAGGGATAGATTTTACAAGGTTGAAAATCCATTAATATAGAAAATTACAAAAAGCCAAGAGATTGGCATTGAAAATAGGAGAGGAAGTTAACTCTTCATTAGCTCAAGTCCAAACTGCATTGCATGAGTCTTCCAAATTTGTCTTTCCTTGGCTTATACCTAGCTGTCTTGCATGAAGAATCTTTGGCGTTGAAAAAGAAAAAGAAGAAAACAAGCTTTGGACGCATGACATCTACGAATAGATGTCTTGACTTGAAAACTAGTCAACTCCAAAACAAGAGTAGTCAAATTCATTCGAACTACTGGAACGTTTGAAAGTCTTCATTTTGCATGAAATCAATGCAAATGCCAAATTAATAATTGCATTTGAACCGCCGAAACGATTCGAGATTTGAGACAAACGAGAGTGCGTGCATGGAATTTTTGGCTGTTTGAAACGTTCAACGCTTTGTCCATTCATCATGCAAGACAACTCTATTTTCAACACTGAAGCATGCTTATTTGTTTAAACGCGTTCATTTTGTTGGAGTCACTCACGTTAGTCTGTGCATGATCTTTGTTCACCCTGCCTTTGTTTTTATTCTGCGTTTGTTTCATTTGTTGTTCATGCTTATGTCCATGTTCAATTCTGCTTCAGTCTTTGCTCATGCCTCTATTTCTGCGTTTGTCTTACTTCTTGTTCAGTTCTGGCTCAGTCCTGTTTGTATTTTCTCTAGCTTTTCCCGTGTTCTGCTTTAATTCGGGATTTGGGCTTTATTTTAGTTTTCGTCCTTCGGACAAATTGTCCGAAGGACTCTTTGTCTCTTCTCTTTCCCAGGCTTGGCATTTCCTTTTCTTTTTTTTGGCCTTAGCTTACGTCCTTGTCTTTTCTATCGGGGTTTTTGTCCGAAGGAATTCGTTTCCTTGCCAAACTTCCCGAATTTATTCTTTAGGGCTCTTATGTCTTGCCCTTTGGTTTTCTTTGGGCTTTTGTTGACTTCATATTCCCGCGGATTTCCTGTTTGACAATTATTCTAAAGGATTTCCTTAAATTTTCTCGTTTCCTTCTTTGTCTTTGTTGTTTTATTTCTATTGGTTTTTTTTCTCGGGTATATCCTTCGTCCGACCTTTTCCTTGAATTCCTTCGGACTTTTTGTCCGAAGGAATTCTTTCGGACAAATAGTCCGAAGGAAATTCTTTTCCGTTGGAAGTGTCCCTTGCTTTTATGAAGGTGCCCTCTGCAAGGGCTTCTGCTTCCCAAAATTGCTCTTCGGGCTTTTTGATTTGGTCATGTTAGTCGCCTGGGTGCCTTCCGCAAGGGCAAGCATCTTCCAGAAGTGCCCTTCGGAAGAATTGTAAAGGTCCACTTCGCCGACCAAGTGCCCTTCGCAAGGGCTTTTTGCCCTCAAAAGTGCCTTTCAAAACTTTTGAAAGGGTCCTGACACTGACCAAGTGCCCTCCGCAAGGGCTTCTTTGCCTTCAAAAGTGCCCTTCGGAAGAATTGTAGGGCACCTGGGCTTTTTGAAGGGCACCCGGGGTTTTTGAAACTATCCTTCAGAACTTTTGTCTTGACTTGAAAACCTTAAAGTGAACCAACCCGAAGGGTTACATACCCTTTAGGACTTTTGAATTGGACCTTCCCGAAGGGTAGGTGCCTTTCGGGTCTTCTCAACTGTGCTTTTCTCTTTTTCTTTCGGACAAAAAGTTTGAAGAAAATAAGCTTTGAACGACTGCCACTTAGTCATTTCTTTGGACTTTTACATAGTCCTTTGAGAGCTCTTTCTCTTGGACAAAATGTTCGAAGAAATAGTCCACCTCTTGTAGCCCGAAAAAATTCCTTGGGAAGACAAAATAACTAAACTTACAGCTTGTATGTCTTGGCTGTATTTGCACATTTGGCTGTAATCAAGAAAGCTCCTTGGAAACCTCTGCATGACTAAAATTCACTTGGCTGTAGATGGCCACTTGGGTGTTTGTAAATGCTCATTTAAGGACCCCAAAACTGATTCACAAGACAAACTTGGCACCATAGCAAAGTTCTGAAGTGTAGGGGTGACAATTTGCCCTGTGGGGGGCAAAATTGTCAACAGAGACCCTGAAGGTCTAATGGTGTTTCCACCCGTGATGGTTGAGCTTCTAGGGAAAACAATCGTGCTACAAATTTAATAGACCCTTTCTTGTGTAGTTTCTCCATTTGATGAGAGCTCACCAATTGGGGATCCTTTGCTCGCAATCCTGACAATTGAAATGTCTTGCCTTCAGAATGAAAACATATGAAGAGTTTTTGGAAGTTCATCTTTGTTGTATGCAAGGTAGTAAGTCATTGGACTCCCAAAACAATATCTTCTCCACCCGTGGGAATGACAAACATAGAAGTATTCAAAAGATATTGACCATTGTTATCTTGATACTATGGCATTTTTTGGAACAACTAACTGTACCATCATAATGATCATAACTTGAAATTTAGGAGCAAGATAGATAAAAAAATTCAACAATGTGGCCAACTTTTTATTGATGAAATTATAAGTACAACCCAAATCAATTAACAATGTCACTCTTTGCTTCTTCAGAAATCCAACAACCTTGAGGGTTTGGGGGTTATTAATCCTTGATAGAGCATGGGAAGGGATGGTCGGTTGTGAACCCCCTCTTCCACTTCAATTTTTTCTTCTTCCTTTTCACCTACCCTCTTAATGTAGAATAGTTTCTTCTATGCACATTTATGTCTTCTACTGTATTTACTATAATGACAATTAAAACATAATCCTTTTTCCCTTTTCTCTTCAGTTTGATGAGGCGTTAATGATGACCATTTTTGGTCCTGCAGGCCAAAAAATTGGTCTCCCTTCCTTCCCTACTATCTTGAGCAGTCAGTCATGTATCCACCTTTCTGCTGCTGTGCTTTTCCCCTTTTGTAATAGGCCTATTTTCTGAACCAAATGACTTGAGCTTTGTAGATGTTTTGAGTTGATCCGGATGTTTATTTCGTTGTGGGTAATCGGTTTGCACAAGCCGTTTGGCAAGGGAGTGGCCCGGTTCAAAGAATGAAAGTCTTTTACAAAGTTCTAAAGACAAAGTGCCCTTGCGGAGGGCAGTCAAGAAGCAAATTGGACCGTTCCAGCAGGCTGCGGAGGGCAATTATGGGCCCAAAAGTACCCTTGCGGAGGGCAGAGAGCACCTTCGGAAAAAAAATTAAAGAAGTCCCAAAGGTAAGTCTTCCTTTGGAGGAAATCCAATTGAAAAGACAAGAAAATCCACGTGGTGAATTCCTTCGGACAAATTTTGCCCGAAGGAATTCCTTCTGACATTTTGTCTGAAGAAATTCACAAGCAAGGAAATCTAAGGCAAAGGTCAAAGGTCAAGGGGAAATACAAGGAAAAATCCAAAGGCACATTTTCTTCGAGCAAAATGTTCGAAGGAATTCAAGAAGAGAAAGGGCCGAGACTCCAAAGAAAAAGACCGAAAATACAAAAGGCCGAAGGAATTGCAAAAGGTCGAAGAAATTGCCAAAGGGGTGACGGGCCCGAGAACGTCAATTTCATCATAGCGAACTAGCCGTTGGAGGTTCAAACGTCCGGTGACGGGCGTGCAAACCTCAAATTTGAGGCGGTGAAATAGCCGTTGGTTTTCAAATAGGCGACAGGCCCGCAGACGTCAATTTTGACGGGATGCGTCGGCCGTTGAGGAGAAGCCAAAGGACTAATGCCTTCACGACAAGTGGTCTGAAAGAGCTCAAATGGCGTAGGCTCGACAGAATTCGAAAGGGCATGAGACCCGACGATGAACTCAGCGACCCGTCGAGAAGAGAGCTCGCGAGCTCAAATTGTCAGCAAAAGGCAAAAAGATAGCCCCGAGAGCTCAAATTGCCAGAAAGAGACAAAAAATAGCAAGGAAAGAGGGAACAAAACAGAGAATCCAGAACACGACCACGCACACATACGACAACATTTGGAATGTTCCAAAAGACGCACCCAACCAAGCATAGACACGAATTAGATCAGCCCAGGTGGCAAAAGAAGGTGTCGGCAGGAAGTTCCTAGACGGATGAAAAAGTCTCCACCAAGTGGCTGCCAAGGGGAGCGCGGGCATTCAATAGAATGGCCCGTTTTTCCTCATTTTGCATTAATGAGTAGGCAGTCGCGTGAATTTCATGGAGAAGCGGCCTAGTCATTCAAATAGACAAAGTGACCCATGCTCTTGCAATGATATTTAATATGATTTAAATGCCAAAGTCAAGTCTGGTGATTGCCACAACATGGTTCCTTCAGCGACTTCCTCTTCCCAATGTATTCAACGCAGCATGGGTCACTTGTTTTGAAAGGCGTCAAAAGTCTTTTCTTTTATGCTATATATTGTAATCTCTCATTTTGTAAAAGATATCTCTCAGCTTGTAAGGCGTAGCTCTGCCAAAATTTACCTTGAATCGAAAAGAAGTATTTTTACCTCCATTTGAGCTTGCACTTTTGCATATGTCTATGGTTTTGTCTTGTGTTAAGTCATTTTCTTTCATGCTTTCACAGAATGATTCCAACATGTCTAGTGTATTGTGACTTCTTTTGCAGGTCAGCCAGAAGTGTCCACAACAGAGTATAGGCGCATGTGAACACGCTGCTATAGTGTGTCTTAGAACACCTCTGGTAGTTCTTCCTCCCTGTATCTCCAGAGGACCCCTAGCTCACTGATGCAGAAGAGTTTCTCGTATCAAATGAAGTGTATATCAACTTGTTCTTGGTGTAAAGTGTATGTCAAAGCTAAGTAGATCAACCATTTTTGTGTATCACTGCTTTAGTTTAGGTTCTATTTTCAGTAATCCTTCTCTCTTTTCACCCCCCCATTGTTAGCAGTAAGAAATCCAGGACCACAGAGATGCATCAAAGGGAGCTAGCCCTTATCTAGAAATTCTCCCCTCAGTTTTGCCAGACCCACAGCAAGAGGGGAGTCTCCATTGTGCCGCGTGGAAGACAGAAGCTCAGCCACCTGTCAAGGGTGCAATCCACAGCATCAACAGTTAATTTGGTTGGTTGAGGAAAACACTGTGGTAGGCTGCTACAATTTGTGATGCTTGTAAATGTTTTTTTCCTAGCAGCCAAACTATTTTCCTTTACCTTGCATGCCCTAGTTTTCGACTTAGATAAGGTTGGTGGATCAAACAAACCTACCTCATGTTGAATGTGTCCTTTAATCCACCCAAAAACAAGTGCTTTAGGGTCTCCTCTATAATAGTCTTCACTCACAAGGATAGGGTCAGAAATTATTGAATATAATACCTGACTGTACCAATTTGTCGTAGCTTGTCTAATTGACTGAAGTTATCCACTAGGCTGCTATTGTAGTGTGTAGTCACCTCTGTAAAAACAGACCATGCGACACTAACACTACCATTCTTCTTCTTTTGATCACAACGCCAATGGGACCAAATGAATTGATTTGGTTCTAAATGTAAAGATGCCGCTGTAACCTTTTGATTAATGAGGTACTGATGTAGATCAAAAAAATGTTCCATTTGGATGATCTAGTTGAGCAGGTCCTTGCCATCAAACTTATGCATGTCCAACTTGGGAATATGTCGAGACCCAAAATTAACATTGGTTATGTGCTGAGTTGTCCCAATGTTTGAATTAGAAATGGGTTGGCTCCCTGATCCATTAGGGATGGTAGCATCACTTGTTGCTGGAGAATGGTTTTGTTGAACCGAATCTTGAAATGCGATCAAAATTTTAAAATAATTTGTGAGATCAGCCAAAGTTGTATTATAGGTTGCCAAAGTAGAGTCAATTTGATCTATATCTACTTTCTTAGCCATATCTTTTAGTCCATCTTTGGACACCACCTGTGTTGTGCTTTCTCATATCTTATTTAGTTTATCCCTGGTAGCCAAGCCCACTATATTTGCGTTGGAAGCCATAATGTTTCTTAAGGCATTCAAAATGTTGGCAATACTCGATAAGGTTGCACTGACCTACAACAATTTTTTCTCCAAGTCATTTGCACTATCTCCCGAAGTCCCACCAAATTCCAACTTTGACTTTATATCATCTTTGTTAGGAGTTTTTCTTGGTATGTTTGTATTCTTACCCTTACCTCTAGTTTGTGCCCCTACCATGATGTTTCTTGATGCCTTAGACCAAAGTTTGACTCGATGATTTCAGAGTAAGGGCAGCTTCAAATCCAAAAGTTTTTCTGATCTTTCCAAAATTGTAAAAAAATTAGAAAAATTCTGAAAATTGGGCCTTGTAGATCTATTTTATTAAAAAAACAAAATTCACAATAACTTGGACAAAAATGATTACTGAAAGCTAAAAACTGAATTGTGGCTTCCTTGAATAAATATCTTATGCCCCGAAAAAACTGCAGAAAAATTCACAATGGTTTCTTGAGATATAGACGATTCTTTAAAATCAGGATTTTACTTAATTTTTTGCCCAAAACGAAGCTCCGATGATTGAGTCACTTTGAGGGGGCAACCCCCACAACCTTGCAATAAGAATATAATTCACAATATGTAATATCCCAAATCAGAATATTATACGTTAATTTGGATTCCTGGGAATTTTGTTTGTAATAATATTGTATAAATATAAACATGTATTTGGAAAAATAGTTTAAATAATAAAATATAATTGCATTAATAATAAAATATAAATCCTCAAGGGGTTTTGTCCTTGGGTTATAGTAATAACAAGGGTTTTTGTCTTTGAAATCAGATTACACAAATAAGGAATTTCGTCTTTAAGAGCGATTGTAAAGCATGATGCTTGTACATGGTTATAAAATTGAATACATGATTTTATGATTCCTTCCATACCAACGAATGACTATTAATACTTTACATCCTTCCATTGAAAGATGTGTCTCTTCCAAATTAATTTTCCCAAGGGGTATGTCTTCCCAAGGGTGGCGTCCATTTGTCTAATGAATGCAAATGACCAATTAATTAATTAATGATTAATTGATGTTGTATTTAATTAATATTTTATTAATTATTGTTGTTTGATATAGGTGCTCTTCATTAATAAGTAAAGACTGCAGTTTTGTTGGGCGCTCCTCGATATGGCGATTCCTTAAATGAGATGTGACGTTGCTCTTCAAGGATAGTGAGTTTTATATCCTTCACTGTTGGCTGTGACTTTCCTTTAAGACATACAATTCCCATAGACTAACAATTTTCTTTAATGCTGTGATTCCTTATTGCTGATTGCATTTTAGCGATTTGATGTCTTGCTTGGTGAGTGGTGATTTGCTAGTGGTTGATTTGCTTGGTGATTGAAGATATTGCCAACGATATAATTGGGGATATTACACAATATCATCATGTGGAAGAACCTTGCTTGTCCTTATTTATAGACATAATTAGGTAGGGTCACACCCTTCATCCTAATTAGGTCAGCGTAAAGAAACATATAAAACTAATAAATGAAGAGATAAAGGTTAAGCGTGCCATAAGTTGGCCCATCCTAGCCGAAGTACACTTAAGAATATAGAATATTAGGGGTGCAACAAATTCATTCATATACTTTCTGTCTAATCCCTATAATGCAACCTGAGTACGTATCATAAATTTGCTATAATGCAACCTGAGTACGTATCATATATTTGCTAGATTTACATCAACACAGATTGCCCTTTCAACTTATTGACACTTAACAAGAGCTTTTTGTGGCTACGATCTAAGCTCAAATTCCAATTGTAATTAGAGATTTGATTTTGGTATTCATAACGGGAATTGTTGCAGCGTTAATCAAAGATTGATGAGATGGCGACCATCCTAATCATTTTACAAATAGAAACTTGTAATTGGACTTTGTTGTGTACCAACCTTTGCTAGAAATGAAAATTTGCTTTAGTAAGTATTGGTGAAGATCTTTCCATATTTGTCCCATGGCCTGGCCGAAGGATGAACTTGGAATAGGAGGAATTGGAAAGGCTTGGTCTCTGTATAAGGGTTTACTCCCCTCATCGTGGTTGTGCTCTCTAGGTGTTGGTGGTGCCCTTCCCCTACGAGGAAGAGGTCTTCCATGGTGTAGCTCATTGGATGTCTATTCAATGTGCTGCAATGAGGGGGGGGTGACTTACTGGGGAAGTGTATTTTAGGAATGCATCTCCAACACCTTGTTTCAAGGGACCTTTCTGGGTCCCTTAGTTTGTTTAAGTGGTTATTATAGGGCCAACATCACAATACTTGCCAGCGCAATTGCTCTTCGAAGTGCCCTTCAGGACTAGGATCTAAATACTTGTCAAGAGTCCCACCAATTGTGTTGCGGCTGCTATCTTCGGGCATGGATTGCTTAGTTTTGCATTATTTTGCTTTGTAGTATATTTTATAAAGCTTCGACTTATATATAGTGATTGAAATAAATAAGGTGACCAAGCTTTCAACTATGTGAGCATTGTAACCTTGGACTTGTTTTCTCCATGTAAACAATTTGGCTTGCATGAATATTTTTTGCACGTTTATCATTAAGCACTTGCAAGTAAGAATAATAAATAAGGCAGGACCTAAACATATTTCAAACAATCATCTATACCAGAGAGATAAAATACACATAGTATTTAGAAATGGACATGATAATATAAACTTTAGTATTTAAGCGACCGTCCGAGAATCACTACGTTTGCATCTTTACCCTTGTTCAAATGGGTGGCTATGATGTTGCGGGATTGTGCCATGTGGCACTATCTCGCTTCACTGCACCTTGTATATCCCGTAACCCTTTATCACAGTCTCTAAGATAAGAAACAAACGCAGTAAGATATGAATCATGTTTATAGTCCATTGGGTTCGTAAATTGCACAAAACAGTTCCTTAAATACAAATGCGTTATATATATATTAATGAATCGAGACTCGACGAGTCCTGGCAAGGACTCACCGACCTAAGTCCGAGGTAGCCTAAACGGGGAATCGGTGAGTCATTTTGCAAAGTCGGAGGATCCTGGGACGGGACTCATGAGTTTGCCTAGACTTATGAGTTTGGGCAGACTTGCAAGTCCTATCCCAGGATTTGTTGAGTCTGCAATGTTTTTGCCAAACTTTAAAACATGCAAAAAACACACACACACAATAAAGTGAAAAAAGAAATACACAAACCTAAACCTAAAAGGTATTCTAACATCCTCAAACACCCATTCACTCATTCAAACTTTGTTTTCATGAGCCCATTCCATTTTTCACTTTCTTCACTTTCAAGGTTCATAGACCATTGTGATTGAATCATTTTGATTTGTTGTTTTTGCTTTAAAGGGCTGATTGCTAGTGTGCAAAGGTTGCATTAGCAACAAGTGAGTGTATTTTTGGAGGTGGAGCTTCAAGGAATTGGTTGTTTTTAAGTGCATTGGCTGATCCAAAGCTTCAAGTGTGTGCATTGTTGGAGTTGATTCAAGTGTGCATCTACAAGACTACAACTACAATAGGTAAATTACATGAACACTTCTCTTTTCTTTCGCTCATTTCTTAACATTTTTCCTCTTCCTCTTCTTCATTTAAAATATAACATAGAAAAAATATTAAAACCCATGGTTATTGTTGTTTTTTAACCTTTTCCCTTTCTTTTTTTTCCCCTGCGATATGAACCATGCTTATTGTTTTTTTTTTGTTTGTTTTTTCTTGTATATTTAATATTTGCAAAGTTAAATGTTAACCCTACGGTCCTTATTGTTGTTTTTGTTTATGTACAATGTAGGTTTTGGGTTGTACGATTACCATGATAGGAGGATCAAAACATTCGAAAGACCTTGCTTGGAGGCATGGCATTGAGAGTTTGAATAAAGGCCATGTGTTTTGCAAATATTGTGGGGTTGAGTTTCTTGGTGGCGGCATTAATCGCGTAAAATATCACCTTGCTTGCATACTTAGGTGTGATGCTGCAATATGTTCCATTGTAGACCCTGACATTGTAAGGAAGATCATAGGTTAGTCGGAGAGCTTTCATGAAAAGGAGGGTGAAGCAAAACCAACAAATAGTTGCCACTTCCATACTCATTCCTCGATTTCCTAGATTGAGTTCTAGTAGCATTGGCACTAAAGAACGTAGTTGAACGAGTCGGTTCATGCCACACAGTGCCCCTACAACCATCACTAGAAAGCATAGATTGGAACAAGTACAAACATATAGCTGTGAGAAGCGTAGAGGGTGACTTTTGGTACTTTTGTGACATTCCTTTTCATGTGGCGAGGTAATATTATATTTTTCTACTTTGTTCTAGATCAAGAATACAAAAATTGTATGAATTTATAATGTTAATGTAATTTTAAAACATGTCTATTAATTATAAAATCTATTTTTTTATATTTAAATTTTAAATTTTATTTTTTTGGAATTTTAGGTCGCATTATTGGCAAGTGCTAGTAGATGCTCCCTTTGTTGATGATTTAAGGGGGCCAATTTCGTAAGATTAGGTGATTGATGTGCAATCAATCATTGATGAGCAACGAGTTATTTGGAGGAATACGAGCTGCACTATCATGTCCGATAGATGGATGGATAAAAAAAATAGAACATTGTTAAATTTCTTTTTTTTTCTTCAGGTGGGACTGTTTTCTTGAAGTCCATTGATGCTTCAGGGAGAATAAAAAACGTTGATTATTTATGTGGCATTTTTGAAGAAGTCATTGTAGAAGTGGGTGAAGAAAGTGTGGTGCAAGTAGTCACCAATTATGCAACAAATTATGTTGCTGCAAATAGACTACTTGTGCAAAGGCACCCCTCGATCTTTTGGATTCCTTGCTTAGCCCATTGCATCGATTTGATGCTAGAGGATATTGGGAAAATGGAGTCGGTCATGCCAATTGTGGAATAGGGTCGTAATATTTGCAAGTGCATCTACAACCATGCTTGAGTCCTCTCTTTAATGAGAGATTTCACAGACAAGGAGTTGGTCTAACGTAGTGTAACCCGTTTTACAACCTCCTTCATCACCTTACAATCTTTGCTACAATCAAAAGCTTCGTTGAGGCAAATGTTTGTGCAAAGGCACCCCTCGATCTTTTGGATTTCTTGCTTAGCCCATTGCATCGATTTGATGCTAGAGGATATTGGGAAAATGGAGTCGGTCATGCCAATTGTGGAATAGGGTCGTAATATTTGCAAGTGCATCTACAACCATGCTTGAGTCCTCTCTTTAATGAGAGAGTTCACAGACAAGGAGTTGGTCTAACGTAGTGTAACCCGTTTTACAACTCCTTCATCACCTTACAATCTTTGCTACAATCAAAAGCTTCGTTGAGGCGAATGTTTGTTAGCGAGAAATGGAGTGAGTGTTCATATGCAAAGACCATTGGCGGGACTGCTGTTGTAGAGTGAGTGTTTGATGAGTCCCACTTTTGGATGTAGGCAAAAGAGATTGTAAATGTAAGTCATTTTAAGTTTCTTGAATTTTATTTTCTTTGTTTAAAAACGTTATCAATTTTTTTTTTAAATTTAATACTTATAACTCTAAATTACGTCTTTTAATATTTGTTATAGGTCACATAATCATTGGTTTCTCTCGTTTGCGTGGTTGATGGAGAAAAACCTGCAATGGGCTATATTTATGAGGGCATGGACTGAGCCAAAGAGCAAATAAAAATTGTCTATGGCATGGTCGAGGCCAAGTACTAGCCCATTTGGGATATTATTGACCAATGGTGGATAAGACAACTCCATAGGCCACTTCATGTTGGTGCCTACTTTCTGAACCCAACCTTCCAATTCCTTGAGAGCTTTAAAGCCAACGAGGAGGTTATGAGAGGCCTTTACATAGTCATAGATGCGATGGAGACAAATGTGCAGAAAGGGGTGAAGATTATGTCCAAGATTGAGATCTACAAACAAGCACTAGGAGATCTCTCTACTCGATATATTTGTAAGGCAGCTAGGACAACAATTAAGCCAGGTAAACTTTGAATTCAATAATCAATATTTTCTCTTTTTTTTATTGTTTTTTCATATTTTTGGAATTGAAGTCTAAGACATTTTAATACTTATGGTTACAGATGCATGGTGGGAAAATTTTGCCGCATAGGTGTCGGATCTTCAGAGGATTGCTATTCGAGTGCTAAGCCAACCATGCAGTGCTTCTGGGTGTGAGCACAATTGGAGTATGTTTGAACACATACACTCCAAAAGGCACAAAAAGTTGTAAATGCAAAGATTGAATGACCTTGTATTTGTGCATTTCAACCTTCTCCCCCATCACAAGAAGATTATAAGGATGAGGAAGATTTATCCCCCATTGAGCTATAGGAGTATGATCCACAATCAGAGTGGATCATAGAGGATGACAACCATATGTTTACAGAGGAGGACCATGAATGGTCGATCAAGCTGAATGCGAGGCAAAGCTTGTGGCATTGGGAGAGGAGGAGAAGCGAGCTCGTACATGTAGGGATAAAGATGTTGTGGTAGATACCATGAGGGTTGTTACAATGGCTGCAACTGCTTCTTTGACGTACAAAAAAGTCGTAGGCTCCAATGTGTTGGAGCTTGTGTTGAGACGATGAACGATGCAGGCTCTTCTCAACCTTAGATGTATCTTTTATATTATGTTCTTGTTGATGCCATCACCATGGATTTCTAAATCCATATTTTGTATGCAAAAAACAATTTGATGAATATAAAAACAACTATAATATTAGTTCTCAAATTTCAAGTTTCAAGTTCAATTCTTCCACTAAAAACATTCAATATCACATTATTTACTTCTTTGTGTATACATGTGTATGTTAGATGTAATGCACTAGTTTTGTGTCTATTTTTAAGTGGATTTGATATAGAATGCATTTTAATAGGTTTTTCTCCTAAAATTCACTATTTTTAGTGATTGATTAAAATTTGTCGAGTCTTGGCCAAGTCTTTTTGCCAAGTCCGAGTACGAGCCAAAAATAGGCTTGTTGAGTCTTTTGCCAAGTCCGAGTTGCGTTTCTATGATATATATTGTTATAGTTGCCAGGAGACAGGTATGGGTACCGATATGGCAATTTTAAAAAAAATAGGATATGGGTACGAGGAGATGACAATATATATATATATATATATATATATATATGAAAAATTTAGAGAAATATATACTATGCAATGGCCATGGCACTTTAAAAAATGTAAAATATATTAAAAATAACCTTTTAGGTTTTTAAAGTAAGGACAGTAGATGTGAACAAAAGATGAGTAATTATAGTCATATTGATATTTGATATCTCATCATATTAAAGGTCAAAAGTACATTGTAACATTGAAATGCTGACAAATAGGCATACTAAAAACAAAAAACAAAAAACAAAAATACAACTGTGAACCTGAATCATATCTCATTTGATACAATAGGGTCAACTGCCACATCAATTATGTCCTCTAGGTCCTCCGCTAAGATGCTCTCTAGATACACATGATTCTCAAGTTGTGGCTTATCTGCAGGCAATATAACACGGGACAAATCATTGAGGCCATTTTGCCTCAAGCACATCATCCTCCAAGATAATGTCTACTGCTCCATCAGGTGGATTTTGGTCCCATTTTGTTGAAGGACCTTCCTTTTACCTTGGGTCTACATGAGAAAGAAGACGAAGCATGCTATGAATTTATACCAGGTTCTGTGCGTTCTTTGACCCTAATGGGTTCCTCTTCAATGAATGAATGAAATCATAAGTACTCCAATTCATCTCACAAGATGATGAATTAGCTACTTGTGAGAGTAATTGTATTGCAAATGATTGCAATTCAGGGGCTTCACTGCCACGGTTCCACTACCATTTTATTGGGTTCTTTGCACTCATATCATAGAGAGCCTCCACTATAGAAATTTTTTTGCCGCCACGTGAAAACATGTTTCCCGACATAAGAAGCCTCCTCTCCTTGACCATAAACCTTTTTTCACCGCAACCCAAAATTATTTCATTAGTTCTCTGTCCTCATATGGAGCCCTCTTCTTGGTGACTTCTATATCATACCACTTTGGATTCAAAGCGTAAGCAACACAATGTAGAGGTGTGTTAAGCTTGTTCCATCTTCCATGTACTTTTTCCTTAATCAAAGGATATTGAGAAGGATCTGTTAAGTTTGTGATGTTTTTTATTCTTTCACAAAGAATCAATTTCTTTGTAAACCTCTCCCAAACATGGCTTGTTTGAATCAACAAAATGGGTTATCTTACAAATGGGTTGAATGAAATCGACAACACATCAACAAAAAATGGTTATCAAGGACCATCTGCCTCATCTCAACCGCAGTCTTTGTTGTAGATTGTCTCCAAATTGTCCATGCATCAGTAACTATAGTGGAACATAAGATCCCTTTGATAGCATAAAGACGGGCAAAAAGTATGAAGAAAGAAACAAACCATGTCTCCATAGGTTTGAGAAGTTCTACCTTGGTAAATCTTTGATTAATAGCCTGTGTGTGGTGATAATTACATTTGAACATTTGTATTTTTTTGCCATTTCCAATAAGCTAAGAAATCCACTAAAACCAGTTAATGTCTTTGAGCTCATTATTCAATGCATACACGCAACAAGGTGTCCAAAATACATGTTTGTATTTTTTTTGCACCAACTAGCCAACTGCTTTACAAACTGGGGCAATGTCCGTAACAACTTGGAAATGTGATGCTTCCACCTTCTCAATTGCATCACATAGCTGGTTCTGAATTTGCATTTTTCTTGTCCTGAACAGTGGATTGTCTTCAAAAAATGACCTTTGGAGCAAGTTACCATAAGGTTTAGAAGATGATGGTTTCTAGTATCAGTCCCACTTTTCATCACAATGTTGCATCCTTTTGTAGACCACACTTTTGATTGGTTGCAGTTTGTTGCTCTATCATTGTTTTTTTTGTCAATAAGAGTTGTGTGAAGCTTCTCATATCGAGGGGGTTTATACCCTGCTGACTCATTGCTAATGGCAAGAACCACCTCCTTATAATAAGGTTAGTGAACAACATTGAATAATATTTCATTCACATAGAAGCAACATGCAATCATTGCATCTACTGCAACTAGACCATGCACATCGAACATGCTTCCAATGGGGTTCAAATTGTCAATGTGTTGTCTCTTATGAGAAAATCCCACATCCTTTGCTGAATGTCTAGAAGACACATCTAGCTCTGATTCTGTTCTTGTGGTTGCTATGATAGGATGACTTTGAGTTCGATCTGTGGTTGAAGCGTGAGAGCTTAAAGGAGTCACTTTACCTTCAGCTCTTTCTTGTTCTCTCATCGCTTCATACTGTATTGCTTCATTCGAGCAAGGTTCAACCCTTTCCCAGTGTTCAAAAAATGAGCCTTCACCCTCATGTAAGTGCTCGGAAAGGGATTCCCACAAAGTTTATAGGTGATCTCTGTTGTTCTACCATTTCCTTTGTGAATGTATTCGCAATACTTCCAAAGTGGATACAATGCTTCTTTCCTTCTCCCTCTTTGACATTCTGACAAAATAAAATTAAAAATTTGTAATTATAATTTAAAATTTATAAAAAAAAGTTAAAATTTAAAAACCTTAACTAAAATTAAATATTAAAATAATAAATTAACATAAGAAATAAAAAATTAAATAAAATAAAATTTTAAAATTAAATAAAAATAAAAATAAACAATTATAATTTATAACTAAAATTAAATATTTTATACTACATAAATGATAAATCATAAAATACAAATTAAAAAAACCGTTAAATAATAACTATTATATATTATTTATTAATTTTTAACTATTAAAACTAAAAATAAAACTATTAAATAATTTTAAGAAACCTAAAATTATAAATATTATAAACATAAAATGTAAACCTAAAGTATTGTGTTCTATTGCCGTGAATGACAATGCACATGATATTGCCATTCATGGCAATGCCAAGCCTTGCTAAAAAAAAAAGAAAGTGTTTAAACTTTAAACTTAAGTTTCATATCTTATTTCTGCCCTTCGACTGTGATTTCCCACCACGATGACTGGGAATCTGACGATGGCGACTAGTTTCATTCTACTATGACTGCAAACTCTTCGAATCTCGACTGCAAACACTTTAAAATCTGACTAGTTCTGATAAAATGTGGTGCATTTTGTATTTTTTATAACAAAATTCATGCATTTAGGGTTTAAATTTAATATCCCTAATCGGAATATTATTTGATAATTTGGATTCCCCGGAATTCCTTTTAAAATAATATTTTATAAATGTAACTTGTACTAAGAATAATATTTAAAATAAAAAAATATAATTGTACTAATAATAAAATATAAATCTTCAAGGGATTTCATCTTTGGGATATAATGATTACAAGGGTTTTCGTCCTTGAAATCAATTACACGATTAAGGGATTATGTCCTTAAAAGTGGTTGTAAAGCATAATGCTTGTACATGGTTATATATTTTAATACATGATTGAATGAATTCCTTCCATACCAACGAATGACTATAAATACTTTATCACCTTCCATCGAAAGACGTGTCTCTTCCAAATGTCTTTTCCCAAGGGAGGCGATGTCCCAAAGGGTGGCGTCCCTTGGTGTTTAGGTGGGTCGGCTTGCCTATATAAGTTTTATTTTTTATTAAATGTGGTGCTCCTCTCAAGAGGGGCGATTCTAATTGCTGCGCCCTCCTTAATGGCTATGCCCTGTCTTATGTTTGGAAAGGGATATTACAGTCCTCCCTTCTCAAAATTGCTTGTCCTCAAGCAATTGTAAGCCCTCATGCTCAAGTACCATGTCCAAGAGATAAAACATGATGTAGTTCTCCCAAAGCCTTGATCCGGTCCCTGTCAAATGAGAGATCTTTTCCCAACACAAACTCATGTTTCTGATGTACTTTGGTTGATCCAAAATTCCTGCATCTATCTTCATGTCATGGACTTTCAAGGGTCCACTCTTGCTGTCCCAATCATTTGTATTACTGTACCTTTGTCTTTCCTTTTTGACTTTATTTGTTTGATGCATTCACGGAACCCTTTCATCATCTACTTGCTTTATGTAGTTGGCTGTTTTAAAATTTCTATCAAACTGAACATTAGTAAAATCATCTGGAAATTTGGCTTGCACCACCAATTTCTCTTCACAATCTTGCACCTCAGATTTTTCTTCATTCTTTGGTTCATTCTCCATGATTTCTTTTTCTTTCTTTGGAGATTCTGCTGCATCTAATACTTTTTGTGGTTCTTCATCTAGCAACATATCTTTGTGCCCCTCAATTGTCGCAAATAGTTTCAGTTTCTCAGAACTTTGAGCAACAATACTTTTAGCTAGTGTATGTGCCACTGGTGATGATCCCTGTTCAATAACAGCCATTCGTATGGATAACAAATCTTGTGAAATACATCACTCTCGTTCAGGACCAAAGTCATAATGGACTGCATTGACTCTATTACATTTTCCGTATGACTTTTATGGATAGTAGCAAAGAAATATTCAAACATGTGAAGAATTAGATTATCACATCCTGGATCTAACATTAGCACACAAGATCTGATTTTTGCCATAATGTCAAGGATTGTGACCCTCTTAGCAAAAGAAGAACTTGTGAGGTTATCTAGATCCTCAAAACATTCCACCATTAGCTGAAATATTTCTTTCATGGTGTTGTCAATGTATGGCAATTCTGGTGCTGTTATCCTTGTAATTTCACTAATACAAGTGATAACCACAAGTCTCACATCTAGATCTGGATATTTCAACAGCTTGGACTCGGCCAGATGAGTTACCAAAGGATTCATTGCCCAAAACATAGACTTAGAATCTAATTGCCTTACCGAGGACAAGCAATTAGCCACTTCCTCCAAAACGTTGAGCAAAACATTTTTTGAATAATGTGGATGCTCAAGTTCCTTTCCCAATCTGCAAAGCTTTGTTTTCAAATCATATTTTCTTATTAACTCCATGATTCATAGACTATGCATCAAATCCAAAATCCATTTTCACAGGCTGGCATGAACAATTGCTCTGATACCACTGTAATATCCCCAATCGAAATATTATTTGATAATTTGGATTCCTCGGAATTCCTTTTAAAATAATATTTTATAAATGCAACTTGTACTAAGAATAATATTTAAAATAAAAAATATAATTGTATTAACAATAAAAAATAAATTCTCAAGGGATTTCATCCTTGGGATATAATGATTACAAGGGTTTTCATCCTTGCAATCAAATTACACGATTAAGGGATTCCGTCCTTGAAAGTGGTTGTAAAGCATGATGCTTGTACATGGTCATATATTTTTAATACATGATCGAATGAATTCCTTCCATACCAACGAATGACTATAAATACTTCATCACCTTCCATCGAAAGACGTGTCTTCCAAATGTCTTTTCCCAAGGGAGGCGATGTCCCAAAGGGTGGTGTCCCTTGGTGTTTAGGTGGGTCGGCCTGCCTATATAAGTTTTATTAAATGTGGCACTCCCCTCAAGAGGGGCGATTCTAATTGTTGCGCCCTCCTTAATGGCTATGCCCTTGTCTTATGCTTGGAAATGAATATTACATTAAAAAATGCATTTAGGGTTAGAAAAATGCGTTTAGGGTACATGTTTTTTTAATATGAAAATGTCGAGATATGTCAAAAGTCTCCAATAGACATTTCTAGGTATGGGAGATGTCTTCGTACCTGTCTCTTGTACCAGAGATGCATCCCACTACTTGAGACACGTCCCAAGCGGTGGGGGAGTGCTTGGGGACTTAAGAAATGCAGGAAATATGATAGTGAGGTTTTTCTAAAGTGGGTGTATTCATATTTTCTTGTAAATATTACGTGGCCTCAAACCTTTATAAGGTTTGGGTGTGTTGGGTCACAACAGTAACCTCATGACGTTGGCTTTTGGGACAACCAAATTTCTATTTTTTGCATTTGCGACTCTTAACAAAAGTCAAATTAGTAATTTTTTTTGAATTTTGACCTTTGTGAGTTTTAGTCATCTCAAGATGACCTCCATGAGTAGTCATTACATTAATAACATTTTTCCTCATGTATATTGGTAATAATCATAAGGCAAAGGCATCCATTTAGCACACAAGCACCTTTTAGCATTTGTTAGTCAAGGGAGAAATAGTGAATATAGTCCACCATTTATTGCTTTTCACCCTCTAGCCTCTTTCTCCATTGACAAGCTTTTGGATCATGTAATGCCTTATAAAAATCTCTTGTCTCAGAATTGTTACCGATGTGTCATTAACTTAATTACAACCCAATCATGTATTTGTGTTAAGCAATTGAAGGCTTCTATGGGCATTTATATTTAGAATTTTCATATTTGTGGGATTTTAACCCATGCATGTTTAAGGACCTCGATGAGTAGTCATTACACTAATAACATTTTCCCTCATGTATGTTGGTAATTATCACAAGGTGAGGGGACCCACTTAGCACACAAAAGCCTCTACGCATTTGTTGGTAGGGGGGAGAAGCAGTGAATGTAATCTATAGCGTTGGGATTTTCACCCTCTAGGCTTCACAACTTTGAATTCAAATAAACAAATCAAGTGTCATTTTTTTGCATTGTGTATGAAATTTTCAGATATACTCGCTCACGTGTTTTGTTATGTTCATATTTGTAGTAGGAAGAGTGATTCACTGAATTTATTTTCTTGCAACCTTAACTTCTAAAGTGGGATTTGTGGAGAGACCTAAGTGTTTTTGGAGAGGATGGTATTGATGCTAGAGGATGGCAGTTTACATTTAAACAATTACATTATCATAGGCCTTTTGATAGCAAGATTCTCACTATGAGCTTAGATGGGGAAATCTTATTTTGTGTGGCAAAACGTCATTTAGTGGAAAAGTGTAAGGGGTCGGGATGTTGTGGAAGAAGCTTTCTTAGCCAAGTGAGAACTACTTATGCTAAAAAAGGATGAAGTCTACAAAAAGTGAGTTTAAAAATAAACATTTAGAGATATCATATTTGAAGAATAAAATTCAATTCCTTGATGAGCAGGTTTAGAGTAGAACATGCACATATTTTGAGTTTAGTAGAGATTTCAGAAATGATTATTTAGAGATAACTAATTTGAAGATTGTAATGAAATCACTTGTCGAGGAAGTAAGCAAGTATTATATGAGCCAAATGGGAACAACTTATGCTAGAAAAGGATGAAATCTACAAAAATGAGTTTAAAAATAAAGATCCAAAGATATCATATTTGAAGAATAAAATTCAATACCTTGATGAGTTGGTTTAGAGTAGAACATGCACAGATTTTGAATTCAATAGAGAATTGAGAAATAATTATATGGATATAACCAATTTGAAGAATAGAATGAAATTTCTTGATAAGTAAAAAATTAACATATGAGCAAAAAGAACAAGTAGAAAAAGGGAAGGAGGAAATCCCAATCCTTGATCAAATAAAAAAAGGAAAAGTTCCAAGAGTTTGATTTCCAACTAAAGAAGATTCAATATCAATGGTTGATGGATGCATTCAAAATAAAGTCATTGTTTCCATAAACCCTAGTAGAAGGTATAACTTCATCAACATTGACTTGTCTAAATGGTTGCATGTTCAAGCAAATAATATAAAAAGACCCATAGGCACATGATAAGAATGCTCAATTGTTTGGAGATTTAAAACTCACTATGGACAAATGTATTTTTCACTCAGTTTAATGCTATTCCTATGGCTGGTTTGAATATTTTACTTGGATATCCTTAGTTAGAGACTTTGGGAACTGTCAATATTAATTTGAAAAAAAGGCTCATGAAGCTTTATATGTGAAAAATAAGTTGACATTGAAGGCTATTATTCATCATATCAAGGGTGAGCATGAGAAGGCTGAAGAAGAGCATGAGGAGAAATATTGAGAATATAGAAAAGATCATAAGGAAGACAACAATGAAGGATTAGAAGAAGGGCATAAGGGGAAATTTGAAGAAGACAATGAAAAATATACAAAAGATCATAAGGAAGAGGAAAAGAAGAATTAGAAGAAAATAAGGAATGATTTAAAGAAGAGCACAAGGAAGAATTTGAAGAAAAGCATAAGCAAAGATTTGGAGAAGGACACAAGGAAGAATTTTGAAAAGAACATGAGGAGTTGGGTGCATTTGTACTCGAGAGTCAAAAGAGTTGGTGCAAGACAAATTTGAAGAATCAAAGGCAAAAGAAAGACAAGCTAATTTTACAAACATTTTAGTACATTGACATCCGCATAGAGGAAACAATTACGGAGGCATTGTTTACACAATCAAAGAAGCAAACATTGCATAATTTCTTGGCTCCAAAAAATTAGAGATTATGGACATACATGGATACAAAGAAGCAAAAACTACAACTATTCACTATTTGAAGAGCATTGACTATGGACAAGTGTGGAATCAGAGTAGCATACAAGAAGCATGGTATCATCAAAGGCTATTTATTACCTATCAAGATCACATATGGACAAATGGATGGTTGAGCATAGTATCAAGTGTATGTAAATTTGGGAAAGTCTTACTACGTTGTCTCTTCTCATGTTTTAGAGAGAGAAATTTAAAGGGGGTGAAATGCTAGTATATAGGGGGGTGAAATGGTATACATGTAGGTCCATGGTATTATGATGCATATTGGCTTATGTAGTGGTTGACTTGTGGCACACATAACTCATGTTTAGAGAGGATGGGCCCAATGGGTTACTTGTGTATTGGGTCAAATGGGTAATTATGGATTAAGTTCTAATTAATTAGTTAGCCTGATGTGTATTGAGTGGGTTAAGCGTTTACCTTGACCATAAGGATATTAGATGAGGGGCTATAAACATAAGCATTATCATTGTAATCATCATGAATTATGGATCATTTATGTTGAATAGTAAGATAGTACTGTAGTGGCCTTGGATCTAATTACAGGATATATGTTGGAGTGATTACTTCATTTAGGAATGTGGTATGACGTAACCATACCTCAAGGGTATATTTATTTTTGAGCATATTAAAAATTAGGGCAAATTGGCCCACCATACATATTGTGTTGTGCATTTTGGTCACATTTCAGCATTATTCTGCTTATTGGATATTTAGATCTTAACATCCATTCACCTTTGGAGACTTATTCCCCTTAGATGATGGAAGAGGACTCGAGGGAAATTATCCTATGGATATTATTATTTCACGCGTTGGTACAATGGTGGTGGTTGATGATGATGCTGGTGGTTCTCCTTCCGCTTCAAGCATTGATAGATACGTGATTATGCAAGTTTATTGGCTTGGTCTTCGTTGTCTTCTTTTCCTCTATTTTCTCGGGGGTACTCCCCACACTTTACTATTTATATCTGTTCTCTATGGGTATGGTTTATTCACCTTCGGTTCATCCCTTCTTGTTGTGCTTTCAGTTGTTCAACTGTTGTAGATTTGGTCTTAGTCAGTTTTTCAGCTTCTAGCACTTTTTCCTACCCTAATATTATTCTATGGTAATTGGGTGTACTTCCAAGTTCTATTTACTTTGGTCACTTGTGGTCATTTATGTAATTTATTTATATCATTATAATTGGGTATAATCTTTGATGTCTAGTAATCTATTTATTTGTGATTTGGTAAGATTTTAGTTGCTTTAAGAATGCTTAACGTTAGGTCACGTTTTTTGTGCTCTTAGGCTTTTATTGATGTCTCTAGAGGAAATGTGAATGTGCTGTGTTCTTAACTTGTACTTATTTCAGCTTTGAAATGTGAAAATATATACCAATTCTCTGCAAATTGGAACAATGCTTTAAAACAAAAGCTTCAAATGTAGATATGGTTTTAGAAGTAAATGCCGCACTTCTTACTTTTGGTGTCACAGCTATGTTTGCCATGCTGAAATTAATGCCATCTTGAATACAAATCATGCTTCGACAACAGGACAGGTTAGTCTATTTTCTATCACAGTATTTCCAATGTTAATAGAATTTACTTGCAACTTATCAAAATTAAGTGTGCAGTTTTGAGATCAATAGAAATTTCACTAGTACGTTTTGGCTTATTTTTTGTCAATTTCGCTAATACATTTTGGCCTATTGCTTGTTAATTTTACTTTTTAAAATTATATATTTTGAAAGAGATAATTCTAAGATGATCAACTACTAAAGCAATGAATCATAAGTGAAAATATACAATAAAACAACTTATTAAAAAAATCATACCATGAAAGTGTTGAAACATGAGATTTGTCAACTGGGATAACCAATACACGGAAAGAAAACTCCACGTGTTATTGAAAGATAGCCCAAAACAATTACAAGATAGCACAATGTGCATAAAGCCTCTTCCAAGAGAGAATAAGAAAAAGAGGATTAAAAAATCTATCGAAGCACTAGAAGCCGCCTAAGAAAAGCTTTAAAATAACTCATAAAAGGAGTGTGGAGGAAAAGACTCATAGACTCTTTAAATAGAGTGAAGGGAGAAATTTATTTTACAAAGTGACTCCAATCATTGTCTTAGTGAACCTTGTGTGGGCTTGGTGTATTTCCCATTAGTGAGAGGAAAGTGGGTGCAACGTGACAAAGAAATTACATATGAAATGTAACTCCAATATTCCTCATAATGAGAAACATCCCTAATGGCACAAAAGAGGTGAAGGCTACTAGAATCTTCATGTTTCTTGAGTTATATTAATTGAAAACTCATATGGGAATAATAAAACACAACTTTAAGATATTTAATATACCCAAATAAAGATTAATCTCCAATATACTTTTGCATGCTACTCACATATTGTTTGTACAAACATTCCATTTCTAATCAATTTTCTTATGTCAATTTTTGTGGTCTTAAAAACATGTTTTTTTCCTTTTTAGCTAAAAATTGTTTAGAATTTAAGGTAAATTGATCATGTATGATCAAAAGATGTTTGGAGCACTAAGTACATATAATTATAACAAATCAATTTGATTGTAACTTCAAATTAATAGAATTATATACAAATATGAAGATTATAAGAAGGCGTATTTACAAATATGATAGTTATTGCATAGATAAAAATGTAAATGGATTAAAACATATCCACTCTCCCATAATTTCCATTTGAGATAGGTGTTAGTGCAAGTTGATAGATGTGAATCGATGGCCTACTCCTTTTTGTAAGTTATGACCAATGAAGCAATCAAACTCAAGACTCCATTCTAGTTTTCATCATAGCATTGTTTTCATTAGGAAATCAGATGAATTCTCACATCCACTTAGTTTCTATAAAATTTAGCTCTTGAAATATGTGGAAGAATGTTTTAAAAATCTATAATTGTCGATTATGAATAAAAGTGCTCGATTTAGTAAAGGGAATGATTAATTGATTTGTAATATACTTGTGATCTTGGGCCCAGGGGGAAACCCGATGGATAACCTACTTAAATGGATTTGAGGCAGTTATATGTGGAAGCAATTTTTGAAACAAACAAAATTGTAGAGCTCAAAACATGCAATGGAATATAAGAAACATATGCAAAAATAAACATTACACATTCAACACAGGAGATTGGCAGAATATTGCCACTTTTATTCAATAGAAAGAATAGGATAAGGTACATATGTGTACAATGCATATTATGATAAGGAATGCAAGTTCCTATGATTAGAAAAGAATAAACATCCTGATTGATTCATCTAGACTGCAATATCATCAAACATGATGGGGAAAGTAGGTTCCTGTGATCAGAGAGGGATAAACATTCTAACTAATTTACTTAATCTGGGATGAGATCATCTGATACGAGGTGCTCAAGGTATGCCCGTAATAGAGATGTTGTATACATGGCCGATTAAGAAAGAGGACAATGGCCGCTCACCTGGTTGTTGTGAGTCTCCTATTTGTTTTATTCACCATGTTCAGTGTTTTACAATATATATCATTACATGGAAGCAATTACAACAAGACAGTTACAAAAGTATACAGTTAAAAAAATGGTTCATCTTCTGCTCGAGTGACAGTTTGACTTCCTTGTAGGTGTGACAGTTACACTTCCATCGGTATTGCATTGCTGATAGAATCCCTAATATGCCACAGACTTGGAGAATGCCACTTGGCATACCACATGGTAGAAGATTTCTAGTATGTGGATGTTGAGTTATGCACTGAGCTAGATTGATATGTGGTATGCTACAAGGTGTTGTAGAAGCATGCAGGGGTGCCGCGTGTCTATATGCTTGGTGCAAGATGCTGTGAAGGTGAAATGTCCCTTCTTGGACAAATTTAAAGTAATTTGGATTTTCCAGCAAACCCTAGGGATTGAAATATAAATCCAACTTTTATTTATTGAAACCCTAACTGAAAATTTGAGAATTCTAAAAATGATTATTTACACACAAATGAATTTCTCCAACATCAAATAATCCTCATAAATTTGTAGAATATTCAAAATATTTTATTTGACCTTTATAGATTGATTTTTGGATAATTTTTAGTCCTGAAAATTACAATAAAATAACACTAAATCAATGAAGGATGAAGTGGGCTTTTTCACCCACAAATTGCTACTCTAATTGAAAATCAAACCCTAGATGCCATTTGCCACACCTTTAGAGGTCTGCTAAAGCTGAAATGATCCACCAAGAACTTGTCCTACTGTTGCCTTGACTTTCCACAAGCTGCCAACTAGATCGCCCAACTCCCAAGGGCTGTAAAACTGATTTGCTACTACCTCGAAGCTGTTCAACTGAATTGCCCACCTCATAGGGTTGTCAAATGTGGTTTGATCGCTTGTAAATTGCCCCTAATTGAATCGCCACCTTCCAAGGTGACCCTTGCACCGAAAAAAGATGAATTGATGCACAACGTGACTTCTAAATGAAGCCACCAAAACAGTATTGAGGGTTCTCGTCCTCGAATATTGAAGCAAATGAGAGTTTCTATCCTCAAGAGCTGAGAATACAAGCAAATGTGCTTAACATCAAATGAATTAATTGATAGATGATAGATAGATGCCAAAAATAGACCTTTCCACCTTTGATACCTTTTTCTACTCAACTCGAAACAAACTTTATTTAATAATAAAACATAAGTTGCGACATTACTTTTTGCCGCTGTGTCATATTATTAAGTTTACTTTAAAGTATTTAAGAATACTTGTTATTTCAATAATACTTTTTATTTCAATAATAATAATATTATTAAGTTGCCCAAAATATTAGAAATGACCGGGCCCAACTTAAATAATATTATTAATTATTTTAATCTAGAAAATGGGACATTACACTCTGCCCTTTCCAAAATTGCTTGTCGTCAAACATTGTTGTTTTCCACTACCTGGATCCCAAATCCACCTTTGGGATTTGTAATCCCAAGCACTTGCTTCATGGCTGTAGTCTTGTGCTTCAATGATTCCATTAATGCTACTGTGGGCTGTCCCCTTCACTTCATGGCACAAAACAACGTGCATGTATGTTGGAGACAGTCCATAACAGCCACAAACCTCTTTGCATCTCATCCCCATCAGCATTAGGATGGTTGGGCTGTTTGTTGCTAATAGGGGACATCTTTTACTAACATCATCATGCAAGGAAACTCTCCCAAAATACACAAATCCACAGCTGTTCATGACTGATGACAACAAATCATGATCTGAAATTATCGAAATCAACAATGTGACAATGGTACAACAGCGATTAAACTGATATTTCCTTTCAAAAATCATTGATGTAAAGGCTGGAAACTGCCTTGTACAATCTTAAAATACTTCAACAAGGGTAATGAGATGGAAACTCCACCGTGTGACCACAAACTCTTCATCCTTGAGTTTCTTTTTATCAAGTAAATATGACCAATGCATGCCAACACTTATGCCCACCTCTTCCAGATTGCTATTACATTGATTACCTTGGACTCCAAAAGTTCTTATCATGATGTCCCGGGTAATACCCTTCAAAAAACGGTTTGAATTAGAATGTATGCTAGTTGATTGGTGGTTGTAATAGTCATTCATGGCTCTGACTTTCTCCCCAATCAGCACTAAAGATGCTGGAATGTTTGCAATTAATGATCTCAATATGTGAGACGTCCTACACACCACATCAAACAAAGAAACCCTCTCCATACCGGTAGATCTATAGCTGCTCAAAGAGGATATTCTCAGTCCGGGACATGACATTACCAATATCTCATCAAGTGGCCACCTTAGAAAAGTTATCTTGAGCACACCCACAATAGCCCAAACATTATCATAAGAAGTTATCTCATCTAGACCCATGGTATAGGAATCATTGCATACCTTGTGTCTACCCCAAGTACTAACAAGTTTTTGTGCCTTACCAAATAAATATACCCCATGCACACCTAAAGCATGACTGAAGTGTTGCATTCCTTTACTAAAAATCAGAATGGTGGTGGCTGGAAAACATCTTATAAAAGCTGCACATTCATTGGGATCACCATGATTACTTTGAATTTCACGAGTTTCTTCCATGTTGCTTAAAACATGATTGAAGTGTTGCGTACCCTTAGTAAAAATCAGAATGGTGGTGGCTGGAAAACATCTTGTAACAACTGCACATTCCCCATTCCTCCAAGAGTGGCAATCCTGAATGTAGTTTGAGACCATCCAACCACGGCCTTCTAATTCATATTATCTTGATTATCAAAATTATATTTGTTTGGTTGACTACCTTTCCTCAACAAGTGTTCCATGGGAACTATCTCCATTTTGCAACACCTATGATCTCATCTTCAAATGTGGAACTCAACTCCAAGGAACAATCTATGGATTGATCCTTCACAACTTTGTTAGAATACACTATGTATCCTATATGAATCCTCATGAACTCCCTTTCTAACCAATTGCCAAAGAAGAAGAATGTCATAGTAGATTCCAAGCTTCTATTCGCTTCATCATTGAGAATTTTTCCCGAGTCGCATATGCCAACATAATGTCTAAACACCACGATAGACTCATTAAAAAAAATCTGAATATCAACATGATGTTTACCTGATTCATATTTAGAAATATCTTTGAAACTCCATATTAGGATATGTAGGCAGCTTTGTGACTTATCTTCTTGATCTTTGACTACCATTGTCGGATCATGATGATGCAAACACAACTAGTTACATAAATACAGCCCATTATATATGGAGAATATCATGCTAGTGTTGAATGGTATATTAACAACTGAATCAAAACTTGTGTAGAAGAAAAGAAAACTGCTGCTGCCTTGTCTAGCATACCATGGACCTTGTATAGGAGACAACGATTTGCCAACTCATTACCAATCACCATGTCCCATATTATGATACATTCATTTGCAAATATGACTATTGTTTGGGAAATTACACTCTCTATCCAACCATCAAATCTGAATCCAACAATGATGGTATTGGTATGAATTTGATTACCTTGTAAATACTGAATGTTTTGCTGTTGCAGCTGCTAATCAACATTTGTCTTTTGTGCTTCAACCACTGAATCCCATTGTCATTCATAATATTTGCTTTATACTTTTTTGAGGTTAATTCTGATTTTTTTCCTTATCCATTTGTATGGGTTAATGAAATTATCAATAACAATGATATCGAAATCAAAGATTCTATTCTTTAGAGATCTCAAAATGTCACCTGGATTCCATATCTGTACGCAAAATGCATTTTGACCCAAAGACTCTATCTTTATTCTTTCATCATGCTTGGAATGATGGCGGAACTGAAATAGAGTTGTGTTCTCCATTCCCATATAGTGAATTGACATTATGAGAATGCTTACCAAGATGACAACAAATCTGAAATGGCATAGTATGAAACATCAAATATGAAATGGTATAGTATGAAACATCAAATCTGAAATACGACTTTCCTTTTTATACCTTGAGCTGGAATCTAATTGTTTACCTTCCTTTGCCAAATTAGAATTTGTTGAGATACCTTCAACACTTCTAATACCAACAAAGATTTGATGGCGGTCTGATTTGAAAGTTCCAGCAGGCTGGAAACCAACATTAGTGACCTGTGAAGCTCATATTTCATGTGCATGCCTCCCAACAAAGTTTTTCGGGAACTTCACCTCATAATTTTCTCGATTTGCAAAATTTCTTCTATATTCTAGTCTGTCATAGAGCTGATCCAAAAACTTTTCTTTTTTTAATGCCTTTGAGAGATTTTTATCAACTCTACTATATTGAAGACTCAGAAATTTGGCATTAACCAAAAATTCCTTTCTAAATCCTTGAAAAATTGATTTTTGTCCATGTTCTAACGTAACAATTGGAGAATCCTTTCCCCTAATTTTCTGAAGTTGTTTTGCTCGAGTAGCTATCAACTTAGCTTCCTTAGCTCTGCTCTGCCATTCATTAGAGTTTTCTTGGGTCCTTATCACATCCTATGCACTTGTCTGCAATGTAGTTGGTTTCATTTCAAGACTAGGATCCACTTTTGTTTCTATCTCTTTCCTCATCATAAGGGCATTAATCTATTCCTCTTGGGCTGGAACATTTTTTCCACTTTCCTTTTGTATTATAAGTGCCTCCATGGGCTGTTCCCTCTCCCTTCCTTGCAGCCCTTATTTTTCCTCATGCTCCACCATTACAAATTGGAATTTTTTCCCTCTTCCTTTCTCAAGCCATGTTGCAAGTCTCCTTGTGTAGCTTGTGGTTTAGACCTTGGTCCAATTCCAACTCGATTTTTCTTTAATTCCATGAAGTTGGTGAGTGATAGTTCTTCCTGTATCTCATCTGGAAGGGCTCTATACTCATGTAACTAGCAAGAATGTCATGAACTATGGAACGCTGAGCTTCCATCACTGGAACCTCTTGGAAGGAAAGTAGGCCAGAATGACCTAGATGAAGAACCACTCATGGTCCTTGGTGGTTGAATATTATTGTTTGCCCTTGAAGAACTTCCTTCACCATTTAGATTTTGCATGGGATGGATCAGCGATGCCATCATATTAGCCAATCTCTCTTGCCCTTGGGCAAACCTCTTAAATCTAGCATCATCAAAACTAGTTGGACAAAATCAAGCTCTGATACCACTGAAATGTCCCTTCTTGGGCAGATTTAAAACAATTTGGGTTTTCCAGCAAACCCCGATAATGGAAATATAAATTCAGACTTTTTGAAACCCTAACTAAAAATTTCATCATTTTAAAAATGATTATTTAGTCACAAATGAATTTCTCCAACATCAAATAATTCATAAAATTGCAGAATATTCAAAATATTTATTTGACCTTAAAACACTAATTTTTGAACAATTTGTAGTCCTGAAAATTACATCAAAATAACACTGAATCAATGAAGGATGAAGTGGGTTTTTTCACCTACGAAATGTTGCTCCAACTAAAATTCAAACCCTAGATGCCATTCGCCACACCGAGCTGCAATGATCCACCAAGAACCTGCCCTATTGCTGCACTGACCTTCCACACACTGTCAACTAGATCACCTAACTCCCAAGGGCTATAAAAATAATCTGTTACTACCTCGAAGTTGTTCAATTGAATCGCCCACCTCCTAGGGCTGTCAAATCTAGTTTGATCACCTTCAAATTGCCCCTATTTGAATCACCACCTTCCAAGGTGACCACTGCGTCAGAAAAAGATGAATTGATGCACAACGTGACTTCTAAATGAAGCCATCAAAATAGTATTGAGGGTTTTCGTCCTCGAATACTAAAGCAAATGAGGGTTTTTGTCCTCAAGAGCTGAGAATGCAAGCAAACATTCTTAACATCAAATGAATTAATTGATAAACAATAGATAGATGCCAAAAATAGACCTCTCCACCTTTTTTTATACCTTTTTCTACTCAAACTCTAAACTTAATTTATTTTAATAATAAAACGTAAGTTGTCGACATTAATTTTTGGCCACTTACTCATATTATTAAGTTTACTTTAAATTGTTTAAGAATACTTTTTATTTTAATAATAATAATATTATTAAGTTGTCCAAAAGATTAGAAATGACCGAGCCCAACTTAAGCCCAAGTTACATGGTTGTCTTGTGAGCACCATCTTGGGTCCCGCGGTTTACATCAACGGAAACACGCCCTCAACCTTATTCCTTTGGGTGGTTCTAATAGGGAGGAGAACCCAAAGCGATGTGGCAATGCACATTCGAGTATCGTATTGTGCTTGTGCATGATTATGCGACTTTTGATTTGGGACCACTTGAAATCCATGATATTCTTCCTGATAAGCCAAATTTTTATGATCGAGATGCTACCTAGAGAGCTAAACCACAATGCTGGTCCATCAAGGTTAGGAATTGGCTCTATCACATCTTAGATTCTCTCTTGAAGAGCAACATCAAAATAGTATCTATGAAGAAATGCAGAAGTATTATTTCTCAGGGTCAAACATTTGTGCTACTAATTTCCCAGCGAGAGGCTACACAAATCATTTCAAGATTACACTTGCTTGCAATTCAACTAGTTGGGTTTGCAAAGCAGAAGCAACAACTTGACAAGTTGCTATGAATATGAAGATGTCTTTGAAGAGTCCACATGTATCCCATTACATTGCTCTATCAAGCATCAAAGCGACCCCATTTTATGATCCCCACTTCTAAACAACCCTCTCTATTGTAGATAGATAAGGGAGAATGACAAGATTTGTGGAAGGATCCAAGCAATTCATTGAGCAAGGGAAGATACAACCGAGTTCTTCATCCCGTGGTAGTCCGATCGTCGTCGGACCAAAGTATGGTTTGTGACATCTTTACATCGACTACCTTGCCCTTAAAAAGATCGTTGTAAAGAGCACGTATCCTCTACCTAGCATTGATGATCTTTTGGACCAGCTCCGAGGTGAACAATACAAAGATCAAAATAAAATTATGCTATTACCAGGTCCTAGTCAACCAAGGAGACATCATGGAGATTAGGTTTAATACAAAAAAAGTCTTGTATGAATGGTTGGTAATGCCATTTCTCTCAACTAACATACCAATCATAGTTTTAAGACTTGGTCTTGGCAAAATCTCAGTAGGCCAATATTTTGACTTGGACTTGAGACTCGAGAAAAACTCTACAAATGAAAAATATATTTAAATTCATAAAATAAACTTAAATAACATGCAAAATATGCATAGGAAATCAATTTAGAGAATACATAGGTATATTTTCTATTAGTTTTAGACAAAAAGAGTACAATGCACGTCATATTCTGTTATAATGATTGATCATCATCATAGAAAATTACAAATCCATATTTTTTTTTTACAAATTTCTCTTCCCCCTCTAGTTCCTCATAGTCATTGGCATCGCCCTCGAAATGGAAGATAAAGATAACTCATCACGAATAAATTTATCCTCAAATATGTCATCATCCAGTCCAACCCATCTTGATGCTTTTTCTTGCACTTTATTTGTCTTTTCCCCTCTTGCAGAGTCCCTCTCAAAATTTGCAATCCTCTTGGGTAAACATGGGTTCCATATCCTCTGCAATCTAGTCAAAATACGGATTGATATCATCCAAATTAATTGCATCAAGAGCCTCCTTCTCCTTCACCTTTTTGATGAGAAGATGAAGATTGTATTGCACCAAAACAAGGTTATTGAGGTCTTGTTGTGTCAACCTGATGCGCTTCTTCATGTGACTGCCCTCAAACACGCTACAATTGCGCTCACATCCGGAAACACTGCATGGCGGACATAAAATACAAATGGATAATTGATGAGGAATGCAAGGGTGATCCTCTCAAATGAAGTCATGCAATGGACAGGGGTTTACACAGAACATGTGGGACATATTCTCTTTTCAGGGGTCTACACTACGACATGTGACATACTCTTCCCTTCACACATAGTATGTGCTTGGAATGTGGAACTAGATTAATGAGGTTCATACTAATTGTATTCACATATGAGATGCTTTTAAATATGCCTTTACAGTGATAAGTACAAGTCCTAAAATATAGGAGGTCTCACTTATCTCTTAGTTGTGATTTCCAACGTGAGAATCGAAATCAAATAATACATCCCTAAAGAATAGGGAAACTCCTAAGAACTCTCCATGAGAACCTATCTACAACTAATCACTAAGTGTAAATGTATTTGTACACTTTTTACATGTGGTAATACATATGAGGTTGATGCAAACTATAGGCTAAAATCCAATCCTAAGCACCCTCAGGATCCTTATCAATAGCCTAGGAAGATTTGGTGTTTTTGCACCATAATCTTCCCGCCACAAATCTGCAAGTAGAATATTTATAACTGTCTAAGTAAACCAGAATTGCATCTATTAAAAAAGTCTAGTATCTACGAAACTAAAATTAAAAGACTAAATTTATTTTTAGTTGGCTGCTAGGTCATTCCCCCTCAAATGCATAGAGTTAGAGAAAGGAGCCTCCCCTACACACCCTTGTAAATCTGCAACTCATCAAGAATTTTGTCTCCAAGAGTTTAGTTGGGTCTCATCCTCTCTATGCATGTGTTGAGGCCATCCATAACCTCATCATTAGCTTTAAAGTAATTGGAGAAGAAAAAATTGGGGTTCAAGTAGTAGGCCATTGCATTTATGTGTTGGTGGTGATGCTTGTTCCATCTCCGATCATTGCAGTTTTCCCACACATAACAACTACATTGTAGTCTCCATTCTATGATGATAGTGCCATGTTTTCATAGGTCACGAGTCTTCTCAATAGTTCATGATTGGGCGGATATATGATTCTAGCTATCTCAATTATAATATATGCTACTAATATTCCAGTTTATGAATGGGCTAATCATTGTGGAGTATATGCATTAACAATTAGCCTCTTTTGTAGAGTTGGGCAAGTTCAAATATTATTTTGTGCTATGTTATTTACATGCTTATCAAAACATGGGAAAAAAATTCACTAGGTTAAGAATGGAAGAAAATGATGTGCTAGTTAACATTTGGTGTAAGAATATATGGTTGAGGCCAATGATGGAGAACGATGATTTATTCATCAATAAATTTATAGGTAAATTGCATATCTTGTTAATGTGTGATAAGATCCCTAGGTTTATAAAGGAGGCCATGGAATGCATAAGGCTTGAAAATGAGGACTTGAAGTATAGGGACTGGGATATGGAGGAAGAGTAAAATTATTTGAGGATTTTTTGTGGTTAGGTGAACCCTTTGATGTTTCCCAAACATGTTGATAGGAATTTTCCCCTAGAATATTTTAGATAAATGTTCTCGACGGATACTTTGTTCATTGTACAATGGAAATAAGGTCTCATAGTTGTGCCCATGACATTTTGAGGAATTACATCATTAAGTAAACCTTCTGTTGTTTGTGGCAATAGAAAATTGGCTCAATAGAAGTTTGGGAATGTTCTCAGAAGATCTTAATATCCAGATGGGCATTATACTAATAGGTTGAAGTTGAAGAATTCAAGAAAATCAGTTTAGGTCATTGACGAAGAAGAGAGTTGGAAGAATTTTTCTTCTTAGGATGATCTTGCCAAGGCCAAAGGACTAAAGAAGAATGTAGATCCCATTATTAGGAAGAAAGATGAGAAGTCCCTTGAAAATTAGGGCTTACTGAGTGTCAAGGCCAACGTCGACAACCCTAATCCAATTGCTTCTTGGAAAAAGCAAAGCTCAAAATGAATAGAAGATTTTGGTCTTACCAAGGATTTGACAATGAGGAAGAGGTTCAAGGACCCGATAGGGAAACAATAGTATCCACTTTTGGTGTCCTTGTATAAGATGAACAACTGCAGAGTAATAACTCCTCTGAGGTATTGGGTATCCCACCAATGAAGGTCAGGATACGCACGAGCAAGCCGGATTATGGAAGTCCTCAAGTATTTCACATAAATAAAGTTGTGTCCACTACTCTTGTCTAGAATGTAAATGAATTACTTGCCGGTAAACCACTTGAAGATAATGCTGAGGGTAATGTGATTGAGAAACAAAAAAGTGTGGTTGGTAGTAATCTCGAGGAAGGTGTCAACAATCAAGACACTCTAAGGGATAGTTCAAGAGCCCAAGGGAAATGACGTTGGGTAGGTTGGTGTTGAGAATATAGAGAAAGCAAGTGAAGAAAATGTGAACAATGAAAGTGAGAAAATGGTGGTACAGTAAGTAGTAAAGAAAGTAGACATAATTGAAGTTATTGATGATGAAGAGTGTTGGGAGAATCTTGAATCTCATATTGTTTTGAAACTGGTGAAACAAGAACCGGTAGAGAAAGAACATAAAGAACAAGAAGTTGAAAAAGGCTAGGACAAACTAGAGTAGTTTAAAGAAGATGTCCTTCCAAAGGGAACAAGTGTTTCAAAACATTTGTTGCTTGTGATGAAAATCTAGAAGGGTTTTGAATTGGAGAAATAAAAGAAAGAAGTATAATACCTCATCTTTGGAAAGTGATAGTCCAAGTGCGAGAGTGAAACCTTTAAAGGGGACAAATGAGTAGGTATAACGAAGAAGAAAACTTGGACAAAAGAAGTACATAAGGGGAGTGCATTAGAATTAATTCCGGGTTAGGGTGATGGAGATTCTTCCTTGACCATGACAAGAGTGCCACTTGAGCAAGCACACCCAAAATGCCTAGTGCTAGTTTTCCTTATTTTTTTGAATAAGGTGAAGACTAGGGGAAATGAGAGCATGGAGATTGCATCCATGCCCAGATTTATGTAATGTCTCTTTCTATTATTTTTATTAATTTTTTTTGTGATTCTTTTCCAATACTGAAATATCAATAAAATTACCAAATAACAACGTACAAAACTGAAGTACTAAACCCAACTGAAACCTTTATTATAACATATTGAATGCCCACAAAACACAATTGATGATACTATTGAATAATACAGATAAATTGTAGGAAACCCTTACATGTTTTATGTGGCATAAAAATCCAATTTTATTGACAACGTACATCAATAGAAGAGCTTACTAGGACTGTGTTTGATATGGGAACAAGATACGGCAGGCAGCTGGTCGTATGACAACTTGAGGATGTTACAACAACATACAAAGTAAGCCACCACCACTAACACATATATAAATTATGTAATATCTCTTTTAGGGCCAAATTAAACAATTCTGAAATTTGTAGAAAACCCTTACACAATTCTGAAATATTATCGAAACCCTAACAAGAAATTGCAAAATTCTGAAATCATTTACAAGATATAATATGACAATATGAACCATATAGGAACCCCTAAAAAAATAAGGTGATTCAATCTCCTTCCACGATAGAACTCTTAAACCCCAAATCTGAATTTTATAATAATTTTCCAACCTAACAAATTAAATAACTCCCAGTTAATTATATCAATGCAAATTCAAACAGTAAATGACTAACTGGTTGAACCAAAAGCTGCATAACCTTCAGCACAACCCTCCTAGGGTGATGCCATCCCTAATAGGGGTGACGTATGCCTACGGAAACCCTCTCAAGCAGGTCGCCAGCCTCTAAAATGTCTCCCAGCTGCTGCACCCACCTTAAAAGATGCCCTAGCTGCTGCACCACACTAATTCAGACCTTTGTCCTTTGTCCCAAATCAATCTTTCGCTCAAATGTGACTCCCGGATGAAGCCACCAATTGAATACTGAGGGTTTTTGTCCCCAATATCTGATTACCGAAGAGGGTTTTCGCCCTCAATGGCTGAAAGTAGAAGCAAACATGCCCAACCCATAAAAATAAAATGGCAAACGATCGTCCCCCAAAACGAACCTCACCGTCTCCTTTTATACTTTTTTCCCTCAAATCCAACTCCAAAAGTGGGACGTTCCAAGGGTTAAAATAGTATTTATAAAAAGTGACCCTTTTTACTTTCAAAATAGAAAATTTGCCGACATGAAGCTACTTTTGGCAACTTAGAAGTGAAAAGAACCATGTTTCCCCTTTTCCTTCATCCTCTTAGCCGACGGGAAACCACAAAATAGGCTAAGGGTCTCCAAATAGTGCTAATCCCGATAAGTGGACATTACAGTTCTCCCCTCTTGAAATTACTTGCCCTCAAGCAATTGCAAGCTCAACTTCTTTGACTCATCCAATCTGCTCATCTCCGTAATATCTGAATCCCAACTTACCCTGGGGAATTTGCAATTCCATGTTTTGAAATCCTTGTGTAATGCAACCCCTTAATGAATTGTGGCTACTATCTCATCATGAATTGATGCCAAATTCTGTTGTGATTCATCTATTAATTCTGTGACGTCAGTCAAAAAATGTTTACTTGCAAAACTGGATGTTTTTCCCTTCACCGTCCAAAAAGAGACCACTTCTTCAGCAGCAGGCAGCACAATGTGATCTATATTCAGGGAGGAGAATATTTCCTCAATGTCTGAAAACAGAGAATGGAAATAGCACAGTCCTTGATTGTTAGACCTTGCTGCTACTAGAGGCAACTCTGCCATCTTTCGTCCAAAAACACGGAAAAAACAGCTGAAACAACTTCTGAGTTTACTGTCAAAACTGCAGAACACATTCCTCCAAAATCCTGATCTCTCATACTTTTGTTGTAAAGCATCAAAGGAAACAAATCCTAACCTGTACTAGGGCCAACTATAGACTCAAAGTGGTCATGGAATTTAGATTCAGCTTCTGAAAGCAAGTCCTTATATCAATATCTTTTGTTTTCCCATGCAAAATTTGCCATTTTATGTCCTTCTGCAAACCTTGATCAACAATGTTCTGAACCTTCATCCTCATTGATTCAGATATGTAACCTGGCAAGCTTATTGATCCATTGGCTATGTGTGTTTGCAGTCCTTTGTGAATTTCACTACAATCATTGGAACAAAACCAATTTCCTTTTGGAAACTCCTTTAAGTCAGCGATACCACGGTCACATAAACAGCCAACATGAAACTCCTCCTTGCATTGGTCACAAAACAATACGGTATGATCATCAAATCTATATTTCGTAAATTCTTCATGCCTACATAGAACACATCCACTGCTGTTGTTGTCTTCTGCTTTGCTAACCACACATGTCAAACATTTAGGCGTTCTTCTCTTAAATGCACAATGTCCAAATTCCCTAGAAAGTTTGCAGCTATCTTTCTCTGGCGTCTTTCCTCCAAATAATCTCACGAAACCTTCTATGTTCAAACTTTTGTTATTCCCTTCTTTTGAAGCAAGCTGTAAACTTCGGCATAGCCAATGATCGTGGCATAGATCCGATTGCCCTTCGGGCAAAGCTGGAACTTCATCGTGCTCTTTGATTATATCCTTTTTAGGTGTCAAAGATAGAGTCTTTGTTGTTGTCAAGATTCTCTATCAGATGATAACAACTAAAAGCATTCTTTCTTCCTTGAATCAACATCTCAGGCACAGCAGCTAAAATAATATGCTTGCTCCTCTTGAGCATCTCACTAGAACTTGTGACAGCTGAATTTAAATCAACCACATTCTCTTCTCTGCCTATTCTGAAATTCACTTTTTCCTCAGGGCACAAACCATTCCAAGAGCAACCTTCAGCAGAATGAATAACAAGATCTAGAGGCAACACAACCGCAGCCACATTGTCCATACTTCCTCTCTCAAATGCTGAATTTGCCATAGCCTGGGCCAAAGAGTGTACATGGACCGGTACAATCTCTGTTGAATGATAATTTTGTATTCGTGCTTCTAGTAGCAGACCGCAGATATCTTGTGCATCCATTTTCTCAAAGACTCCATCTGAATTTTCTTGTCTTTTATCAACAGCATCGGCAACCTTAACCAACTCTCCTCTATGAATACTATGATTGGAGAGCAATAAGCCTTTAGATGCTGCATTTGAACTCCAGCCTGCCCATTGGACAGAATCAACATAATTTGCTGTGCCAATCAGATGTTTTCCCATGATTGTGTGCTGACCCGATGTCAAAACTGGAGCAACATTTGATGAGTTTACCCACTGTTGAAGGGAAACATTACAGTCATCATCGGCATTACAAAAGTCCGACATATGTATTTGCTGTTCTAGATGATCTTTAATCTGGAACCAATCTTCGATTCAGCCTGCATGTACCTTTCATTGTGTGCTTCTTCTGATTGATTTCTCTTACTAGCAGTTGTAAGTGGAGCATAGAGTGGAATCCTGTAATTTGAATATTCCATTTTGAGAACAAACTTTTCCGACATATTAATTTTCATGTTAGCATTTTCTGAATATCTAGAAAGGATACTAAAAGCATCCTCCACAACTTTAAGGGCTGACCGCAGTATGACTCTATGATGTGCAGTATTCTCTTCTATATTGCTTTCAACTTCAATCACCCAATCTTGTTCTCCTTGAGAGATGTACAAAGCATTCTCAAACTCTTCCTTTGTTTGCCCATTATACATCTGCTCTTTTCTCCACTGTTTGTGACCACATCTGTGAAGCTGCTCAATGATATAATCAATGGTTATAGGTTTAAGAGGTGTAGCATTACCAACAACATCACTTGAAGAAATAACTTTTGATAGGGCAGATTTATAAAGTTGCCCCGGAGTTGGTCTAGAAGGAAAAACATGTGTATTGATTATAAGATCTGGAACGATGCCTTCTCTTGTGAAGGGCAAATTTTCTTGCTCTTCTAGAAACCCCAAGACTCCTTTCTGACCATGCATGCTCGAAAACTTATCCCTAAGTGATGGAGATCTTATTTGTCTTAACCTTACTCTTGCAAATTTTCTGCCATCATCATTAATTGCAGTTAGAACTTGATCGACCTTCTCCTTTTCAGTATGCTTCATTTTGATGCTGAATTTTGAATCAGATGACTATGGATCCTCCTTCCCAATTAAAACATCACAGCTATAAAGGTCTGCCAAAATATAAAGGAGTCTATCCTCATCAAGCTTATCCACTCTTAAGCTTTTCTGTGTTAGGCTTACCAAAATTTATTTCTATAATGTCCCTTTTCATAAGAAACTTGAAAGGGTTTTTACTCTTAGATTTTTCAACCCGTTGTTTATATATGCAAAGCCTTTTATTTTTCACAATAAATAGGGGTTTCAAAAGCATTCCTGCATCAAAGAAACTACGGATCTCATTTTGCATATCATCTCTTTTAATCAGTTGTCTTGGCATGATCTTCTTCAATCTCAAAATATTGCCCGGATCCCATATGCCAAAACAATTTTGAACTTGAATTAAAGAATCTATATGCCCTATGCTGCAAGTTGTATCCTTGACCCTATCACCATTTTTAGAGTGTTTTCCATGATGACATGAATCTTGTAATGGCATATTATGAAGCAACAAATCTGAAATATGACCACCTTTGTCATACCTTGCGCTGTCACCAAAGTGTTCACTTTCCTTCACCTTGAACTCTTCACATCCAATAAATGAAGCCCTTTCTACCTTGACTTCATCAATATCTTGTTGACATACACAATCATTAGAAGTTAATAAAACTTCTACTACCGAAGGATCTTTACCTTCAACTTGCATGTGGACTTCCTTTTGCTCCTCTATAGAGTTTGTTGACCAAGTTTGACTTTTTAGTCAAACTAGGGCACCTATAGGCAAAAACTTGAGTTTTAGGGTCTATAGGGGGTCTAAATGGATGTTATAAAGTGTTTCAAAGATCAATTAATGTCATTTTATGCTATACTACCCTTGGTTATTAGTCCATTAGGTCTATTTATTATTTTTGGATCATTTAGAGGTCATTTTAAGTGCATTTAATGCTTTGTACGGATTTTTGGGAAGTGTGCAAGTGTAAAAAAGTCATATCACGTGCCATGTGTCCTAAGGACTCTGTAGTATATGTCCCTAACTGAAATTTGGCAGGTTGATCAAGGAGCAGTTTTCCCAAAAAAATAGGAGCTTTTGGGCACTTGTACGGACTTCCCAAGTCCATCATCAGCGAAAAACATGAGAAGAGCAACTATTCACCTTCCCGCTCTCATTTTCACGTTTGGACTTCAAGGAGAATGCAAAAAATCTCTTCGGCAACTCATTTCTCATTTTCTCCTCTTGGCATACAAAGAAGGCTCAACTTCAAGTGCTCACCATAAGCCGTACAATTGAAGTTGGAGGAAATGCTTTTGGGGGTGGATAGGAATCTGAGTCTACTCCACATCCATAACAAGAAGTTGCAATTTGGTTCATCCTCCTCTATGAACAATCATCAACACCTCAGGCAGCTTTTTGAGAATTTGCATTGAAGAGGGGGTCTCTTTTGAATCTGTTTCAATTTCTCTTGCTTTGGATTGATGTATTTGGTTTTTGCAGGATTTTCCCATACTTTCCAAGACATTCCCATGGTCCTTTTAGCTTTGGAGAGTTCAAGTGTCCAAGAAAAGCCCTTTTAGGCTTGCTCATGCATACAAAATGTCAATAGTTTGCACCAACAGTCATCTCAGTTGCTTTGAAAATAACTCTCCACATTGAGAAAAGCGCTTTGATGTTGTTTAGATGATGCTCCTGAAGTTTAAGTTATATGGAAGGGATAACAAGCGCTTTTGTAGTGTTTGGGGAGTCTTACCCTTGCAAAATCTTGCTTCTTTATCTTCTTGCCTGTGTGCAACAATCAAAATTCCATCTACAGGAGCATGTTGACGTCACAAGTGTGAGTTTGAAGATTTTACATGGTTCTTATCCTCTTGAGATCACTAATGAGCATTGAAATGTTGGATGAAGGCATGTAAGCACTTCAAACTTGCATGTTTAGAGAGTGTTCTCAGTCCTGCTTGCATAGAAGAGATGACCATCTACAGCTGAGGACATAAGCAAACCTTTTGGAGGTGTTCTAAGAAAGTGATCAATCCAATTTGGGAGTCTTTGCTATAAGAAGGCCTAGATAGGCCTATTGATCATCTTAGTTTGGCAAGGGAAGTATCAAAGCATAATTGGAACCTTGGACTGTGCTCAGGCCCTTTTGCCCTAAAAATGTCAAACAGAGGCCTTGAAGGTTTCTGAGGACATCACAAAAGTCACTTGCTAGATGATCCAAGTTTTCAAATTGGACAGTTGGGTAGCCCTATCCACCTCAAATAGTTATGACAATTTTGAGAAGCCAAAGATGAGTGGAGATTGGATGTTGCAAAGCATAAAGGTTGCAAAAAACCACTAAAACAGGGCTGTGATGTCTACAAGACAATGACCAAAATGTTAATTTACATCTCATTTTGGTGTCCTAGGCTATGTTATCAAATTGAATGATGCTAAGTGATTCAAATGATGCTTGCATGGTAAGAGAGTATGACAAAAGGCAAATATAATGTCTTGAAACACCAATGAATGCTCCCTATCTGTACACAGGACTGTGACAGTCACATACAGGGCAGAGAAGACAGTGTCTCAATGATTTAGCACAAACATGGTGTTGAGGGTTCCTAATGAGAACTAAGGTGAATATGAATGTTACAAGACTAGACACAAGCTCAATAAGCCCCTAGATGAGGTCAACATGATCCAAATCAAACTCATTGCACCTACAGGGCTAGAAATAGGCATCTACAGTCAAAAACTTGAGTTTGATCTTAGTCAAGGGAAAGGGAGATTTTTAAGGTGCAACTAGAGCATGTATGCAGATGAGATGATAATAGAAGAGTGATAAGAGGACAACAAAAGAAATGGCATACATTTTAAGGTACCTTAGAAACCTACAGGCTTGTAGGTTTATGTCTCAGCCCTGTAGGGAATGTGATCACAGTCTTTGTTCAAGAATGTGTAAAAAGCATGGGAGTTTAGGCAAGAAAGCTTTCTACTTCACTACCATGATCCACCCCTTTTTACCTTCAACGCCTTACCCCAAATGGCCCTTGGGAACCTACAGTTAGGGCAAGGAATACACCTATAGCTAGGTTAGGCTAGGAATGAGCCAGGAGTGAGCAGGGTTGGTGTTGTAGATGCTAGAATCACTATGGATCAAGGAAGGAGATTGTTTTGATTTTGAATTCTTGTCAAGAGGATAGAGATATATCTTAACACCTTAGAATATGCCCACACAAGAAGATATTCACCAACAGTACCCTTGTTTGCTACTTCAGTCAAGCAGGCTCACCTTCCAAGCTTAAGCAAAGTATGGGTTTTGACGTTCAAGGAAAGTAAGGGAAGGCATGAAGATGGTTTATAGCCTAAGAAATATGGAGATAAGGACCATGAACATCAAACTAAGTTCAGGTTATGACCTATAGACCCTAAACTTACAAAAACACAGTCCTTTCCCTTCTAACTCTGCAGGCATTTTCTCAAGAAACTCAGTCTTGAGTTTTAGATCAGTTGGAGGGTCATCCATTGGAGTCAGAAGCCCAAATTTTGGGGAGGTCATCCTTATGACCCAGGCTATCATCAATCATAATTGGTTGTTTGAAATCAACAAGGGAAGTGCCCCCTGTTTTGTCTCAGACAGGGGTCACTTTTCCCTTACACAGACCTTGCAAAATTGGGAAAAATGGTCAAAACCACATACCGGAAGTGAAGGAAGGTTTCCAAGAAGGTTTGGTGAGTTCAATAACATCTAATACCATCAGTGAAACTTGATTACAGGGTTGGAAATGATACAAAATGCTTGGAGCTACTAGGTTTGCAGGTGTAGCCAGTTGTGCAAGCAATGGATCTAATACCAAATAGAGGGTCATTCTTAATTCTAGCTTTTTTAAAGTCCTCTAATGTATTGTTCCATGTGTTTCAAAGCATATTTGAGGTGTCTGAGATGTCAGAGGCAAGAAATCATCAATAAAGGGTTGTTTTTGAACACAAGGTTATAGGCAGACTCCTTGCATAAGGTTTAGGCCTAATCCTAAGGAGGAGCCATTCATGTTTCCAGCTCTAAATGAGCTACCCTATCAGTTTTAGCATGATCTTGGAGCATATATAGAGGTGATACAACTCTCAGTTGGCAAAGGAACTCATCAAGAAGCCATTTTGGCTGGGAATGGATTAAACCCCTCACAGAATGCAAGAAATGGAGCTCGAAGGTCAACTTTCATTACTCACAGATTTCGTGAACTAATGCATGGGACCTTGAGCCATTTAGGAGAGTTAGAGAGGGTCCTTGAGGAGCCTTCAGTTGAATTTTGAGGGAGGCCCAACGTGAAATGGCTATGAACTAAGGGTAAGATCCTAGGTCCCTCAAAACCCTTGTAAAACCCTCACAAGGACCTGATTGGAAAGATAGAGCAGTTTGAGAATCCAAATGCAAGGGTATGGCCATGAAACCACTTGTATGTTGCAAAGGACTCTCATATAATTCCACACATGTGCTTTACTTGTACGGAATTGTACGAAACAGGGAAAAACCAGGGTTGTTTTGGCCATTTTGAGTAGTGAGAGAGCTACAAAAGGAGTTAGGAGATGAAACAAATTTTGGAGGGAAGCTCTACACTTTAAATAACTCCCAAAATTCATCTCACCTCATGAAACAAATCCTAAGTGTCCCAACCAGACTCCCACTTTCAGCTAGTCCAATGAGCCAGAATAGTGAACACTTGGGAAAGTGATGAAAAGCAATTGGGGGGACCTTTTAAAGGCTTTTTCTTGTAACTGGTGGTAGGAGAGCTCTTGACAAGTGTCATGCCATCTTGTGCAAGGATTATGAGGATTGAGGAGTTTTGAATGACAAGTGGAGAAGGTGCATAGAAAAGAACCTTTTGAAAACTGCCAGTGATGATTTTGCATGTCCACAAGAATAGGGATGGTTAGGCATCGATCCAATGAATGTGGGGGATTGTTTGTAACCCCTATTGCTCAGATCCATCATTAGACCTGACCATTTGCAGTGATAGAGACAGTTTTGGAAGGCAACTCAAGTGGGCAGTTTCTTATGTCAAGATGGCAATTTTGTGCCACTTTTCACTATCTTTATGACTTGTTTTGGACAAGTATGTAGTATGAATTGGCATAGCTCGAGCCACCTCTCTTCCACATGCAATTGTAACTGAATTTCTCAGCTTGACACATGTCTAAGGGACCCTTGGACTTCTTTCTCTCTCTCCTCTCAAACTCTATAAGAGTTGGCCATTTTGGCATTGTATGGATGCTCCACCTGAGTATGGCGAAGCCTTGCTCAATTGTACACCTTCTCATCAATAAAATGACTAAGTGTCTACCTCTCTCATGACCGTTCATAGTGTGATCTATTTGAATGTTGAATTTGCTTAGTGAAGACTATGGATTCTTTAGCATTGTACTTCATTCTTTCACCTATTTGCAGACTCTTCTTGCAGGGCATGTGAAGTGTTTCAAGAGATGTTCATGGTTGAAGTGAGTAGTCTTTTCATTAGAGTCATTCAAGACCTTTTGTCTAGTCCTTCTAACCTTGTATATCATCTAGGACCCCACAATGTAATATTGATGCAAAAAGGTATAGATTTGGGAAAGAGTATGTTTTAGTTGGTTCTTTGGTCTCAAGTGTGAAATGCAAGTGGTTGGAAGTCATCAAATTGATTTGGTGTATCACCTTCATAGTTTAGGTTTGATTTATGCTATTCTCAACCCTTTTCAACCCCCCAAGTTGATAGTAGTAGAAGCATGAGCTTAAATGGTGCATCAAGGGGAGCTAGCCCCTAATCTAGAGGTTCATCTCACAAGTTTGCTCACCCACAACAAGTGAGATGTCCCCATTTTGCCACTTGGATTAGAGGCCTGGAAAACCTCTTCTCATAAGGTGCATCCAAGTGACAACAGGATTTTGAGGTTCAGATCTTGACTCATTCTTCCCTTTATTTGACCACACTTCATCATAGTGCCCTTGTCCATTCCGTGTCTTCAACTCTATAAATTTTGTAATATATATTTCTTCTCGAATCTTTGCTAGAAGAGTTTGGTATCAATTAAATTTGGGCACAATATCCTTATGTAGTGATCCCATGGTTCATAGGCTGACAAAAAAATGGCTCTAATACCGCTGTAGTAGAAAACCCTTATACAATTTTGAAATATTACTGAAACCCTAACAAGAAATTGCAGAATTCTGAAAATCATTTACAAGATATAATATGACAATATGAACTGTTGACCAAATTTGACCCCAAGTCAAATTTGGGTTAACCCCTACTATTTTGAACTTTTGAAGAAAGTTTTATATGTCCTAAGGTGGTCTTTGATATGTTTCAATGTGTTTACAACTCATAAAATGGCCATTTGCTAAGTTTCATATGCAAAAGGGGGTATTTGGTCACATTTCTATTCCTATTAAATCAATTGTATGGACTTTCAAGGAGGCAATATGTGTCACCAAAGTGAATCTCAACGTGGAGGGGGTCAAATGATGTTAGAATATGTCAGAGGTCAGTTAAAGAATCAGTCATGAGCAAGAAATGACAGTTTTTCTTTAAAAATAGGTTCTTTTGGGCACTTGTATGGACTCCTTGAGTTCACTATCAGCTAAAACGTAGGTGGAGTGACTCTTCACCTCCCCACACCCATTTCCACGCTTGGTTTTCAAGGAGGATGTCAGAAAGTTCAACTGCAACTTCTTTTCCTTCCATTTTCTCTTGGCAAGCCAAGGAAGGTCAAATTGTGATGCTTGGTGTGGACCGTACAGGTGGAGTTGGGAAGAATGGTCTTAGGGGTGGATAGTACTCTGAGTCCACTTCACTTTCATAGCAAGAGTTCTTAGATTGGTGGCTCCTCCTTTATGAACCATTGCTAACACTCTAGGCAGCTTTTTGTGCACTAAAATCTATGAGGGGGTCACTGTTTGCACGTGTTTCAATTTTTCTTGCTTTGGATTGATGGTTTTATTTGTTCCAGGTGTTTCTCCATGCTTTCCAAGACATTTGCATGGTTCTCTTGGTTTTGAAGAGCTCAAATGCCTAAGCAAGCCTGTTCTAGGCTTGTGTATGCTTGCAACTGCTCTTTTCCACACTTGCAGCTGTCTCAGGCAACATGAAGGAGATTTTCCATGTTGGATGGAGGCATGGGATGTCGCTTCAAGAGTTTGAATCCATGAATATGCATTTGAGGGTGTTGGAACAAATTTTCAACTCATATAATGTCAAAACAAGGCTCAAATGCATAGTCCTACCATGACTGCCAACCCTCACAGAGATATCTTCATCTACAGTCACATGCACATCTACAAGGACCTTTTCCTAAATAGACAAAACAAAGAGCTTACATCTTTTGTGTCTTTGGTTTGAGAATCCAAGAGTGTGTTTGGGGAAGATGAATTGTGAGTTTTGGAGAGTCTCACCATGAGGCTAGCCATTGGTAAGAGAAAGAGAATGAAACACTTGAAAATTATGGTGTTTGAACAACTCAAAACCATGCCCAAACATACTGAAAGACCTCAGTAAGTGCTACAGGTCTAAAATCAAAAGTAGCTTCTTTGAACTAAAGTTGCAAGCTAGGTCTGTTTTCCATAAGGGAGTGAATCCAAATGATCCAAAAGACACTCATGAGCCAAGATGATAGAGAAAAGGTGGAATTTGATTTTTTGACCCCTAAGCACTCTCCCCTGTCGGTACACAGGGTTGGGAAGTGACATCTACAACAGGGGTTCCAACTAGTTATGTGGAAGGTTGAGGTTCTAACCTTGTGATTAACTTTCAAGGTGAACAATGAGCCTAAGACATGAATCATGCCCATGAAGAAGATGGAATCAGTCTTGGAAAATTCTAGGATATCCTGTACACTGTTTTCAAGGCCTAAAAACATAAATCATCACACAACCAACCTTGTGAACTGTCAACAGGCAGTGAGTGAAAAGTTGGAGTCTTGGTGTGGTTATAGCTTGAGTGGAACCTTTCATACTATCAATGATCTAAGGTTATTTCATACAACTAATACAATGTTTCAAGGTCACCCCAAAACCACCTACAGATAGGGCAGACACAGTCACAGTCATGACAGAGTAAGCTCAGTCCTGGTTTCTAAAGGGCATATGTGATGTTTGTGAGATCAAAAAGATAGAATGATATTGAATCCATTCAAAACATGATCATAAAAGAGGAATAAGCCTTTGACAACAAGCATATGACAAAGTAAAGGTCCTGTTAGAGCACGGAATTGCACCCTTGTGGGAGAGTTTTTCAGGCTCTCCCACTTCCAACTATAAGGATTGGAACAACCTCAGGATGTGGGTTTCCTATAGTGAGGTTGAGCCTCTAAGATTTTTAAAGAGGATAGTTCCTCTCTGGTGGATCACCTAAACTATTGCTGAAATGAAACTTTCATGGAAAAAGGGTTAGAAAAGGGAAAAAGGGCTCCTAAGAAGGCTAATAGGCGATGCACCAAATTTAAATGGACACTCATCTACACTCGAACCCACACTAGATCAGTCATGAGGCAACTTAGGCTTGCACGATCTCAGGATCAAGCTAACACATGCTGGAAGAGGTTCAGGGAGAACACTAGTCCTAACCTGCAAAAGTTGAAAAGACTTCAAAGAGGCAAGCAACAGACTAATGGATTAGGAATACTTGCATTCACGAATCCACCAAGCAACAAACATACTAAAGCACTAATCGAAGACAGGAGATGGGCAAAGAAATCGAGTCATCACATTCAAGAGGCGGTTCTTACAATATCTTGGCAGGGTCAAGCCTAACCAAGGGAGCACGCTTTTGCAAACGTCTCAATGGGCATCCGTCTCCCAGCAAGATAAAAAAAAGTCTATAAAACTGGGAACCCTTTCAAATGGCAAATCGCTAGATATATATAGAGAAGGAAGAGAGAGAGAGGCCGCGTGGGAGGAGAGAAGAAATCTTTGGTCGCTACAAACGTCCTCCTTTGTCGTGAAATGCGCCGTTTCAGATCGCCCCAAGCTTCTTGAGCCACTTCCGCATTCAATTCTCTCTTTGTGAGGACCACGCCTCCATGCTTGCAATGTCATGATTAACCTGTTCTTGGATGGCTGTCTGTATGACTTTAGTTCTTCAATGGCTGAGTGTGATTACCATGCCACTGCATTAATTTCTCATTTGCCCGTGGAGACCAAAATTGATTATTGAGGAAAACCAATCCAAGACATTGGTTTTCCTATAGTCGATCTATAGAATATATAGCCTCCCTTTGGAAAACCGCCTCTGCCTTCTTGGACACGTCTATGCCATTTGTTCACTCTGCAGCTTGCCACTTGTCCTTTGCTGATTGGCCTTTCTGTTCCAGCTTGCGCCACTCAACTTTGTCATCTGTTGCTTCCATGACTTCTCGTGTTGCTGGATGGCTTAGGTCAAGCTCCTAAAAAATCCCGATTTACTCCATATGGAGTAACTCGGGCTTTTGCATCTTCTTTACTTATGAAGCTTCCCAAGTAAAGCACCTAGAGAAACTCGATTTACTCTTTGCAGAGTAACTCGGGTTTCCCAAGCTACTTGACTGCAGACTTTCTCATGTCTAAGTCTTCGGACTTCTCCTAGTTGAAGTCTTCGGACTTCTCTAGAATGAAGACTTGTTCGTTAGAAAACTCGAGAAGCACCCCCAAAGACCAAATCGGACTTTTGGCACCTCCTTACTTCGGATTTTGCTCAACTGTTTACTTATAAAAAGGAGAAGTTGAGCTGCCCCAGAAACCCGAAGTTGTCACTGCTAGAAAACCCGAAGTCTTCCCAAAGACTTGCTATTCTCTTGCTTTGAAAGTCCCTCCTCCCATGCTTAGGCAAAATTTGATATGGGGGCCAAAAAATGGCCAACAGGTCCCCAAGCAAACAAAACACAATCATCATATCTCCCCCTGCAGACAGTGCTTTCCTATAAGTTTGTCTTAGGAATTTGAGGATTTAGAGGGTTAAATGATGCATTCAGAAGCTAACAATTGGTGTATAGCATCCTTGGGACCTATAAAACCTCCCCAAACACTTGGATTTGCTAAGATAAGAGGACAAGATGCCTCTGTTTTGTCTCAGAGGCAAGGCAGTTTTAAGTGCATAGAACCATGCAAGTCTTGAGGAGTGAACTAAAATATGAACTAGGAAGTGTGGAGACCTTTTCAAAAAGTTTCATGAGCTGTGTTACATCCATTCCAATCTATAAAACATTGCAAGAGGATCCAAAGCCACTAGGCCTAGTGGAGAGGTGTTGAAGCCTACAACAAAACTATGGACTCCATCAGTCCAGCTTCAGACTCCAACAAAACTATGGACTCCATCAGTCCAGCTTCAGACTCCAACAAAACTATGGACTCCATCAGTCCAGCTACAGAGTACGTATTAGTTAGGGAGAATAAGGAGATGCTAAGGCCAAGTGTCAAGAAAGGTCTAAGAAAGAGTGATCACTGTGATAGATGATTCTTCTTGTGCAAGAGAATACAAATGATTTGGAAAACTTCCAATGTAGGTAGAGGATTCCTTGTAACTTTCTCTTATCAGTGCAAAAGAGACACTTGCCCCTAGTTAGCTTTGGAATGCCCAATGAAGGCCAATGATGAAGGTTGTTTCATGGAAGGTGCTTGAAGAGATGCTACACCGATTTTGGAAGAGGATGATTGTTTGGAAGGGACACATATGCAAATCAGTTTCTAACTCCTCTTACACTTAACCTACATGCATTATAACTGGTTTCCACCTTTGGACACATGTCCTTGTGTCTCTTGGACTTCTTTTCCCTCTCTCTCTTTCCAATTGCTACAAGTATGGGCCCTTTTGGCCATTGTAGGGGGATTCCAACTCTTGGCATGGCGAAGCCCTGCCAATATTGTACCTTGATTTGTACTTAAGCTAATGAGAAGCAAGCCGGTTATACTCTAAGTCCATTTGCACAACGTGTTGAAGTGATCCATCTTGAATGTCAAGTATAGATTGAGTTCATCTTGTTTTCATGCAATCCTTGAATGTGTTGTTGCAAATGATTTCTCTCCTAACGGGTTTCATAAAGTGTATTATGCTGTAATAGACTCTTGAAGTGTGTATGGGTTTGGTAGTGTCATATCTGACCTTCCCTTCACTTGCCTTCATTTGTTGAGTTGTTATTTGCCTTCATGAGAAACACTAATGCTAGGGAGCTCCATTAATGGTGTTGAGGTTAGTTTGGTTGTCTTAGTTCATTATGCAAATTCCAAGTGTATGAATGGAAGCAACTCTTGGTGTATCAACTCTTAGGTTTGCTTTCTGTATCTTTCTCTCCTTTTTCACCCATAATAGGTAGTTTTAGTAGCATAAGCACATCAAGTCATATCTAGGGAACTAGCCCTTAAAATCTAGAGGTTTACTTCCACTATAGGTGCCCCACACACTTGAAAGTATTCCCATGTTGGCCAAATCTTGAAGAGGCTTGAACAACCTCTTCTAGGGTGCAATATTTGGAGACAACATGAATCATATAGGAACCCTAAAATATAATATAAGGTGATTCAATCTCCTTCTGCAATAGAACTCTTAAACCCCAAATCTGAATTTTATAATAATTTTCCAACCTTACAAATTAAATAATTCCTACCTGAATATATCAATGCAAATTCAAACAATAAATGATCAACCGGTTGAACCGGAAGCTACATAACCTTCACAATAACCACCCTTGGGTGATGCTAGCCCTAATAAGGGTGACATAATCCTACTGGAAACCCTCTCAAGTAGGTCACCAGCGTCTAAATGGTCTCCCAGCTGTTGCGCCCACTTTAAAAGATGCCCTAGATATTGCACCACACTAATTCAGACCTTTATGCTTTGTCCCAAATAATCTTTCGCTTAAATGTGAGCCCCGAATGAAGCCGCCGGCTGAATACTGATGGTTTTCGTCCTCAATATCAGATTCCCGAAGAGGGTTTTTGTCCTCAATAATATATTTTAAATAATATTATATTTTAAAAGTGACCGTATTTGTAACAATATTGTATATATAGTTCTTATCAATCCTAGATGTCTAGCTTAGGTTTCTAGCTTTTGTCTTATTCAATAAGTTCTCCATTCTCGTAGGAATAAGAAATGTTGGTTTGGGGAATGTGAAGTGAACAACCTTCTTGGTTTATTTATTGTAATGTTTGCTCTTTTTCAATTTGAATCGTGAAATATAATTTCATTGTCATTCCGTATCTGACTTGTCATTGGTATCAGAGCCAGATTTTGTCATTACTCTCCTCCATTCATTTCTCTTCATTCTTTCTTCATTTTTCTAGTGGTACGGCCTACTAAAATCTTTTCCGCTGAGCGCAATACTTTGTTATTGACTGTGTACTGTGCGGAAGCAAAGAATGAGGCGTTTTAGTCTAAACATGGCACAACAATTGTCTTATTTCTTGTTGTATACCAGTTCTCACAATGTTCAGCTATTGTAAAAGTGGTTGGCTCGGTTTGGAGTTTTTTTGGGCTTGTCATTGTGTATCAAACTTTTGGAAGGCATGTTGGCTCAGGGGAACGCACAAGCTGGAATCAGGTTCTAAACTTGTTATGATTACTCCTTATCGTTGTCCAAGAGCATTCAAAGAGGAAATTGAGAAGGCAATCAAGGAATTATTGGAGATGGGACATATTTGGCATAGTTCTAGTCCTTTGCTTCTATTGTTTGGCAAAGAAGGATGGTACCACGAGGATGTGTATCGATTATCGAGCTTTGAACAAGAAGCCATAAAAAATAGGTACCCAATACCTAGGATTGATGAGTTGATTGATGAATTACATGGAGATGTGTATTTTTATAAAATTGATATGAGATCCAACTATCATCAAATTAAGGTAAGAGATGAGTATGTACAAGAAATAACCTTTTGATGTCACTTTGGACATTTTGAATTTTTGGTTTGACCAATACTCCAACTACTTTCCAATCATGCATGAACCATATTTTCAGCAAGCAATTGAGGAAGTTTGTTTTAGTATTTTTTGATGATATTTTGGTGTATGGTAAGACTTGGGAAGAACACTTGAAACACTTGGATAGAGTGCTGGAAATTTTAGAACAACAAACTCTCTTTACTAAGGAGTCTAAGTATGACTTTGGCATGACGAAAATTATGTATTTGGGCCATGTCATTAATGCCCAAGGAGTACAAGTTGATCAAGAGAAGATCCAAGCCATATTGGATTGGCCTCCCCCCACCACAATGTCATAGTTGAGGGGATTCTTGGGTCTTTGTAGTTACTATAGGAGGTTTGTTAGAGGATTTTCACATCTTGTCATCCCATTGATTGACTTAACAAAAAAGGGAGCATTCAACTGGTCTGAATCAGCCCAAACAACCTTTGACAAACCCAAAAAGGTAATGTGTTCATGCCCATTATTAGCTGTTCCAGATTTTTCTATTCCATTTGTGTTAGAGTGTGATGCATCAGGGGAAGGAATTGGGGATGTTTTGATGCAAAAGGGACATTCCATAGCCTTTGAGAGTTGGAAACTCAAAGATATAGAATGTGGATTCTTTATATATGACAAAGATGTTGACCATCATATATGCATTAACAAATTCAGGCAGTACTTGGTTTGTGGTCAAGATGGATCAAAATAGTTTGAATTTTTTCCTCAACCAGAAGGACTTGAATGATAGGCAACAAAGGTGGGTGAGTAAACTTCAAGCTTATAATTTTGATAGAGTATGTTAAGGGGAAAAACAATAGAGTAGCTGATGCTTTGTCTTGAAAGCCTTTTCTCTGTTTGAAATCTCTGCTGATTGGAAGGTTATCATAATAGCAGAGTATACAAAAAATGTTTTCATTAATGATATCCTTGAAGGCAAAGTACATGATGACAGGTATAAGGTGATAGATGATCTCATCCTCTACAAGGATAGAATTTATCTAGCCCTTGAATAAAAAGTGAAGAGTATAGTCTTGAGAGTTGTCTATGATACACCTTTGACTAGTCACCCAGGGTATGTTAAGAATTATGAGTAGATAACCTTTGACTAGTCACCCAGGGTATGTTAAGAATTATGAGTAGATAAGGGATAGATTTTTATCGAGAGGACTCAAGGGAGAGGTCCTCCAATACATCAGGGAGTGTCTTACTTGCCCATAGAGCAAAGCAGAACACGTATTTCCAGCAAGTTTGTTGCAGCCCTTACCAACCCTGAATCAAAAGTGGGTGAGCATTTCAATGGATTTTATCACAAGCCTTCCAAAATTTCAGGGCAAGAGTTGTATTTATGTGGTAGTTGATAGACTTACCAATATGCTCACTTCTCTGTTATTCCAACTGAGTTTAAGGCACCACAAGTTGCTAATTTGTTCTTTAGAGAGGTTTTCAGACTACATGGATTGCCTAAGAACATTGTAAGTAACAGGGATAACAGGTTCCTTTGTTTTGGTAGGAGCTCTTTCATTTAGCAAAAATCGAATTGACTCCTAATACCACTTCCCACCCTCAAACAGATGGGCAAACAAAGATTGTGAATAAGTGGATTGAGGGTTACTTGAGGAATTATGTATCAGGGCAACAAACAACTTGGGTCAAGTGGCTCTACATGGGAGAGCATTGTTACAAGACCACGTATCATATGTCCATTGGTATGACTCCTTCAAAGCTTTGTATGGTTATAATGCTCTTTCTTTTGTGGATTTGATTATAAATGGGACTCCTTTCAGAGCTTTGACTGGGACACCTCACTCAGGTTTGAATCACAAGCTAGAGTGAGAGAGGTCATAAAGATCTTAATTTCCACTCAGAGTGAAGTCTAGAGTTATTGCTTGAGCAATTTATTCTAGGGGTAGGTTTAGGTGATAATAGTTTTTGATGTCGTTGCCTTTGACTGGAAAGAACTATTGGGAAATGGCAAGAAGTTCGGGGCTCTTTGGGGAAATGAGTTTTAGATTAGAGATGTGTTCACACACCATTTCACCTAGCAATTCCAAAGGAAGAACTTGGAAAGATGGTGAATGGAAAAATCTAATCGCTATTCTCAGTAAAGAGAATTGCTAGCCTTTGGAAATCTCGTTGGTATTAATAACCATATTCGAGATGTTGTCTTTGATATGGTTTGTGATATGAATAGAAGGAACGTGTTTGGGAATCTTATGTTAGAAGAAATCAAGGGACACAAGATTTGGGTACGTGCTTAGGGAGGTAAGCAACATCCTTGTGTTGGCCTAGTCACCCCAATGGATTATGTTTTTGATTTAGGTAGCTCCACAAGTCCATTTAATCCTAATTTAAGTGTTGAGCATAAAGACAGGATTGCCTCTAGTCTTGTTTCCCCTCTAGTTTAAACAAAATTATCCTTCTGCAAATAACCCGTCTTCCTCTAATAACCCCACTAGTTTATCTCGTTGTAAACCCCATAAACCTAAATACTCCTCCTGTGATAGCCAGTCAAATGGCTTAGCAAAATTCACAAAACCAGCCTTGAAGGGGTGATAAATATCCTCTTAATTTTAATGCTTTTGAGGGTCAAAACCACGCTATGCTCGAGGGTTGCTGATAATATTTGCCAAAGCTCCAAGGAAGCAATGCCATTTTTGTCAAAGATCATTTTTCTGCATTTGACAAGGTGGTAGATGAGAAAAAAGGCTTTTGGAAAAATTGTGTGCAAAATACTTTGATTGATGTTTCGAATAACATTCCGTAATCCATCATCAAGAAGGTGGTTGATGATTTGTTTGTCGAGCACGAGGACATGGCCATCAAAATGTTTGTTGAAACACTTGAAAGTGATGTTGTAAATGGTACAAAATTCTTCTAGCTGTCCATATTGCTGCTTGGGATATATTTAGAGTAATGTTTCACCATAAGCAATGAGATAAAGGATAATGGTTTCTTGCTTTTTGATATGATTTCCATGTGGAAGAAGCCAAATGAAAAGTTAAGAGATTTTAGTAATTGGTTCTTCAAATTTTATGTCAAGATGGCTGCAAATATTAAGCCTAGGAATCAAGGGGCCCCTGGTATTTATCTTTCTTCTTTTGATGCTAAATTTGGCAAGAAGTTGTGAAAAAATGCCAAACCTCATTGGATAATGCTTGTTTTTTTGATCAAAAAGGTAGTCGAATAATATTAAATAAATAATAAGGTACAAAAGTGAATTATACAAAAAAGTGAGTGGAAGGAGTGACACTCTAAATGGCACATCGGTGGGGGCTGAGAAATCACATCAGCAACTTAATAAAATTTGATAAAACTTTTCAACCAAAAAGGTGATGAAGCCAAAGAGCTATATAATAGAGCCACAAAACATAGTCTGCACTAAGCAATAGGAGAAACAATAAAAGATGGAGGAGTAGGTGGGTGATTGTCGGACTTATCACGCTATCCTCCCTAGCCCCTAGAAGCCGGAGGGTCTGCAGCACTAGGTATAGAACCCCAACCATCTTCCTCCTTTTCTTTAGCTTTATCTTTAGTATTGTCTAGTCTGGAAGGAGAAATAGCAAGGGCCAAGTGTGGGAACTTCCCTTGTGGTGGTGCAGACCACCCAAAGTGGCCAACACCACCCCCTCCTCCATCCCAACTATTACTAGTAGCATATAATCAAATCTCGGTGATTTATCGCCATTTCTCGACAGATCTCGCTTTATACTAGCCTACCGAGATCCCGGGCTCTATCTTGTGAGATAAGAAGCCCTGATTTTCTTGGCGATTTTCACTGAGAAATCTTAGTGATTTCTCAACTAAAATTGTCGAGAAAATCCCATTTCTCGGATACTAAAAAAAATCGATGCATTAAAAATTAAAGGTAAATTGCGGAATGTTTTATTGCGATTCGTCATTTTTCTTTTGCACAGGCCACAAACAATATTGCTAAGTGAAAAGCAAAAAATGTGTGCTCATTAGTATTTTACAGTCATCTCATGCATATTACAGTGCCCACTGCCCTCATTCAAGTTGCAAGTTCGCCACTCGACGCCAAACCCTACACTGTGCACAACCTCTGCGATTTGAACTTTGGGGCCCATTAAAAGTTTGAAATTTGAGGTTGAACTCTGTAGAAAATATACTTATGGGCCTATGACATTCTCTACATTCATTTTTCATGTCATTTAACAATGTTTTACATTTAATTTAAGTTTATTTTATGAATTTATATGTTTTTTATAGTAGCGATAAAGTTGTTGAGAAATACCTGAGAAATTTCCAATATCCGAGATTTGGTTCCAATTTTGCCCCATTGAGAAATTGCTGAGAACAAGATTTTGAACTATGACTAGTAGCACTTCAATGGCCATGAGCTTGACGTTTTGGATATGGGAAACGTCTCAGGGGAGAATCAAAGCGACACCAACTATGTGAACGGTACCTCCCCGCAACCCATGCCTACGATCCCATGGGGGAGTTTGGAGGGGCTTTGCTAACCGCATATGGAAGCACAATAAGATAGAATTGAGTATATAGGCTTCAAGGAAGTCCAAACCGATTGAGAAAGGAAAGGTTGAGGAGCCAATGGAAAAAAAAGTTTGATAGAAAGCTAAATCCATAGAGCTGGAGGAAGATGACACTGCAAAGAAATAGTACTGTCTCGTTGACTAGGTGGGTAAGTGGCATACTTTTGGCTATAATGTGAGTAACTGGGTGTTAATGATGGAAATAGGCCAAGGTTCAATTCCAGCCATGGTAGGAAAACAGTCCAACAACAACCAAAAAGACTTGTTTATCAGTCAAAAGAAAAGAAATTCGAAGAGAAGGTTGTGTAGAGACATAAATTTGGTATTAGACATTTGACAATGCTAGTTTTGACTTATCCTTAACACTTATGTGTTGTGTGCACACGTTTGACTCTCGGTCACCCTTATTTCATATCCATTTGCCTACTATGGACTTGGCCTTTCTCAATTTGCTGTCATTTGGTCTATTATCCTAAGTAGACTGTTGCCATATTCAAGAACATTGTTTTCTCTATCCTCTATCCTGGACATTTCGGAAACAGTTGGATGTTGTTGGTTGTCGGCAGTGTCCACCTTTGCTGACAGTGTTGTAGGTTCTACCTTCATTGGCATTGTCCTAGGATCTTTGAGCCATCATTGAGGAAGTATGTCATCGCTCATTGAAAGTCTATTGCTACTTTGTAGACTTTCAAAAAGCTTTTGACTCTATTCCGCATGAGGCCCTTTTCTAGAGGCTCAGAGTAATTAGTATTTCCGAGACCCTTTTGATAGCCATTGTGTGCCTCTACGAGACAGTGCTTGGTCTTCTCCGCACTGCCCATGGGTTATTAGACTTTATTAGGAGTACCATTGGGGTTAAACAGGGGTGCCCCCTATCCCCCACTCTCTTTGGAATATATATAGAGTCCTTTCATGAGCATATCCAGGACGGTGATGGTTGCCTTCTCCACTAGGTGTTGATTTCTATCCTATTGTTTGTGGATGACGTGGTCCTCATGGCCTCCACCCTAGAGGGGTTGCATTGACAATTAGAAGCCCAAGCTCTTTTCTGTGATCTCCGACAGTTGATAGTCAACCTGGGCAAAACCAAGGTTATGGTTTTCAACAGGTTGAAGACGTCACACCTCCATTTCTTCTTCAGAGGAGAGGAGATTGAGATTACCAGCACCTATACCTACTTGGGAGTGTGTTTCTCTAGACCTTGCTTTAGCATGAGACAAGCCCTCTAGCGTCGAATCAACAAGGGGTATGGTTCTTTAGCCCTCCTTGAGAGACAGTGTTTTCGACACCATCTTTAGGACATCACTTCCAAGATGTCCCTCATGGACACCCTTATCAGGCCTACTGTCCTCTATGGGTCCGTAGTTTGGGGACCATCTTTGCTTGAGTCAGATTGGGCATTGAATGAGAGAGTCCAGACACTTCTCCGTTGCATTATCAGGTGCAAACAGACTGTTTCCCAACACATCTTCCTTGCAGAGTTTGGGGCCCATCCATTCAGACTAGAGACTATATTCGATCTGATCTCTTTCTTGCATCGCATCCAGAGCTTCGCTGACTCAACGAAGGGGCATGATAGATACTTGTACTTAGCTTATTGTTCTTCAGAGGCTATTGCCTATTTTGGCCTCACTGGTCGGGCTCGTTGTTGGTACATTGGGGTCTCAGATCTTTTAGGGTCTATGGGGATTATGATGGACCGTCTCCCTTCGTTTTAGTACTCCTTGGACGCTCCACGCCACCTTCTACCTACCAGATAGGAGATGAACATGATTATCAGGGAGGATATTTACAGACAGTATATTCATACCACTTAGGTTAACCCCTATGGGGGGTTACGCCCAAAGATGGCCTTTTATGTGGAACACTATCTGGAACTGAGGGACGAGCTTATTGTGCGCCCTTAGTACACTTTCTGCCATTGGATGCATGCTCTCTTGTTATTCCCCTTGGACAGTTCAGAGTGGATTCTCATAGGCTTCGGATTGAGACAAATCACTAGATGGATCAGACAGACAAAATATGTTAGTTATGCAGCCTTTAGGAGGTCGAGTCGGAAGAGCACTTCATCTTCCGTTGCCCCATCTACTACGAGATAAGAGGGAGGTTCCACTACCTCTTCAAGGAGACCTAGGCTCTCTCCGTCCTCCTTAGATATGAGGACCAAAGATGTCTGGCTCTATACATGCAGGACGCCCTCAGGCTTCGTGACCACATGATTCGGGGCCACACTAGACAATAGTCTATCCAACGGATTACTTCCTTCTTCAGTGTGCTACCTTCAGCGAGAGGCATTAAGCATCAGATCGACACCAACACGGCCTGACACTCCAAATCGGTACGGATCCGAGTGACCATTCACAACCCCTGGGATCTTATCGGCATAGCCATTCCAAGTCCAGCCCCTGGAGTTAGACTAGGTCCACCAGATCGTTGTGGCGGGCTACTCCCTCCAAACGGTAGCACACGAGACAAACCAGACACTGCACCTCCTCCTCCACTGGTTATCCATCTATTTTGAGCTTTTTCTCAATGACCTCAGATGTTAGGAGAGTTGGGTTCACTCCTTGATGGACCTCATTGTTTTTCCTAGTTCTTCTCTCATTTTGTATTTTCCCACCTTTCCGTTTGGCTGGGGTTGTTGGCTACGGGTTGTTCTTCGCCTCTTTCCTTTCTGGCTACTCTCGCTATTTGTTGTATTATTTCTCTTTCAGCTTTGTTTTCTCCTTGGGAAACCGTTTGGTCTTCCCACTTTGCTTTGACACCTTTGTACTCTACAGTCCCTTTAACCTACTTTTGTGGTCATTTGTCAAACATTAATATATTTATCTTATCTCATCTAAACAACTATTTTCAAATTCATGCCCTTCCCTTGGGTTGACCCACACGTTTCGCATGTCACTTACGAGGGGAAATTAGCCAAAGATCCATCTATATATACACATCAAGTCTAAGGTTATTCCCATCTAGCACCTATTTGGAGCTGACTTGGAAAACTATTTGCACATTAAGGAATATATTTGCATCCCCTTGAGACACTATGCTAAAGCATCCAAATATGAAAACTCCTCAAAGAAACAATCCTTAAGCCAAGTTTGAACAACTGAAGCAAGGTTAGAACTACATATTGTCAAGTGTCGAAAGCCAAATGTATGCATTGCATTCTAGCCGATCACTATTGAGCACACATACACATAGGTGGGAGAACTACGTGTGGTTTGAGCCCTTTTCAAAATATTGGAACGTAGTCAATGCTCAACTACTCAGTGGGCTGTGGTTGGGGCTTACCAACCCATCTTTCTAACCCCTTTTTATGAGCCAAGCAAGTATCAAAAGTGAGCTAGGGTTTTGAGGTGAAGGGAGACAAATCTAAATTTGTGCACAGGACTGAGCATTTGAAATTATATAGGAAACAACTTGAAAGACAGGGGAAAAGATCTATGGTGGAACAAACTAGCAAAAACAAAGAGGATAATTCCAACATACTAAGGACATATCCGGTTGCTACAATGTCTGAGCATTATTGGCAACGTCCTGGCAGATTCTGACAGTAGGTCTCCTGAGTCGAGCGATTGCAGATCCATTTTAGGCTGTACTGGTTGATTGTGCACAAACAATGATTAGAATAGAATAGTGAACAAGCTAAGTACCCTATCCTCTTGTCATTTCTATAAATAGTAAATGTACCAAATCATCTGATTTTACATTCAAATTTACATAATTTATAATATATTTTAAATTATTTTAATTATCATAGTTTTAGCTTGTTTAGATCACTAAATCCAAAATAAGTTAAAATAGGTTGTTCCTTACTCATCCAATGCCAACAATTTTACATCTTCGTTAGGTCCTTATATTTGGTGTAGATCATCTGGGGCTCATCATTATGAGGACATGTGGAATGCTATATGAAATTGTTGGATCTTTCTTTGAGAGTGGTGAAATAGGTGAATGGGAACAAGATGGGTATGATGGTTTGATACAATAAATTTGTTCTAGGATGATGTGGATCATGTACTGATGTAAGGTGATTTTCCTCGAGGAACTTGAGGGTAGTTTTGTTCAACCTAAAGATGATTGGTGAAAACTCCACAAACAATAAAGTGTTCCATACAACAAAAGATGAGCTTGGTTGTCTAAAAATCAATAAAACGTACATATTTTAGCTCAGATATTTGAAGATATTGTGAATGTGCATTCATCCAAAAATGTTATAGTTTGTTAAGTATTTTTAAGAAAATTTTTATAATAGTTTTTGGCTGTAAAGTGGGGCACATTATTCCAGGTGATATGATCTCATGAGAAGGAAGCTGGTTCGGCTTTTTGATGAAGAAATTCTAAATCTAGAAGAGGCCTTGGTTGCAACAACAGGAGATAAAAAGTCATGAGAAAGAAGCTGATGTGGATCAATAATGAAGGAATATTCTCTTTGCAAGACAATTTAGCTGCAAAAGCAGGAGGTAGAATGTACAATCTCATAATAGGGCAAGTGCCTCATCCAAAGAATGGATGACCTTCATCATGAAACTAGGCACTGACAAGGAATACTCAAGTCCAACTTGTTATGTAGAGAAGAGTTGAGGTTGTTCTTGCTAATCAGTTTCAAGCTAACTATAAGTGTGGCTCAATAATTTGAGAAAAGAAGAAAGAAATAAATTATATTAATGTCCACAAATAACCAAAAGTAGGTCAATGGGACTGAAGGATACAACCAAAAACAATAAAAAGTTGTAGGAAGAGAGAATCCTAGAGGTGAACCAAAGAAATAAAGTACAAAGACAAAATAGAATAGCATGTCACTAACATAAGTGGTAAATAAAGCAATACAAAAAGCAGTGGGGTGAACAAACGCCCCAAGAGCATGTGCCTATGAAGACCGGAGGCAAATCTCATTGAAAACCTTGTCCGTGCTTGAAGTGGAGGAATCCGCTGGGCCATTATCGATCACTATGAGAGATCAAATACTGTTGTCCAACAAGCATACAGGGTTGGAGGAGCTAGGCTGGGGGATCCTAGGAGGAAGCCAAACACTTCCCCTAGGATCTCCCCTAACATCCAAGGCCGGAGTAACTCCCGTAGTAGAAGAGAAGCTAGTAATATTAGTTTGCCCCTGTGGTTTGGGGGCAACTAGCAAGTAGTGGATCCATGTCGCCGAAGAGGGGTAGAGCCACGTCGACGAATCAAAACAGAGTCACGATGCTGAGAGATAGTAGGGTTGGAGATCCGAGTAGTAATGATGTGCTGAGAGAAGTGCTGCCTAACTGATCTATCAAATCTGATGTAGGATGTACCGGTGTTTGAGGGACATTTAGTGTTGCTAGTTACTTGGGTGGGCTTAAAGAAAGAGGTGATCAATATGGGAGCTCTAGAGCCTCTAGGCTCCTCCTGTAGGGATCTGTGGCGGAAAGTGATAGCCTTGAGAAGATAAAGAGCTAGGCACTGCTGGTCAATATAATTGAAGAAAGTAGCTAGAGTGTTGTCCGAGTCTCTGTAAAGACAGTAATATCTTCCCTGGATCTCATAATAAATTGGGCATTTGAAAATGAAGTGGTCCTCGGTCTCCACCTCCTCGAGGGAGCAAAGACGATAGATCCGATCTTGACAGAGAATGTGATGGTTTGTTTCAACCCGTAGCTGGTGGGAACAAACTCTCATTTGGCCAAGGGGAAACCTCAAGCCATGAAACCAATGGCATTGGAGATATAATGAGGGCGACGAGTAATACCGCCCACCACTTGTAAGAAATGATCAACATAAAAATCAAGCTTGGGGTTGAGTGGCTCATGGGGGGAGATCCAAGTGGTCTAGATTAGATGTCCTCTCCAGTAGCCCTAGTGATGACGTCCTTGGTGGGAAGGAGCTCAGGAGGGGCATCCAGGGAACACATGAAAGGGGGTAGCCTGTCAATAGAGATGCTGATAGAAAGGAAGAGCAACCTAGTCTCAAAGTACCAACAGTGCTGATGTCTGGTGGCGGCAAGTGAAACAATCCTCTCTGAAGAACAAAGTGCTAAGCTGAGATATCTCTCACGAGCAAAAGCGTAGACCCCTAGGGATTTGATTCTGTGGATGTAGAAAGTAAGCCTGAAGATAGTCTCAAGGTGTAGCGGGTGGACGACAAATTCAGCCTGGATGATGCACTGAGGAATCGTCCATTTGCAATAGATCATGCATTGTAACATGAGAGTCTGGACCCTCTCTATACAGGCCCAGTCAACGGCCCCCAAGCTAGGTCCCCAAACCTCTGAACCATATAAAACTGTAGGCTTGATGATATAATTAAACAAGCATAGCTTGGAAGGGATGTCCTAAAAGTGGATCTGGAAACACTGACGTTCCAAAATAGAAAGAGAGGCGTACCCCTTGCAAAGGCATGGTTGAGCGACCAACTTCATGTTAAAGCATGGACCACAAAACTGGACCCCCAAATAAGTGTAGGTTGATGTGACCTCAAGAAGTTCCCCTATGTAGATAAACTGGAATCTGGAGAGAGAGCGCTTGGAGATATTGAAGATCATGACCTTAGTTTTACTAAGGTTGACCACAAGTTGTTGGAGTTCATAGAAGCGAGTAAAGGCATCAAGTTATTGTTGTAATCCCTCTGCAGAGTATAAGAGGAGGACAACATCGTCGGCAAAAAGGAGGATGGCTATAAGCACCTCATGAAGAAGACAACCATCGTCTGTATGAGTATGTTGCTGAAGAAATCCCTCTAACTTGTCAATGTATATGCTGAAAAGGTTCGGTGAGAGAGGACACCCTTGTTTGACTCCAATGGTACTCTTCACAAAGTTAGACAGACCGTGAGAGGTACAAGGTTGCCCAATGACTGTCTCATAAAGCCTCCAAGTTGTAGTAATCATAAAATTCGGAATGTCGAAATCTCTCAACTTGTGGAAAAATAGGTGTCTCTGAACCGAGTCAAATGCTTTCTTGAAGTCAACAAAACAACAAAAGACTTTGGAAGACCTATGATGAGCTTCTTCAATGATAGCCCAGAGTGTAAAGATGTGATCAATAGTTTGGTAGTCCCTTCTGAAGCATGCCTGCTCTTGAGCTTTGATATTATTCCTTTCCAAGTATTTTGACAACTTCATGTCTAACACTGTGGCATAAAGTTTGGCAAATGTATGCCCAATCATAATGGCCCTGTAGTTTCTAGGGATAGAGGGATCCCCTGACTTATGAATAGAGTGGATGATGTGTTGGGACCAAGACTGAGGGAAGCCTGAGGATACCACCTGATTAAAAAATGTGGCAAGGGGAAAGGCAAGGGAATCCACACCATATTTGATGAACTTAGCTTTGAGACCTTCACAATCAGTTGCTTTGCTGGTGTGTAATTTCAAAATAGCTCTCTTGATCGAGGAAGTAGAGAAAATAGAGGAGGAAGGTTGAGTGGAGGCAATGGCAACAGGATGCGCTAGAACATCACAGAGGGAGTTGGCATATGAGACCCAAGCTTCGAGTGTGATGTCAGAAATGGTGGTTTTTCTCGGGAGAAGAGTACGCCAAAAAGTCTTAGGGGAGTGGTTGAGAGCGGCAAGGAGTGAGAGTCATCTAGATGCAAGAAACTTTCATTTCTTACGTCGAATAAGACAACAGTACTCCCTACAAAAGGTGGGTATGGAGGTAGGGTCATGGGCCAGGGAAAACCGAAGTCTCTGATGAAGGGATTTAAACTCATTATCATACCGTCGGTTCATGGGGCAAGTTCTATGATGGGTAGGCGATCTGGAGTAATGAATAGCATGGGGACAAGAATCAAAGGTAGCATCCCAGAGGATTTGGCATAAAAACTCATACATTGAATCAGTGGTGGGAAGAGGGAGGGAGTAGAACCCAAACATAAGAAGGGAGAGAAGGGCAACATAAACAATGGTGTAATCATCATCAAAGTGGATTGTGTTGTTGTAGCGTGGAATTGCACCCTTCGTGGAAGAGTTTTTTAGGCTCTCTCACTTCCAGCTATAAGCATGGGAACAACCTCAGGTTGTGGAGTGGATTGTGGTGTTGTAGCGTGGAATTGCACCCTTTGTGGGAGAGTTTTTTAGGCTCTCTCACTTCCAGCTATAAGCATGGGAGCAACCTCATGCTGTGGGTATCCTGTAGCGAGGTTGAACCTATGGAGTAGGCCGGTTCCTCTTTGATGTTGACCTCAATTAAAAGCTAAACTAATGCTCCATGGGGTAAAGGGTTAGAAAGGGGATAAGGGCTCCTAAGAAAGCTAACCAGGCGATGCACCAAAGCTAAAAGGGGAAAATCTCACTAGCTTGAACTCACACTGATTCTGCAGAGGACAATACCAACTTCCACAATCTCAAGATCGAGCTGGTTGCATTAGTATTTCATGGAGAAGGTTCTAGAAGCAATGAATACAAACAGAGAGGAGTTCTATGACTCACAAAAAGCTCACATCAATGGTAGAAAGAACAGTAAACCAGACCTGCGAATAGCGTTGAAAAGACCCTAAACAAGGCCATAAAGGAGGACCATGGACAAGGAAGATTCTCCTTCACACATTACCATAGTGCAAAACTCAACAGAAACGAATCCAAGGCAAGAGATAGGCAAAGAAAGTCCTTTTATTGCATTATGAGGTAGTTCTTACAAGGGCTTGATAGGGTCGAGCCTAATCAAACTGAGCATATTTTGCAATATCTCCAAGAATGTCCCGTCTCCCAGAAAGATAAAATAAAATCTAAAAAAAACTGGGAACCCTTTACAAAATGGAAGACATGAGATATATAGAAAGGGGGAGAGAGAAGAGGAAGAGCTTTGCATGGAGAGAAGGGAGAGAGGAAGTCATTGATGACTGGCACCAACGCTTATTTTACTTGAGCTCTTTGCATTCAAAGCATGCCACTACTTTGACCACTGGATGAATCGTCCAAAATCGCCATCCATCTCCTCGAGCTCCTCATGCATTCAATTCTCCTGTTTGGAACTGAGCGAGCCATACCGGAGGTAGCTGCATGTTCTTGCAAAGCGTGAGCGATTTGTCCTTGCATTTAAAACTTGGCGTGTTCTTTACTGCAATCTGGACTATCCCGGTTGGTCTTTGCACGTTCACTGCTCCGCCTGGATGCATCTAATTCTTGTTTGATCACTTTGCATGTTCTGGAAGTGCGCTGTATGCACTTGTGTCATTTGTCCTTGACTGATTGCCCCCTTGGACTTGCTGACCATTGAGCTTAATGTTCCACGGCCGCTTGCTTTTCGCGGACTATTTTTCATAATTTGCTTTTCGGAACTATCGATTTTACTCATTCATTCAGGGTTTTAACTCCTTGAAACTTACTTCTTGCTTCCTTACTTCGGGGTTTCCATTGCTTATGACTTATAAAATAACACCTCGGAAAACTCGAAGACTTGCCTCTTGAAGAACCCGTGAACCACTGCCCAAGACCAGCTCGGGTTTGTCATGTCCCTTTACTTATTTCGGGTTTTTGACTGCTTGCAACTTACTTCATCTTTTAAGCAAGACAACCCCACAAACCCAAAGTCTTCTTGCTGAGAGAACCCGAAAAGCACTAGCCAAGACCAATTCGGGCTTCTCAAATGGCACTACTTACTTTGGATATTACTTGGAACTTATAAAGTGAAATAAGTAGTGTGGCTTCACAAACCTAAAGTCTTCCTGCTTGACAAACCCGAAGTCTTCTGAGAGAAAGCTCGAAGTCTTTTACTTGTTAAAGCTCGAAGCCTTCTCCTTTCAAGAACCTGAAGCTGTCTGCTGTCTGCTCCTGGAAACCCGAAGTTGTTCTGAACTTGCCGCTTTTGCTTGAATGTCCATCTTCTCACACTTAGGCAAAATTTTGGTATGTGGGCCAAAAATGGCCAACATGTGTGTTGAGTGCTAGGTGGTGTGGGGAAGGGGGAAGGTTGGGGGGAAGGGTTAGAACCAATATGGAGGGTGAATGTCAAGACGACATGGTCAACAAGGGGGAGTTGAGGTAAGATGAGGAAGCCATAGATATGGGGGATGATGGATCTGCTAGTTAGAACATAGTCCACAACACTCACACCACCAAAAAACTAAATTTGTTCCTCCACCACAATATCCTCCCCAACCTATTCACATATTGCATATTCCTGCAAAAAGAAGTCACGAGGCAGGGCATCTGATTCATATTAGATTGGATTTCATTCATAGTTGGCTAGGATCAAATATCTACTCCACTAGGTGAATTTTTGAAGATCTTGTTGTATAAAGAAAATATTAGTCAACCTCTTGGGTTATGAGAGCATATTACTCAAGTAGAGCAAGGATTTCAGAATATTTTTGAATCAGAAGTGGAGGCAGCAAAGAAAGACGAACAAACTGAAGAATCTCCCCAGATGTATCTTGGAATGACAATGAAACACGAATCAGGTGATGTTCCTGCATTTTTATTACCTTTATTTCATTGAAGGTGATATATGTGAGGCTAGGATATAGTTTCTTAATTTTTCCCCCTTTGAATCAACAAGTATGGAAAATCATAAATTCAACCTATCCATTGAATTAGAATGTTGCACCTTGTAATGGAATTTAAACAAAAGTGAATGGATCTAAAATTGATTATTTTATACATAAGATTTCATTTATTAATTTGATTTCATTCGTGAGTTCGCTAGAATCAAAATACCTACTCCACTAGGTGAATTGTTGAAGGTCTTGTTGTTCAAAGAAAAGATTACTCAACTTCTTGGGTTACGAGAGCTTATTACTAAAGTAGGGCAAGGATTTCAGAATATTTTTGAAGCAGAGGTGGAGGCGGCAAGAGGAGGCTAAGGAACATGGACAAACTGAAGAATCTCCCTAGACGTATCTTGGAATGACAAAAAAACATAAGTCAGGTGATGTTCCTGCATTTTATATTATCTTTTTTTATTGGAGGTGATATAAGTGAGGTGAGGATATATTTTCTTAATTATTTCCCCTTCGAACCAACGACAATTACAAAAAATTATAAATTTGATCTATCCATTGAAATAGAATGTTACACCTTGCAATGGAACTCAAACAGAAGATTATTGGATCTCATACTAATTATTTTACATTTAAGATTCATCATCAGTAAAAATAAAAATAAAAATTAAATTAAAAAGGTTTCTTTAATTATAAAGGCAACTTATTCTAACTAAATTTAAATTTAAACAAATTATTCTAATTAAAAAAAATACTTGTGTAACTAAAAGCTAAAAAATCTTATAAAACAACTTTTTCTAAAAACTAGCCAATGTATATAAAAGTAAAAAAACAAATGTTAAAACTTTTGGTTGCCTTAAATTATTAAAACAATTTTATATGAATTAAATTTAAAATTAGTACATATATCTTATATATATCTATCTAAAAAATGCCGAGATGTATCAATCTTGAGGCGCCTCTCTTGGATTTGTCAAATAGTTCCATTTTCACCCATTGTAGGGTTCCACATGGATTACGACTCCATTACCTTTTTGCACATTTCATGTTTACTAGTTATATATGGCCTCAAACTAGTTGCACCATTGTGTTGGGCTTGAAAAAATATTTTTGGATTGAAAAAAGGCCTCCAAACTTCACTGTATGCCCAAGTTATTGTGATATTTCGATCTTCAAGCAAGAAGAAAATTTCTCTATGATTGGCAAATGGACGTCAAATTTAAGGTTGGCCATTTTTATTCACATCTCACACAATGATGCTCGTTCCTCCCACCCTCTTGTTTGTCATTGTAGTTATGCCTCTTAGTGTAATTAAAAATTTACTGATTTAAAAAAGTTATCTTATCTAACTTTAAAGCACAATTTATTCTTGGAAACACTAGCTCTTTAATTAATTGTCTCCGTAGTCACTAGGAGATGGGAACAAGGACGGGTCTTAGAGACAGGGAACCCATTTTCAAGACGTTGGGTATAGGGGCACTCGGAGACGGCAAAAGAAACAAAACAATAATATTGCTATATTTAAATTTCTGAAAACTAAAATACATCAAATTCAATATAGTGATATGTCTCTGGCTCTGTATTCTTTATTTCTGTCTGCAAATGGAGAAGTAGAACAATAAGAAGGGTGGACCTGCTGTGGTTTTTTTATCAGGTTTTTATTATTCAACTTCACATTTATCTTTTAAAGTTTAAAGTTAAATATTTAAAAAAAAAAAATTTAGGTTGGAGACATTAATTTTTTGGGGGAGACACCCCTAGGAGATCTGAGAGACCCCAAACAAGGTCTCCGAGACTTTGAAGACGTCCCCATCCCCGGCTTGTGTCTGTGTACCTGAGATGTGTCTCCTATACCAGGGGATGCATCTCAGTTTATATGCTTGTTTCTAAACAGGTATTGTGTATGAATATCATAGTTCAGTGGGCTTAGATAATCTATCATACAATTCAGATATAGTTTTTCACCCCTGTTTTGCGGTCTTTAGATCTTTGTTCTGATTTTGTCTAATATAATTAGCTTAATTGAATTGCTTCTGGAGTGGATGAGTTTTTACTTTTGTGCTGTTTAATATCCACATCCAACCCTTAACTGAGTGTCTAACTATACTTAGTGTATCATGAATTTATATGTTTTTAGGCCGAAAGTTTACACTAGCCCTTAAAATACAGAAAATAAAAATAGAGGATGGAAAAAGATGTCAGAAAAAATGTGACAGTAAACTGCCAAAAGTTATTTATTCTTTATGCCTATTGCTTTTATAGAAGTTAAGGAAATGTTTGGTTATTATACCAACTCTTGGAACCATATGTAATGTTATCAAAAAATAGTTTGAACTTATGCTGAGGTGATCATCTACTGAATATGATATTTTACTTAATTTTAACTCTTTGTAATGACCCATGAGGATTTCAACCCAGGGCCTCCGTTCTAAAAGATGCAATTTTTTAGTTACTTAAGTTCATCTTATTCAACATGGTAGTGAGATAATACACTTTTATGGGAATTTACCTTAAAAAAGTTGTAAATAAGATAACATACTTTTATGGGAATTACCCTAATAATGTTGTAAATAAGGTAATATACTTTTATGGGAATCCACCCAATTTTTTTTTGGTAGATAAGAATCAAGATAATATACTTTTATGGGAATTTACCCTTAAAAAGTTGTAAAACTGGCTTCCTTAGGGTGGGAATTCAGGGGTTTTATCTGCCATTAAAATTAAAAATTCCCAGTTATTTTTAAGGTTAAGGAGGTATCTAAACATCTGAAAACAATAAATACGTATGGTGTTGATAAATTCTTCTAAAAATTACTAAGATGCAAGAAACGACAGGAACAGGGGGCGTTTCTGAGGATAACAGTTTCTGGAGTGAAACAGTGAACCAAAATACCCTGTAAATGGCTCCAAAATGGTGCCACAACCCAAGTACTTGCTTGAAACATCTGTGTTGTTTGCGGCAAGTACCCAGGCATTTCTGAGATGTTTCTGGTACTAAAAAACTTGTGTTGTTTGCGGCAATAACCCAGGGATTTCCGAGACATTTTCGGGACCCCAAAAAAACTTGAAAAAATGTTTCAAAATTAAAAGACCCTAAAGCTAACTAAACTAATCTGAAAAAACTCAATTTTAAGCATGTTAAATGTTCTGAATTTTCGTGAATACTATTATTTTTTGAGTGTTTTATCTTTTATGTACTAAAAAGGAGTATTATGTTTATATATATATATATATATATATATATATATATATATATATTTTGTTGATGTGGGTGAGTTGGTAAAGTGGCTTGGATGTTTCCAGTCCCACCCAGATTCAAATCTCGCTGGGCAATTGACACCGGTTGTGGTCATATGTGATTGTAATTCTGGTAATCGTGATGGTGGTTTACTGTTTGTGGTATCACTTGGGGATCTGGGCCTCCGTAAGTCCTAGACCGGTTGTAGCTTTGGTCAAAAGCGATTATCGGTCTAAAAATATATATTTATAAATTTTTATAATTTATTCTACAGACATTTCCTTGTTGTTTCATTTCCAAGAGTTCTTGAAAAATTGATGTTTCCACGTTTTAGATTTGTTTCCTGGCAACTTAGAAAAAGTATGTCTGAGAATATAGAAATATTTCATTTGTAAAGTAATTCCTTTTAATCTAAATTAAGTATTCATATAGATGATTATGCAAAGTGGACTCTTAGGGATATTTCATTACTAAGATACTATACTTTTATAGAAAATTTCCATTTAAATAATTTGGTGTGAAAAGTGGCCTCATAATGTTTATGAATTTAGGGATATTCGAGTACTTTTGTGGATTTATTTTATTTACCAAACCTCACTGTACATTAATCAACAACACAACACATGCAGCTTAAAAAAACTCAATTATAAAAACAACTTAACCTAACTAAACTTCAAATAATTTACTTTTATTTAAAAAGTAATTTATCTTTTCAACCCTCTTTTGATCTATCAAAAAAAAAAGTAACTTATCTCAATTTAGAATCAATAAATTAATTTAATTTAAAATCTAATTTATCTAACTTTAAAACACAACTTGTCTAGATAGCTAAATTTAAAATTAAATTGAAGTTACTTTTATTCTATATTTTCTTTAATCGTAAATAATGAATGTATAGCTACATCTAATTATCGCAATTTGAATGATTTGGAATGTGTAGCTAAAAATCCATGTAAATTATAATTGCACGATTTCAATTGTTTTGTGTGTTATTTCAAAAATTATAAATAAATGCATGATTTGAAATGTGTAGTTGGACGTTTATATAATTAAAATTATTTGTACACAACTTGAAAGTGGATTAATATGTGATTAAGTTATACTGACTATTTTAGAATAACATTTGTGTGCATATTGTCTATAAATACATAAATTTAGTCTTTGAGATTGGATTTAATAAAGGCATGTAGATAAGTTGTTTGAGGATGGGATTGTGTACATGTACTAGGAGATTACATGATTTGGAATTTGCAATGTGTCATTAAAAGAATGTAAAATAATTTGATGGAAAAAACTTGCTCCGTTAATACTTAGTTGAACATGTAGGTTATCATTTACATAAGTCGTCTACAATAACACATATGAGACTAACCATGAAAGAATTTGCACCTAGTGGTGCAACTGCTAGTTGTTAATGAAATGCTACTATATAGTTGTATGTTTGGAAACTGGTGCTTTGAGTAATGTTATTCCTTTAGATGCAATGGAAGAATTGTGTTTGAAGATTGATAGGACATATCAACGTGTTTATGCTATGGATTCTCAGGAGGTAAAGGTGTGTGCTTCAACCAAAGATCTTGAAGTCAAATGTGCTGCTTATTCTAAAAAAACATTACCATGGATGACGTGGTGGTGGAAGCTCTTCCTTATTATGGAATGTTATTGTCAAGAAGATGGGATTTTTTAATGGGAGCAAGTTTTTAGACGGAGTACTTATGCCACGATTCCTATCTAAGCGAAACAAAGACCTCAGGTGTATATGGAACAAAGGTTATTGCTTGATGTTGAGAATCTTGTTTAACCTCTAAATGTTTTTGTAGCTTCTGAGAAAGATCTTTGTAACTATATGGTAATGCTCTGCTTGTATCATAGTTTTGCATCATCTCATGCAGAATCATTGCTTGTGCAATGTCCCACCCAGGTAGTAACATGTAGCCATTGTTTCTAACCACTTCTCTTGCTTGATCAAGGGTAAGATTATCATAATCAATCTCCTCTTGAGGACAAGATGTAAATGGTTCAAACTAAGAATTGCCTTGTCTTCTTGATATGTATTAGATGTAGTCTCTTCTTCTATAATGGGCTGTTTACCTTCGTCCAATTGGTTGGTATAAGCTGCAATAAACGTCTGGAATTCTTTGGTTTTGAAGAAATCATCATCAATCAAGAACCTATAATGTTCCACAATCCTATGATCATCTAATTTCTCTACTTCTGGAAACTTAATTATTTCAATCTCCTGCACTTTTCCATCCTTAACGTGTTTCTGACTTCTTTGGAGCACTGGGTCTCCTTCTTATTCCTGGTATCTAAAATGGCGATCCATATTAATACCGATTCACCAACCTCTTCCTGTTGCATTTCAATAACCTCATTGCATGTTACAATGTCCCCTCCCTACACGATTCACCAACCTCTTCATTACGCACCCTCATTTGGGATATCTATTGCATGATTTGGGGTGATTGTTCTGCAGGTTCATGAATTATAGTGGATCTACCTCCTGTAGGCTTTTCTAAATGAATATTTTGTAGTTGGATTGCTTGTTTTGTATTAATTGTGGGCATTAATTCTTCTTCAGAATCATCATATTCAAATTTAGCGTCTTTTTTCTCTCTTCTTTTCCTTATCAATGTTTGCCAACACCTTCTGCATCCATTTTATAGGATTGCCAATATTTAGGTAAGGCCCTTTGTATTGTGGATTCGTTTGCCTTTTCTTCTCCTCAGTTATCTTGAGCATAGCCCATTGGCATCTCTGACTACATCTGAGGTCATACAGTTTATACACAAGTTTTCCATTTCATTGTATTCACGTGGTTACCCACCTATCTTTGTAGCCCTTCTCTTTTCACTGATAAACTTTTCAGGGTCACACCTTCTCTTTTCCCTCATACGTAAACACAACTTAGAAATAACATTTGATGGGAAGACAAGGGCATACCTATGGTGAAATGTGAAATCCCCAATATTAGCCACAAAAGCCAGTGACTTTTTCCCACCTTGCTAAAATCTTCTTCAACTGAATCAATTTTTCTTATCAATTTATGGCATACAGTTATTAAAGGGACATGAAGAGGTAAGACAGAGGGGGCCACATTAGCTCTATTAACTCTCATATAAGTCCCATCAAGTGTTAGTGACCAATCAGCCTAGTTGTGGGTGTGGTTTTCTCTTGGAACAGCAAATTGCAGGGGCCTTAGGACTTTCATTGATGCACTACTTAATCTAGGCCATTCTTTGCCATGAAACAACTTGTAAAAAATTTGCACGAAGTAATCCTCAAGTATACAATAATCTGCTTTGTCGAAATGTTTGTCTAAGTGCCAAGGCCAAGCTTGCATTGGTTTATTAAAGTTCATACTTGTCTTACTATCATGTGCTCCACTTGCTCAATGAATTGTCTGGCTTGGTGTTTGTCCTTGCCTATAATTGCCTTTGAACAATTCTAGGATTCGAACATTTTAAGAATGCTCTAAAAAATGATTTCAATTTAGGCCAAGCTCAATGTAATGCATCGACTTCATTAACGTAGGGTGGTGCAATTAATCAACACCTTTGGTATTTTTGTGTATTAAGGATATCTGCCCTTTTGGATGACTTGGCTACTTTATATGAGCAAAGCTGCGGAGAATGTTTTCCCTGATTTTAGCCCTTTTTGGTTTGTCACCTTTAAGTATAATGTAGATATTGCTTTGGTAGCGAAGATTGGACAAGCAAACTTCATGTGGTAAAGATTCTTTCATCTTTGCACCTTTGTCAATTGTAATCCTATATGTTTAAGTCCACAAAAGCGAACAAGTCTTTTATTACTTTATTGTTGTGTCATTTGTTTGCCATTGATCCTCTCATTTGGCTGGTGTAAAGTCCGTAAAGGTGCAAGGACACCTTTGATGACTGCACCATTTGTTGGTTATGCAACTTAACCTTTCTTATTTTGCTTTCCTGCAGGTGAAAACTGGAGAATAGCTCCTTGTACTTTTCTCTTGTCAGCCCTACGGCTTGCTAGTCCTTTTTTTGGTAGTCTAGAGGTGAACACCCAATAAGTAATCTTTTCCTTTTTGTGTCGACATGCTTAAGTCTTCACTTTTAACTTTTGGGACCTTTAGGAGCGACAAAGTGAATAACCAAACAAATTCTTTATTTTTTATGCCTTTCGCTTGTGTGGGTTTGACCTTATCAATTTCCAAGGTCCTAATCCAACAACGTGAGGGAATCTTTCTTCGTACTTTCCCTTTTTGGATTTACTCTTTCAACCCTTCGTTATTAGCATCTTCAAACATGATGAATCAAAAAGATCGTCTTTCACCCCTTTACCCTTCGGGACTTTGTTTATGAGGTGCACTTATGAACATTGCTAAACTTGATAGATTGACAATAGATTTTCTTGTTCGCTCTTGCAGACTTAAAACATTTGAAAGTCACCATCCAAATGCGATAGCTTGACACTCTTAATGCTATCTTGCTTCTTATTTGCCCTTGCGCCCTTAGTTGCTTTTTTATCTCAATCTTAAACCCGAAGAGGCAAAACATTTATTTCTGACTTGTATCTCTGTTGCCGTTACAACTTTAACAATTATCAACCCTAAAAGATGACATGGACGCTTAAAGAAACAAAATTTTCAATTTTCACATAGACTTAACAAGTAAACCCACTTCATGAAAAGAAAAATGCAAAGGCCTAAGGAATTCGATGTGCTTTAACAATGAAACCCTAAGTTTTGGCATAGGGCATTCAAAATGCCAGCAAGTTGATAATAAGAGCAACTCTATTTCATTTGAAGAAGCTTTGGACAAGATTATGGGAAGAGAGAGAATGGAAAGAATAAGATCAATGATGAATTTCACATCCAATATTGTATTTGAACTAGAAGGGTGAGAGTTTTTTTTTATTAAACTTTCTTTAGGTATTCATATTGAAGCTTGGGAGGCCTCATGCCAATATTTGACTGATAATGACAAGCCCAAAAGTGATACATCTGCTGCATGTTCAAATGCAACAAACTGAAGACTGAGATGGGGAAGGAAAATGAAGGGGCTTTGCCCTTTGAAATTGATAATGTAGAGCATGCTATGTCTACATATACTAGTCACGTTGTGTCCATATACACTGGTCTCCCAATGTATAGACCATGCCCATTTTCGGAAGTGTGCCACAATGGTTTAAAATAGTACACAATAAGGACAATGTGCGTGTTGGTTCTACTAAAATTGTTTGTCAGGCTGAAAGATTGTTGGCCGATCAAGCTTTCAAGGAGACTAGGGAACAGTTCATGCCTGAAAAGTCTTATAGAATCTTAGAAGTGCAAGATCACTCTATGCCTCGTACCTCCCCCATTCCAAAGGATGTCATGACCCCTTTTCAAATAAAGTAAAAATAATTAAGTTAATATTTTTAAGTTGTCAAGTGATTTACTTTTTATTAAAAAGTGGCAACTTAATATTACTTTATTATTATAAAAAAAATGTGATTTTTCAAATAAAGCAAGTCAACATCAAATTAGAAGATGGAAAGTTACTTTTGGGGCTTTTCCATGGAAAAAGTGTCAAGTGAACTTATAAAAAGGTGTTGGAGGGTCATTTGGAAATCATCTTTTTGCCTATTATCAACTACACTTTTGCAAGTTTGAGCATCTGCTTCATTTTTCAGCCTTCGAGGATGAAAACCATTTGGTGGATAAGGAGACTTGAGGATGGAAACCCTTTGGTCTTGTGAGGTGGTTTTATTTAGGAACTGTTGACAATTTTGCCCCCACAGGGCAAATTGTCAGCGCTACTATTTGGAACTTTGCTATGGTGCCAAGTTTGTCTTGTGAATCAATTTTGGGGTCCTTAAATGTGCATTTGCAACCACCCAAGTGGCCATCTACAACCAGGTATAAGCCAAAGTGGCCATCTACAGCCAGGTGAAGTTTAGTCATTCAGAGGTTTCCAAGGAGCTTTCTTGATTACAGCCAATGCTATGTACAAATACAGCCATGCAAATGATGACGAAAAGGTCTCCTACAACTATGTAAATTCTGATGGATTCCTACAGCGATCATATAAAGCATACAGTTCGTTCAAAAGGAGGACACATGCAGCAGTTTAGAGGGTTTTTTCTCCTAAAAATGTCATCTATAGTAGTTTGAAAGGGTTTTTTTCCTCTTCTAAGCATCAAGTACAACAAAAAGCCAAGACATGGACTCTGTAAGTTCATTTATTTTGTCTAAGCAAAGATTTTTATTTTTTTGGGGTTGTAAGAGGAAGAGTATTTCTTTAGACTTTTTGTCCGAAAGAAAGAGCTCTCAGAGGACAATTGCAAAAGTCCCGAAGGGTACGTACCCTTCGGGAAGGTTCACTTAGAAGAGCCACGGGAGATTCACTTGGCAAAAAAGGATTAAGGCAAAAATCTTGAAGGGCACCTGCCCTTCGGGAAGACTTCGCAAGGTGCCCTTCAAAAAGCTTGAGGAAATATAAACAAGGAAAAAAGAAAAATTGAAGGAAGGATATCCTTCGGACATAAAGTCCGAAGGAATTCATTTGGACTTTTTGTCCGAAGGATTAATTCGGGAAAAATGCAAACAGAGAAGTCCGAGAGAAATTAGAAGACAGGGGCAGAGATTTTTTCCACAGGGAATGAGACAAGATAAAAGTCTGAAAGAATTCGAAGGAAATAAACCAAGGAGATGACAACAGAACGAGCCAACAAAAAGTTGAAAGAATAAAGTTCGAGAAAATTGCATACGCAAAAGTCCGCAGAAAAAGATGAGTCAACAGGAGATAGTCCGAAGGAAAAACAAAGAGAAAAACATAAAGTCAATGAAAAAGCCAAAAATAAAGGCTAAGGAGATAGCCAAAAAATCTGAGGAAATATAGACTAATATAGACAAAATAAATCCAAATACAAAATCCTGTCAAAAAAAGACATGACACGAACAGGCAGACCAAAATAAGAGACGGAGTAAACGTGAAAATCCATGCAAGCAAAGGCTATTTTTGGTTGATTGGTCAAAACTTTAGTTGATTGGTTGTTGAAGTCAAGCTCATCTTCGGATCAACTCGTGCTTTCAAACGTTCTAACTCAGCTTCCAACGTTTCAATTGGAGTTCTAATTTTAGCATGGCGTGGATTTTATGCATGCTCTTGTTTATCTCATGCTTTCAAACGATCAAATAGCTCAAGAGGAAGTCCATATTTGGAGGTGGGCGTACCATTTTTGCATGATAAGAGTTTGACTTCCCAAAATTAGCCACCATCATTTTCAATGCAAGGAATTTTCATGCAAGACAACATAGACTTTTGTACACATTGAGTTGGTTTGAGTTTACTCCCTCTCTATTTTCAAACGCCAACTCTTGGCTTTTGTAAATTTTTTATATGAATGGCTTTTGAGCCTTGTAAAAATGATCCTTCTTTTGGCAATAAAACTGCTACCAAAGTTTTTGCTGTAACTTTTTTTAGAATCAATAAGAAGAGGACTGTGTTTTTTCAATTTTCAGTAGCTGATATAGTGTACTTTTGTTATAAATTTGCCTAAGTGAGATTTTCCTTCTTCTTTGACAAATCTGGATTCATACCTAGTTACTTGCTGGTCATTTATGCAGGTCACGTTCTATGTTTGAACATCTTTCGCTGAGTTTATAGTGGATATTAGTGGCTGTTTAGTGCCTTTCATCAGGCCTATTTTTTCATTTCTCTCAAGTTTAGATCATTAGATTAAATCTTTTTGTGAAATACTTATGTGTATTGATCAATTGGAGTTGAAGTTCTGCCTCTTCCTTGTCCGAATCAGTTTTCTCAGAAGCTCGATTTGAGTGGATCAAGCAAATTAGGTGTATCACCATTTTAGCTAGGATTTCCTTACTAGTTCTTTCTCCCCTTTTCCCTAGGCAGTTTGTAGCGTAAAAGTTGAGATCCTCATAGATACATCTTACATGAACCAGCGTTCTCTGGAGGTTCTCACGATTGAGGCACCGACTCTCGTGAGAAGATCCCATTGTTTCAACTGGAGCGAGGATTAACCATTTCAGCATGTCTTCGATTAGGGTGCAACTCCAGGTTGACAACAAAAACTACAATTGTGTTTTCAAATCATGATACTATCAGAATTTAACATTGAGAGAATTATCAGTGAAATTTATCATATTTCCAGCTCCTTCCAAGGTTCATGCAAGGGTTTTTGACCAGCCGTACCAACTAGGGCAGAAACCATACAACCCTTTATTGTTGGCGTCATCATTTTCAGCCCTATAACAATTTGCTACAGTCGTACCAGGGTTTTAGACATCGTTTCATACTTTATGGACATTGCTGGCAGCTAAGTCACAAGGTATGATGAATTTTCAGATAAAATTCGAAATTCGCCAATTTTTATTCGGCCATAAAAAAATAGAAAAGAACATTGCTTTTTATGTCTGCATTTTTTTGTGACCGTATTTGTCTCTGTTTGTGTTTTTGCGCGTTATAAATTTCTACTGAGGCCCTCAGCCCCCTAACAACTCCTTCATTGCTCGTGCACGAATTTCATCTTAGATACAAAACCTTTATGACCCTACGGATATAAAACTTACCCACAACACCTAATGGGCCCTCGATACTCTTCACTCAGTCTGCGGCTTCACTCCATGCTCAAAATTACTCTTTGTTGCTGCCTCCGCAAACAAAAATTCAGTCCAATGTCTGCGCATTGCTTGACAGTCCAAGATTTTAAAGGGTAATATTGATGTTTGCGTGCTTCACTTGAAGAAAGACCATTTGCAGGGGAAGCAGGTTCGAAGTGGATAGGGTCGACGCAGCAGGTCGACGACGGAGGGTTTGTTAATAGGTTTTAGCTTTTAACTAGTTTTATTTTGTTTTAATTTATTCTATCTTATTTAATGTTTTCATTTTTAATTTTGATTATAATTTTGAATTTAGTTTTATTTTATTTTATGTTTTGTTTTTCATTTTGTTTATATTTATAATTTTGTTTTAATTTTATAATTTATTTTTATGATTTTTTATTTTTTTAATTATATATTTTAATTTTTTTATATTTTTTATGTTTCAAATTTAATTTTTTATAGTCATGTTTTTATTTTTATTAGTATTATTTTTTTATAATTATGTTTTTATTTTTTATATGTTTTATAATTATATTTTTATTGTTTTTATGTTTTGAATTTAGTGATGTTTTTTTTTCAATTTTTATCCAAACTCAAACTTGAACTGAATTTTACCCTTGTCAAACTCGAATTCGAACTCGAACCTTGTGACTTAGGCTGACAGCTAGGGCATCATTCTTTAGCCATCCGTACATCATCTCTAACTAGTCGTACCTCCCATCCAGTCATTTTCAGCTTGTGATGTTATCATCAGCCAATGTGGATGCCATTTTTAGCCAACCAATTCATCTGTATGGTTCTACCCTTAGGGTTTGTTGTTTGTAAATGACAAGTGGCATACAAATCCAGGGTTACAATTGTGAATTTTGCAGGCATAATTTTGGTTAGGGTTTCAGCCAATATATTTTGTTCTGTACTTTGCAGTGCAATCTTATTTTAATAATTTTTTTCTTTTTGTAGGCGTTTAGTCACTTCAATTATTTTTATAAAATTCCAAGTTAAAAGAGATTTATCCTTAATTTTTAGAATTCAGAGTTTTTTTAGAATCTCAAATTTAATCTTAAAAAGGGTTTGCTGACAAATCTCATAATTTGGTATTTCAACCGGAAGGGGACATTACAAAGGAGGTCATAGTTAACAAGAATGTAATGTCCCTTTTTTCGAATTAGTTAAATCAAAGGACTCGAAGCCTATTTTTATTTCCTGTGGGTTGAGGGATTAAAAGGAGAAATAATATTATAATAATTCATTAAATTGTTCAAAAATGTACTTTAAGTTATAACTTGGAAAAAAAATAAGGGACACTTAGTGTATTATTATTAAATTGGGCCAAAATATAAATATTGGATACATGGACAAAAAGGGAATAAATAATTATAAGGATAAAAAATGTGAATATTTAACTAAAGTCTAAAAGTAATATTAATTACTTTTAAGGTTTTGGATGAGAAAAGTTTATTAAAAGAATTGATTGAAAAAAGTGAGGAGTCAATCATCTATTCATTCGAACACTTTTACAAAACCCTTGTTTTGTAAATTTGGGGCAACAACTTCAATATCTTACACAGAGGACAAAAACCCTCATGTGATAGACTTGGGGATGAAAACCTTCAAACCTATTTGGTAATTTCATTTAGAGATTACACAAGAGCTTTCAGATTCAAAGGAAATCCATCACACAGGTACAAAGAGGTTGATTTATGACTATATCCATTACTTCAGAAAATTATTAAAATATTCTCCTTAAGTGACATTTTAGCTTGATGTCACTATTCAAGGCATCACTATTCACATCATTATTCACTATTGTCCCTGCAATTATAGTCTGTTGTACCACCTGCAATACATTTTCAGCCTTGGTGTCATTCTTTTGAGGGAAAATTCTGCTGACATCACACTCATAGGGGTGTATCATTATTGTCAGGGATCTGTCGTACCTTCTAATAGGTTGCCACACTTCCAGACCTCCTCTTTCAAGTAGGGTTTCAACAAAAATTCAATTTTCATGCTTTCGATGCAGTTTCAAATTAGGGTTTGTTGTAATAAATTCATATTCAACATATTTGAAGAAAAATTATAGTTGGGTATTTTTAATTTTGCATATTTCAGTGATTTATTATTATTTAAGTTTTATAACTTCGATAAAAAAAAAAAAAAGATATTTCAGTGGTATCAGAGCTATTTTTTTTGCTAGCTAGGTATTATCGGAGAGAAAGGAAAATGGATATTTGTCATGTCCCCATTCTGGCTGACATCGTTTAGCTTGACACTCTACGAGGATTTTGCCTATTCCTGACTCTCGTAGGCAGATAAAGGTGGTGAGAGGGTCTTGTTGGTGATTCGACGGCTCATGACGATCCGGGAGATAGTTTATTTTTATTTTGGAGGCCAAATAGTTATATTTTAATTTTAAAATGCACTTTTATTTTAAATTACTTTTATTTAAAAAGTATAACAAGTTTTGTATGATGTATTACGGAAACTCATGGAATTTCCGAAAAGTGCATAAATAGACCCTATGGGTCTAGTATTTGGCATCCAGAGTTTATTTTTGATCATTGAATCTCCTTGAGCGTTTGTAAGACTGCAGAGTCTGCAAATCGTCAGATTAATCCTTGAGAACGATACCTCTCAAGTGATTTGCATAACTGAGGGTGTGAAAGATCATCCAAAGGGTTGCACTTTGGAAGTGGTATTCAGCTACTTCAAGTTGGGCTTATTTGGTACTCAGACATTTGTCTGAGGGTTTGTGTTTTCAGTGGTTGGAACATTGGAGACAGCATTCAGCGATTTCATATCAAGCATTTCAGTTGAACGGCTTGTACCTGCAAACAGTACGGCAGAATAAAAATTCCAGCAATCAATAAATACTACGGCGCGGCCTGTTTGGAATTTATAAATTAAAAAAAAAAAAAAATCCGTACCAGTCCGTACGGCCGTACGGACTGTACTCGCGCGGCATTTTGGCACAGCGACTGATCAAGTTTTGGCAGCAAGTTTTGGGCAGCAAACTGGTACAGCAATAAGGTCGGATTTTTACAATAAATAGCAGGTTCTATTTTTTTTTTATGCAACAGGGTCCTTGTATATTTGTCTGATCGTTTTTTGTAAGGCTGAAATAGCCATAGCTATATTAAAAATAAACGCTGTACTTTTTTTTCCAGAATTTTTACAATTCTCATGGAAGTAAATTAATGAGACTGATTGCAAACTATTTGACGAAATTACAAAGTTGTATTCAGTGATATTTTTGACAAATTCTTAATGCAATGTAATTTCTGATATTCCGTAAAGTGTTTGACAAAATTCCTGAGTATAAAACCAGTGTATTTAGTGAGCCCATTAGTAAGGGACATCACAATATTTCATTGGTAATGAAGGTAAGAGATAATTTGGTTATCACCAAATCAAGGTAAGAGATGAGGATGTATACAAAACAACTTTCCAATGTCATTTTGGACATTTTGAATTCTTGGTTATGCTTTTTGGTTTAACCAATGCTCCAACTACATCTCAATCATGCATGAACCATATTTTGAGGGAGCAATTGAGGAAGTTTGATTTAGTGTTCTTTGATGATATTTTGGTGTACAGTTAATGTGGGAAGAGCACTTGGAACACTTGGATATAGCGTTCGAAATTATTGAATAACCAGAGGAAGGGTTAGGCATCAAGATCTAGAATCACTTGCAGGGAAAGAAAAAAAGCTATGGGTCATAGTAACAGTGATGAAGATGATGCTCGTATTGAAGGGCTTGTACAAGGCTAGGAACAGTTAGCTGACATGATGGCCCAGCTAGTCCATATTATGCAAAATAATTACAAAGGCCTCACAATGGTGAAGTTAGTTCTTCAGGGGTAAATAATAATCCACCCACTCAGAGGACAACCATTGGCTCAATGGCCAGTTCCTTCCAACCCATCTTCCTCCATAGGGAAGTAGTGCTTATAGAGGAAGAAGTTAAACCCTCCATAAGGGATGATATTGCAGCCAGTTATGAGGAGTACAGGGAACTACCAGGTGAAATTAGAGAGTTTATCTCTCACTAGTTCTATAAACTTAAAGAAAAACAGAGGTGGTCAAAGAGCTGAAACAAGGTCATAAAAAAATCAGAGGGACCTCCAACATGCATTAGGGAAGTTAACATTTACTACATATGATGGATTTTGTAAGTGTACAACATGCCCCTGGATGCAGAAGTTGGATACCTTCTTATCACTAAGGCCAATGATGGAAGATGAAGCCATTAAATTTGCCACCCTTCATCTTGAAGGTGTAGCACATGAGTGGTAGTGCCATGGGTTGATCACATAGGGGCACAATCACATACGCTCATACGTGGAGTGTAGTACCAAGTTGATAGAGAGATTTGATAGAGTTGATCCGGAAATCCATTTTTGGGAGTTAGCTCAACTCAAACAAGCCAATTCAATCGATGACTGTTTCAGAAGCTCTTAGTTATGGTACCTGATATGACAGAAAGGAGGCTTGTGGTTTTGTTCATTGAGGGTCTAGCTGAACCACTTAAGAGGCTTAGTGAAGGTTTTCAGCCCTATCTATTTACAAAAAACCATTAAAAAAACTTTGGATCTTGAAACTTCAGCCCCTAGAAGATTTCAGCCTACAAGAGAGCAAAGATTAGCACCGTATGGGCAGCCCTAAACAATTTATTTTGAGCAGCAGAAGAAGCCATTACAACAAGGTTTCCAACAAAGGGAGTTACCTAAAACAATCAAGGAAATTGAAACTAGAAATGAACTCTGAAGAAAGAAACTTTGTTTCACATGCAAAGGGCTTTGGGAACTAGGTCACATGTCTTTTCCGAAAGGTCAAGTGCATTACATTGAGGTGATCTCCGATGATGAGGTGGAAGTCGAGGAAGAGGAAGAAGTAATGGAAGAGGAAGAACCAAAACAAAAACCTATAGAAGAGGAAAAGACTTCTAGTAGTACCTTTGATACACTTTTAGGTGCACCCAAATATCATCCATTTAGAGTCCATGGAGTGTTGAAAGAACATAAGGTGATTGTTTTAGTTGATAGTGGAGCAACCCACAACTTCATCGACGAGAGTTTAGTAACACAGAGGGATGCCAATTGAAGACTTCCAAAGATTTAATGTTACTATAACGGATGGATTCACTATTCCATGCACCAAGAGAGTTAAGGGATTGGATGTCTCTTGGTAAGTACAAAGTTTTTGATAATTTCTATGTAGTAGGCATAGGGGAAACAAATTTGGTTTTAGGGGTGCAATGGCTACATTCCCTTGGAGAATTCACACAAAACTACCAAACCATGGAGCTGAAATTTAAGTCGGAAGATAAAGAGGTTGTGCTTCGTGGTATGGCCAATGGAGCTCCTATAGTAGTTACAACTAAGAGCATGCAAAAAAACATTTCATAAGGGACAAGTAGAATGGGCAGCCCATTGCTATATGAGCAATACATCTACATCCAATGATGAGAGATCTTATCATGTGGATATTCAGTCTATTTTGGATAGGCATGGTACAATATTCAACAATTTACCTTAGGGTTGCCTCATGATAGAGGATTTCAACATATTATAGAGATGGAAACAGGTTCTAAACCTGTTATGACTACTTCTTACCGCCATCCTAGATTCAAAGAAGAGATTGAAAAAACAATTAACGAGTTACTAGAAATGGGACAAATACGTCCTAGTTCTAGCCCCTTTGCTTCTTTAGTGGTTTCGGTAAAGAAGAAAGATGGAACTATAAGGACATGTATTGATTACCATGCTTTGAACAAGAAGACTATCGAAAACAAGTACCCAATACCCAGGATTGATGAGTTGATAGATGAATTGCATGGAGAGGTATACTTTTCTAAAATTAACTTGAGATCTTTTTATCACCAAATCAAGGTAAGACATGAGGATGTACACAAAACAACTTTTCAATGTCATTTTGGCCATTTTGAATTCTTGGTTATGCCTTTTGGTTTAACCAATGGTCCAACGACTTTTCAATCATGCATGAACCATATTTTTAGGGAGCAATTGAGGAAGTTTGTTTTAGTGTTATTTGTTGATATTTTTGTATATCATAAAACATGGGAAGAACACTTGGATATAGTGGTGGAAATTCTTTAATAGCAAAAGAGTCAAAGTGTGAATTTGGTATGACTGAGATTTTATACTTGGAACATGTCATTAATGTCCAAGGAGTACAAGTTGATCAAGAGAAAATTCAAGCAATAATAGATTAGCCACCACCCACCACTTAGACATAGTTGAGGGGTTTATTGGGATTTTGCAGCTATTGTAGGAGTTTTGTGAAAGGATTCTCACAACTTGCTGACCCATTGACCGAATTAACAAAGAAAGGAGCTTTCCATTGGTATGAATCAGCCCACATAAAGAGGTAATGAGTTCTTGACCAGTACTTGCTATTCCGGATTTCTTTATTCCATTTGTATTAGTGTGTGATGCATGAGGGAAAGGAATAGGGGCTGTTTTAAAGCAAAAGGGTCATCCCATTGCCTTTGAAAGTCGAAAATTAAAAGATACAAATCATATTTTCTATTTATGACAAGGAGATGTTGGCAATCATGCATGCCTCAACAAAATTTCAACAATATTTGGTATGTGACAGATTTGTGATCAAGATTGATCACAACAGTTCGAGGTTTTTTCTCAACCAAAAGGACTTAAATGATAAACAACAAAAGTGTATGAGTAAGCTTCAAGCTTATGATTTTGATATAAAATATGTAAAAGTTAAAAATAATGTGGTAGCTGATGCTTTATCTAGCAAGCCTTTTTTGTTTTCTATGTCTAAGGTCTCTGCGGATTGAAAAGTGTTAATAATAATATCGTATGCTAAAAATGACTTCACTAATGAGATCCTTGAAGACAAGTTACAAGATGACAGGTACAAGGTAATTGATGACTTCATCCTCTACAAGGATAGGATCTATTTAGTTCCTGAATCAAAAATTAAAAGCAAAGTCTTGAGGGCTGTCCTTGATACACCCTTGGCTCGTCACCTAGGGTACTTCAAGACTTACAAATAGATAAGGGACAATTTTTTTTGGAGAGGGCTCAAGGGAGAAGTTCTCCAATATCTCAGAGAATGTGTTACTTGCTAACAAAATAAAGCAGAGTATGTTTCCAACAGATCTATTGCAGCTCTTGCCTATTCCAAATAAAAAATGGGAGTGTCTCCATGGATTTTATCATAGAACTTTCCAAGGTTTAAGGTAAGAGTTGTATTTATGTGGTGGTTGATAGACTCACCAAGTATGCTCATTTCTTTGCCATTCCTACCAAGTTTAAGGCTCCTCAGGGTGTTGGTTTATTTTTTACAGAAGTTTTCAGGCTACATGGTTTGCCTAAGAACATTGTGAGTGACAAGGATAGTCGGTTCCTTAGTTTGTTTTGGTAGGAACTCTTTCATTTGACATGAACATAATTAACTCCAAGTACCGGTTATCACCCTCAAATGGATGGACAAACTAAAATTGTTAATAAATGGATTGAGGGTTACTTGAGAAATTATGTGGCGGGGCAACAATCAACTTGGGTTAAATGGCTCTACATGAGAGAGCATTGCTATAATAACTTTATATGGTTATGATGCTCTTTCCTTTGTGGATTTGGTTATTGCTGATAGTAGGGTCCTAGGGGCCATAGACTTGGTTGCACAAAGCCAACACATTCTGGGTATATTGAAAGAAAATCTCGAACATGCTCAAAATCAATAGAAATTATATGCAGACCAGCACCATGCAAAGAGGAGTTTTCAAGTGGGAGACATGGTTTTCTTAAGGTTGCAACAATATAGGCAGTCTTCTATCAAGAAGAGTGGATCTGAGAAGCTCAAACTCCGTTTTTATGGGCCGTACAAAGTCATGAGGAGTATTGGGGAGGTTGCCTATGAGCTTTAGTTGCCAGAGCACATTAGAATACATAACATTTTCCATGTATCATGCCTCAAAAGGGCATTGGGGCAGCATGTCATTCCTTCCATTGAGTTGCCTCCTTTGGATGATGAAGACAAAACTCATATTGGTTCTTGAATTCAACCTAAATATTAAAGACAAGAATCTAGTGAGCAGAACCATCACAACATATTTGGCTTGTTGGAAGGATCAACCAATGGAAGATGCTACTTATGAGGGTGCAAAGATTCTTGAGCATCCTAGTTTGCAATTGCTTGAGGGCAAGCAATTCTAGGAAGGGCAGATTGTCATGTCCCCTTTTCCAAATTAAATAAATCAAAGGACCCAAAGCCTATTTTCATTTTTCGTAGGCTAAAGGGGATTAAAAAGGGGAAATAATATTATAATAATTTATTAAGTTGCCCAAAAAGATAATTTAAGTTATAATTTGGAAAAAAAGGACACTTAGTGTATTATTATTGAATGAGCCCAAAAAACAAATATTGGATACATGGCCAAAAAGGTAATTAATAATTATAAGGATGGAAAAAGGTGAATATTCAATTTAAAGTAATATTAACTACTTTTAGGGTTTTGGAAAAAGTGGGGTTAATCATATTTTTATTCGAACACTTTTACAAAACCCCTGTTTTGCAAATTTGGAGCAATAGCTTCAATATTTTACACAAGACATTATCCCTCATGTGCAAAAGCTTGGGGACGAAAACTCTCAAACCCATTTGGTAATTCCATTCAGGGATTACACCAGAGCTTTTAGATTCAGAGGAAATCCATCACATAGGTACAAAGAGGCTGATTTATGGTTGTATATGGGGCTACGATATTTCAAAAAATTATTACAATATTATCCCGAAGTGACATTTCAGCTTGACATCACTATTCTTAGCATCACTATTCACTGCTGTATCTACAATTACATTTTGCCGTACCATCTGCGGTACACTTCTTGGCTTGGCATCATTGTTTTTAGGGAAAATTATATTGACATCACACTCATAGAGGTTTATTATTGCTGCCAGGGATTTGCCATACCTTCCAGCAGGGTGTTGTACTTCCAGACTTCCTCTTTCAACTAGGGTTTCGGTTCATGCTTTCTATGCAGTTTTAGGTTAGGGTTGTAATAAATTCTAATTCAACATATTTGACGAAAAATTGTAGCTGGGTATTTTCAGTTTTGCACATTTTAGTGATTTATTATTATTTAGGTTTTATAACAGCACTGATATTCAGAGAAATTACAAAAAAATAGAACTTTGATAAAATATAAAAATAAGATATTTCAAGGAAATATAGAGATGCTGTTGGAATTTTTGTTGTGGATGCTCCTCCTCCTCCAGTGGAAGACAATGCCAACAAGAGTACGAAGGGATCTTTCAAGTTTAGAAAGATTGATGAATTCTACAAGATTTAATATTTTGGTTTTGTGCCGTCTCTTTGTGGCTGGCTGTGACCAGACCGTTTATGTAATTAAGAGGATCTTCAACCAGTAGGACATGAACTGATCTTTGCTTTGTCTTTTTGAAATGATAGATATTTTGTGACATGTTTTGGTTGTGATCTGTTGTGATCAGTTTTTGATGAGCTGCCTTCCTTAAAGGCAACAACTTTCGTAAAACTTAATTCCAATATAAAAAAATCCCTAAGTTTTAACACTTGAATTACTATGACAATTGTATAAAATATTTTTTATTAATATACAGGGAAATATAAGCAGAAAGCGTGTGTAGAAGGTCAACGCTTTCAAATGATGATGGAGACAAATTCTGAACATGACTAGAACATAAGAATTGAAAGTATCTTGTAAGTAGCTAAGGGTACATATATAATGAGGTGTAGTCGGCTCAAATATTGTCACGTCATTTCAGACTTCTCCATCCAACCACTAACAGCAATAATGCCTTCACTCTCATGTCTTAATAAATTTTAATCCTAAACAGATATATATAGCTTCATAATTTATTAACACCCATATGTGGGGCTAACTGCAATAGTTACAGTAACTTGGCAAATTTTGTCCACACCAAAAATGCTCTGATATCAGCTTGGTGCTTTTTTTGAGTGTATCAGTTACATATATGAAAATAAGTAATCTCTATTTTAAATACTCAGATGGCCATTTGGAGATTCTATTGGCCTTATCATTTCTTTATTTGTGGTTGTATTCGTGCAGAGGCTTTATGTGACAATGTTTCCATGCAATGAATGTGCCAAGATCATCATTCAGGTAGTTGGTTTTGTTTTCTCTTTGAAAGCAAGCATTGTTTTGCTTCATATTTGTGTGAGGATAGTCAAAATTCAACATGAATGCTATGGTATTTTCCGCTTGCTTTCCGACATTAAATGCAAGTCTTTGGACTAATAACTACAATGCTGCATCAAATGGATATGATTTGACATTATTACTTATTGCTCTGTAGTTTGTATTCTCACTGTATTTGAAATCAGTTTCGAACTTTTAGTGCTTTTAATGACCATTAGATGGGGAATTATGTTAGCTAATTTAAGATATTGTTTGGCATGTGGAAACGTCTGAAAACTAGAGCCACGATAGTTTGTTCACATAGATTTGTCCAAGGTTGTGTTAACCTATTATGCAAATTGCTCAAAATCTCTCACATTGACATGTCCATGGAGCAACATGCCTTGCAATCCTTGTTTTCTCCCTTTTATTACGATCATAGCTTTTTGCTAGTTAGTCACTGCATGTAATATTAAATTGCCAGGTTAAAATTTGAATTTGAGTTTGGAGAGTGGACGAATATTGTTCACAATGGAAAATGTTGAATATATTTGGAAGTGTCAGAGTCTCAAAACTGGCTTTAAATTATTACATTTGGCATCCTTTTGATTCAAATTGTCTTTGAAGTAGAGTATGCCAACCAAATTGAATAAAAAGGAGTCTGGTCACATGGTTCTATAATAATGCCAAAATGCTATTAGTCTGGCTAGAAATGACAAAAATAGTCATTTCGTGACACATATAGCATATGATTGGACATATGATACTATAGCCCTATCCATGGGATGTCACAAGGATGGATTGGGTGAATTCATGTCAAACTCATAAATGTGGCATGGTGAGCTGTAACAACACCATAACTGGTATGAAACATGTGGAAATAAATCTGCTCTAGTTGGGAATACAACATTTAAATAACAAGGAACTTGCATGTGTATAACTAACTAGTGGGCAATCTTGCCAAGCTTGGAAAAATTTCTCAGCAATTCGGCTACATATCTCCATTATTAGCACCAAAATCATTTTAGTTATTCTGCTGTATTGAGTTTGAAGGTTGATGTAAATTGAAGTTTGATGGTTTTGGGAACAAGAAGCAAACTTGGATGATGGGCAACTTAGATAAAATTCTGTCACATTCATATGGTCACTTTTATAGAGGCCTTAAATGTTCTATTGTTGCTTTATTACTGTTAAGTGCTAGTATTTTGTGGTTATGATATAATAATACATGGACTCTGAATAGACGATGCATGGTATTTACCTCAGAGGCCATGTTCTAGGGCAATAGCCAAAGGAATTGATGTAATATGAGGATATGGATAGCACGTATACACGATGACAAAAGCTGCAGTGGCTCACAACTGGGCCTAGGGCAATTATGTACCTATTGGTACAATCCCTTTGTGACATTTATTGTTCATGATTGAATAAGTATGGATTATGTGCGCACATGGACATGGGTGCTTATGGTTTTGTTTCCCAAGAGGTAAATGCTTTTATCCTTGGGAATTGCACTCTATGGTGGCCCTCCTTGCATTATGACCTCAAATAAATTCTTGACTGGAAGAATGACATTTTTTATGTATAAATTATTAAGGCATGAAACAATAACCCATTATTTTTTAATCTATACACTTTTAGATTTTATTTGTCCTTGATGTATATGTTGCTTGATATGACAAACAAAAATAAAGGGCTTGGGGTCTAGGAAATTGCGAGCCTAGGAATTTTGAGGGATTGCTTGGAAACACTAGCTCTTAGCAACGGGGATCAACACCTGCGTAGTGTCATGGATCTATTCCTCAGTGTTGTGGATTTGCTCCTTTGCGATCGCTTCTTGGACCACGGGACAAGCACATATTGCTAGTTTCTTTGCTGCCATGGGAGTTTCTTCTGCCTTGGATGTTAGGAGGGATTCTAGGGGGAGTGCTTTGCTTCCTCCAAGGATTGCCCAACTTGCCCCCCTCAGCCCTAGACACTTACTCGTAAGCATTGGGATATTTTGCATTGGCCCTTTCATAGTGATAGATGATGACACAAATGATTCGTCTGTCCCAGGTATGGTTAGAGTTTTCGGTGGGACTACCATCCAGTGTTTCTGACTTCATCAGCCCATGCTCTTCGGGGGTTCTTGCTCCCCCCACATGGCTATTTTTATTGGTACCCTAACCATATGGGTTGGGGGCTTTATTTCGTTGGGTTTTACCCTTCGTTTTTTTCAGTGCTTTTGTTCTTGTTATTGTTCTTGTTTTTTTTTTTTGCCTTGTTTGTATTGGTAAATCATTGTTTCTAGGGTCCTTTTATCCTAGCACTTTCTATTGTAATTGGTTGTATTTTCGAGTTCCATTGACATACTTTTGCTCATTCATGGACATTAAAATAATTTATTTCTACCCTTATTCTGGAGATAGTGGCAAGTTGTACTTGGTAGTTCATCTCTTTACACAAGCATAAGTTTGTCAGTTACTCTAATATCACATTTTAGTTTTGGGAGGCAGAGCATGTGCAGAAGTATGACAAAATAATATCAAAATACAGTACAATCATAGTAGAGAAATACGCATATATGCCCATGAAATTGTATTATGAAACCTCGAAATACATATGGCACAGTTGATTTGAATTTCAATTTCGCTATAACCATTCGTGGTTCCACCTTTCTCCTAAGTATTTTGCTTCACCTTTCATATTATATGAGTTATGTATTCTCAATATTTCACCATTATCATCCCCCAACAAATAGATATTATCTGATTTGCTGGTCTAATTAGTTTGTTTGAAGGGGAAATTAGGGTCATTGTAAGAACCTCTTCTAGATTCTATCCACAAATTTCACAAATTATCAGATTTTATAGTGCAGACATTTCGTCAAACACCTTGCATTTTTGTCCAATAACTGAATTTTCTGAGTGAGTTTGGTGTAATCAGCTTGTTAGGAAGTTTAAACAATGCTTTATACATAATATATATCACCAAAGACAAATATAATGAAATGACATTATGTCAAACAGTTTGGCAGCCTTGTCTTATAGAAGGAAAATTAATACATTCATACACAGATTGCTGTTATAAATCAGAAATCACAGAAATCACAGAAATCAGAATATCTTCAACATATTCCACATACATACCAAAAAAGAATGTCAAATCATAGCATGTTACTCCCTTGTCAAGAGAGGTGCCGAACTTCAATCCACATCCAAAGCTTATGTGAGCTCATACAAGGAGTTGCGACCCAACAAGGAGCATTATAAGGTAAGAGGCGGCTCTTATTTCTCACACACCCATAAGTCTTCCCTCCTTTATATACTTGCGCACCCTTAATGACATTCGATAGGAATTGCGATGGTATTATGAGGAGCTGTGGCTGTTATGAGACAGGCTGCAGCCCTTTAGGAATAGCTACGACTATTCAATCTTAAGATTTAACACTTTCTCACTTTCACCATAATAAACAAGCGCCGGAATATTATAAGGGTTTTTAAACCCTCCAAAGTATGAGCAATATACAATTCTCCAATGATATCTTACAAATTTATATTTTCTTGCAAATCAATAAATTTGTCAAATAAATTCCCTGGAAGCAAATACAAAACCCTCTGTATATGATTTATCTAAGTTGCCAATACGGATGCAGGTACGAGTATTGGATACGGGGATACGTTGATTTTTTTTTTGGTGGTTTGGATACGGCTGTACAAAAATATATATAAAAAATTAAAACTATAAAAATATAACCATATAAGCAAAATTAATCACATAATATGCATAGAGGAAACAAAATAACTTCAAATAACTTAAATAACAACAAAATATATACTCATAATTCAATGCCAAATATCATAATATTCAATAGTCGAACTTATATTAGTTTTATAAATTATAACAGGTACATGGTGCAAATGTTACAATGTATGGACAAAAATAGAGACAAATCAGCGTTCTCATTGTTCACTATATAATATATTCTTCTTCGCCTGCAATGTATTCATCATCATGTGGTTCATTAGAACCACAAGCAGTAGCAGTGCCACTCCCACTAGCTCCATTGTGCAAGTCATGTGAAACACTGTCTAGCTCCGTGTCAAATAAAGAAAGGTATGTAAGGGAGGCATCTAAATCAACAGTCTCTGGGTTCACATCCCACAACTTTGTTGGCCCTTCCTTGTATTAAGGTTGTTTATGTGAGAGAAGACGTAAGTTGGAATGCACATAAACCAAATCCTCCGCTTTTTTTGCAGCCAACTTATTGCGTTTAACTGAGTGGATAAAGCCATAGCTGCCCCAACTCCGCTTAGCTGAAGAGGAGCTTGCAACCTATTGAAGCCACAAAATGAATTAAAATTTATAAAAAATTAAAAGACTAAAACTTAAAACTTAAAACAAAACATCGAAAAGGTCAAAAGAAGGTGAAATTTCCCGAGCCAATTTTTTTTGAATTTTTAATTAACAAATTTCAACATTACAAGCAAGTACCCATGAAGGCTATAAGAAAAACCCAAACGTACTGAAACAATTCTAACCAGTATGGCGCCGATGATGGCGAGCATTGGTCAGAGGATCTAAAACAAACTGCTTATGCTGTAACTCTAACCAGAATGGCGCCGATGATGGCGAGCATTGGTCAGAGGATCTGCTACTCTAAAAGCCGGAAAAGGAACTCGACGTCAAGTATGTGCTACCCAATTCAATGCGGAGTGAGGGGCGACCATATGACGGAGTGATTACAATAACAATGCTTGAAAGGGAAATGCTGAAAGATGAAACTACTCCACACCCAGCATGTGCTTGCTAACCCAAAGAGGGAAAGTAGCTATCATAGGGCGGAGCTCAACACCCGGAATGTGCTTGCTAACCCCAAGAGGGAAAGTAGCTACCATAGGGTAGAGCTAAAACTAATACAATGACTTTAATTGAAACTGAACATTACAACCAGATTTGAACAAGCAAAGAATGACTGCTAGTACTACTGTCAGCTTTACAAAATAAGAAGGATCTGCCTGCCAGTGTCTTAAGAAGCTGAAAGATTAGCATTACATCATAGAGTACTTTCCATATCTTGGATAGTCATGCCCAACAATGATACATTCAAGAGCAATACAATAATTTCTGTTTCTAATACAAATCTGCTCTTAAAAAAGAGAAAAACCAGCAACCTATGGAATTGCTCAGATGCTCATATTTCACTAATAACTTGTTCAATTGTCCTGATTTCTGATGCACAGTACTTTCCTTATGATGGCGCCCAAACTAACACCCAAAAACAGACCCAATCTGCAACCAATGATTAATGCACGGATTCCAATGCAGCCAAATGGGACGTCCAGCTGAAAGGGGCGATTTCCTTTAGAAAAATAATGCAAGCTCTAAAAATTCTATAACTTAGAGGATAGTGGCGCCTAAGCCTAGCAAAGACAATAAGCTAATACCCAGAACACTTTTTTTTTGTATTTTCTGATTTATGATGAAAAACACAGATTTGCGGTATCAAGAATGCAATAACTGAAAACACTAATATGCCAAATAAAACTAACAATGAAATAAACTGAGAACAATGCACAACTAAATACACATCTCAAAGACTGAATCACCACTAGATGTTGTCTTGCAAACACGAAACGATGCCCGAGCTAGGAGGCCTTCATTCCTCGAAGCTATTCCGGATCCAATCCGGCAGCATAACAATGTAGTAGACCAAGATGATCAAATGAGAATTCAAGGCTGTCTTTTATAGGCTTCTGTTGACCTTCCTTGAAACCCTAACGCCTTTCCCAAAGCCAAAACCCTAATCCCAAGTAATGGCGCCCTTTTCCAAGCAATGATGGCGCCCCCTTCAAGTCCACCTTTTAAAATAACGTTAAGTTACTCAACTAGGCCAAGGTCATAAAATAACATTTTAAAATCCTTTTCCAAGCAATGATGGCGCCCCCCTTCAAGTCCACCTTTTAAAATAACATTAAGTTATTCAACTAGGCCAAGGTCATAAAATAACATTAAAAATATAATGTTATTTTTAAGTGAAATAATTTCAATTCTCCAAGACCGCATTCTGAAGCCCGAAACTGAATGAATCAACTGAAAGGGAAAGTCAATTCCCTAGACAACCCTGTTAGCTGTCAAAAATAAAATTTACTAAAAATAGTAAATTCCTGAAAATGCTCAGAAAGCCGAAACGAACACACCCCCGCGAAGCTCTTTGAAAACCCAGAAAGAATCCGCCAGCAAAACCACCAACTCTGAGCAAAGACATCCTCAAAACTAGGAAACCCTCATTTGTACCTTTCGACTAGCCTTCGGGTTTCCAGAAAAAGGCCAATGGTCACTGTGAAGATCAGGTTTGAGACGGGGACATTACAGTCCGCCCTCCCCAGGATTGCTTGACCTCAAGCAATTGCAAACTAAGATGCTGCAATATCTCATCATTTTCCCAAGTTGCATCCTCCATAGGCAGGTCCTTCCACTTTACCAGGTATTCTCTGATGGTTCTTTTCCTCAAAGAACGTTCTCTGACATCAAGTATCTCTTCTGGAATTAGAACCAACTATCCCTCTTCATCCAACGGTGGCAACTGTGATGAAGGAACCACATTATGTCCAAGTGCCTTCTTGAGGCAAGACATGTGGAAGACATTATGCACTCTGCTATCAGAAGGTAGCTCTAATTCATAAGCTACCGCTCCAACTTTTCTGATGACCCTAAAGGGCCCATAAAAGCGAGGTTTGAGCTTCTCAGCTCCACTCTTCTTGAGAGTGGACTGTCTATATAGTTGTAATCGAAGATAGACCATCTCCAACCTCGAAAGAACGCTCAATACGCCTCTGATCAGCATACAACTTCTGCTGATTTTGTGCAATCTGCAAATTATCTTTCAAAGATTTCATTATGTCTTGACTATGCTGCAACAAATCCTTAGCTAGGGGTGCTTTGCTGTCACCAAACACCAAATCTGCAAAACTAGGTGCTTCATACCCATAAAGTGCTAAGAAAGGAGACATCTTAATTGACATATGAAAAGTAGAGTTGTAGCAGTACTCGCTGATATGCAGCCACTTGACCCAAGCTCTCTGTTGTTCTGACACATAATTTCTCAAGTAGCCTTCCAACCACTTGTTCACCACTTCTGTTTGCCCATTTGTTTGGGGATGGTAACTAGTGCTTGGGGTGAGCACAGTACCACTCATTCTGAAGACTTCTTGCCAAAACGTACTTAGGAACTTGCTGTCCCTATCACTCACAATGTTCTTTGGCAACCCATGTAGCCTAAACACTTCTCGAAAAAACAGATCTGCAACTTGGGCTGCAGAAAAAGTGCTGGTAATGGCTAAGAAATGAGCAAATTTGGTTAGCCTATCCACCACTACATAAATGCAATCCTTCCCTTGGGCCTTGGGCAACCCTGTGATGAAGTCCATCGAGATACTTTCCCATTTTTGATTGGGAATAGGGAGTGGTTGCAAAAAACCGGCTGGTAATGTATGCTCATTTTTATTCACTTGACAAACAGGACACTCCTGAATGTAGCGTTGCACCTCTCCTTTCAAACCCTTCCAAGAAAACCTTTCTCGGATCTGCCTATATGTCTTGAAAAAACCTTGGTGACCAGCAACTGGAATATCATGAAAAGTCAAAAGAATCTTTTTCTTCAGCTTAGAATCAGCTACCAGAAAGATTCTTCCCTTATAATGTATCAATCCCTTAACCATCTTGTACCTTTCATCATGAAAAGTACCCTCAAGAATGCTGGTTGCAAACTGATTTTTAGCATAATCAGCAAGCAACATGTCTCTCCAATCTGCAATAAGCTCACACAATGAGCTAAGATGAGGTCTCTTGGAGAGAGCATCGGCCACTATATTATTTTTTCCTTTTACATATTCAATGTCAAAGTCGTAAGCTTGAAGCTTACTCACCCATTTCTGTTGCCTCTCATTTAGGTCTTTCTGGTGCATGAAATGCTTGAGGCTATTGTGGTCAGTCTTAACCACGAACTTGTTCCCCACCAAGTACTGCCTGAACTTGGCTAATGCATGCATAATGGCAAGCATTTCTTTGTCATAGATTGAATATGTCCTTTCAACACCTCGTAATTTTCTGCTCTCAAACACGATAGGGTGTTTGTCTTGCATCAGGACAGCCCCCACTCCTTCACCCGATGCATCACATTGCAGCTCGAATGGCTTGGAGAAATCCGGAATTGCCAAAACTAGACACGAGCTCATGATCTTCTTGAACTTATCAAAAACAATTTGAGCCTTTTCTGACCAAACAAAGGCTCCCTTTTTGGTGAGATCAGTAAGAGGAGCAACATTCTGTGAATACCCCTTTACGAATCTCCGATAAAACCCACACAGACCCAAAAAACCTTTCAACTGAGTTAAGCTCTCAGGAGGTGGCCAATCAACTACTGCTTTGATCTTCTCCGGATCCACCTTCACTCCTTCAGCACTGATTATGTGGCCAAGGTACAGTAACTCCTCCATCCCAAATTCACATTTGAAAACTTTTGCGAACAAGCTCTCAGATTCCATGATACTAAGCACTTCCTCCAAGTGCTTAAGATGATCTCCCCAAGTCTTGCTGTAAATCAAAATGTCATCAAAAAATATCAACACAAACCTCCTTAACTGACTCTGAAAAACACAATTCATGCAAGACTGAAAGGTAGCCGGAGCGTTAGTCAACCCAAATGGCATGACTAAGAATTCGAAATGGCCATAGTGACATCTGAAAGCTGTCTTCTCCACATCCGATCCCCTCATTCGAATTTGATGGTAACCCGATCTCAGATCAATCTTTGAGAAGAACTTGGCCCCATGTAGCTCATCAATGAGCTCATCTATTCTGGGTATGGGATATCTGTTTTTGATGGTGCTTTGATTCAAAGCACGATAGTCCACACACATGCGCATAGTACCATCCTTTTTCTTCACAAGAACCACTGCAGAAGCAAAGGGGCTCTTGCTTGGGCGTATGAAACCCATCTTCAAGAGTTCTTGAATATTCTTCTCGATCTCGTCCTTTTGCCTCTTCGGATACCGATATGGAGTTATGATCACCGGTTTAGCCCCTTCCTTGAGCTCTATGATGTGTTCTGACCCTCTATCAGGAGGTGGTCCAGGAGGTAAATCAACACTTTACTCTTCTTGGTGAGTAAAGACTGAATATCTGGAGGATACTCTATTTTCCTTTCAGCTGGACTAGCTGGAAGAATCATGCACTCCGCAGCCCACTCCACTTGGTCATGGCGTATCAACCTTGCCATCCTCTTGAATGACACAATTCGAGGGCCACCATTTGACATTCCTCTCAACACCACCTTCTTTCCATCGGATTGAAATTTGAGTTCCATGGTTTGCAGATTTAAAGAGATCTCTCCAAGAGATCGCAGCCACTGAATGCCAAGGACAACATCCGTATCTACAATATTAACCACATAGAAGTCATCCTTGACTTCGTAATTGCCCAATTGCATTGACATGTTGGGAATCCTCTTGGTACATGAGATGTGGAACCCATCAGCAACCATAACTTTGAAACCTTCAAAATCTTCTGTTTGTAACCCTTTCTTTGCCACCACAGCTTCGTCTATGAAGTTATGGGTTGCTCCAGTGTCAATTAAAGTAACAATACGCTGCCCTTTGATCATCCCACGAACTTTGAAAGACTCATTCTTTTGGAAGCTCGAAAGTTGAGCCAATGTACCACCACTTTCTTTTTCACTTTCGGATTCTTCTGGAGCTCTTTCCACTTCACTATCTTCGGGATCAGACTACTGGTCTAAAAAATCAGAGTTACTTTCACCAGCTGAATAGTACTCAATCTGGGGAAATTTGACTCCCTTTGGGCAAACATGCTCTTGAGACCATTTTTCTCTACATCGAAAACATAACCCCTTTCTTCGAAGTTCATTGATAGTCTCTGGATCCAATCTTGTGCCATAAGGTTTCTGCTGTTTAAACTCCTTATGGTAAGGCTTTTGATGAAACTTTTTCCCTCTATCCTTCTTGTGAAATGATGGTTTGGAATGGAACTTTGCTTTGGGAGCAGCCCACTCCATGTTTCTAGCTTTCTTCATTGCTTCTTGTAAGGACGGTGGATCAAAAGCTTTGATCCATCCCTTGAGTGGCTCCATCAAACCTTCACTGAATAGGATCACTAATCTTCTCTCAGTGATTCCAGTGACCATAATTGAAAGTCTTTGAAACTTAGTTATGTAAGCATCAACCGTGCCATACTGCTTCAACTGTGCCAACTCCCTAAAATGCACTTCTGGGTCCTTCTCGAACCTCTCAATGAGTCTATTGGTGAATTCATCGTAGCTAGTGATAGACCCATGACCCAAGGTGACTAGGCCATGGTACCACCACTCATGCGCCACACCATCTAGGTGTAGCGTAGCAAATTTAATCGCTTCTTCTTCAGCCATTGGCCTAAGAGCCAAATAGTTGTCTAGTTTCTGTATCCAAGCTCGAGCAGAATTATTATCACTTCCATCAAAGTGGGAGAGCGTAATTTTGTTGATAGCTTGATGCATGTCTCCTTGTGCTGGAGTTCTTCTTTGGTCATAATTTCTCCCTTGTCCCTTACTCTTTCTCTTATGATCTATAAATTCATTATAGGACATGTCCATCTTGATATCATCAGGAAGAGAATCATACTCCGCATGGCCACGTCTCAATTGTTCCACAAATGAAGCATTCTCTTCAGGATCAGGTTGGGTGTTTACTGGTGCTAAGAAGGTGGGTTTGAAGGGCCTTGATGAAATGTAAGTGTTGTTTGAAACAGGCTGAGCAACACTTCCATCAAATTGATTTGAGGCACTAGGCTCTCCTCTGAATCCTGGGTTATTCTGTAGAGTTGTGTTCTGGCCCACTTTCCCCAACATGAGAGATACGATATCCATCAAGGCATCCATCTTCTTTTCAAATCTCTTTCCGGGACTTATCGATCTCTCTCTTCCCTTCCCACTATCAGCTCTGGTGTTGGTAAACCTCTCATTACCCCCGACTGATCTCTCACCTTCTGCCATATCTATTTCTTGGGAAGACTCCCAATGAGCCCTCAAGACCTCTGAAGTTGTCTGACCTTCGGGAGCCTGATACCACTGGAACTGTTTTGCAATTTTCTTATCTTCTCTTGCTATGTATCTCTTTTCTCTGTCACTCATAGATGGTTTGTTCACAGGATGGCAGGATACTTAGCTCTGATACCACTGAAATATCCCGAGCCAATTTTTTTTGAATTTTTAATTAACAGATTTCAACATTACAAGCAAGTACCCGTGAAGGTTAGAAGAAAAACCCAAACGTACTGAAACAACTCTAACCAGTATGGCGCCGATGATGGCGAGCATTGGTCAAAGGATCTAAAACAAACTGCTTATGCTGTAACTCTAACCAGAATGGCGCCGATGATGGCGAGCATTGGTCAGAGGATCTGCTACTCTAAAAGCCGGAAAAGGAACTCGACGCCAAGTATGTGCTACCCAATCCAATGCGGAGTGAGGGGCGACCATATGATGGAGTGATTACAATAACAATGCTTGAAAGGAAAATGCTGAAAGATGAAACTACTCCACACCCAGCATGTGCTTGCTAACCCAAAGAGGGAAAGTAGCTACCATAGGGCGGAGCTCAGCACCCAGAATGTGCTTGCTAACCCCAAGAGGGAAAGTAGCTACCATAGGGCGGAGCTAAAACTAATACAATGACTTTAATTGAAACTGAACATTACAACCAGATTTGAACAAACAAAGAATGACTGCCAGTACTACTATCAGCTTTACAAAATAAGAAAGATCTCCCTGCCAATGTTTTAAGAAGCTGAAAGATTAGCATTACATCATAGAGTACTTTCCATATCTTGGATAGTCATGCCCAACAATGATACATTCACGAGCAATACAATAATTTCTGTTTCTAATACAAATCTGCTCTTAAAAAAAAGAAAAACTAGCAACCTATGGAATTGCTCAGATGCTCATATCTCACTAATAACTTGTTCAATTGTCCTGATTTCTGATGCACAGTACTTTCCTTATGATGGCGCCCAAACTAACACCCAAAAACAGACCCAATCTGCAACCAATGATTAATGCACGGATTCCAATGCAGCCAAATGGGACGTCCAACTGAAAGGGGCGATTTCCTTTAGAAAAATAATGCAAGCTTTAAAAATTCTATAACTTAGAGGATAGTGGCACCTAAGCCTAGCAAAGACAATAAGCTAATACCCAGAACACTTTTTTTTTGTATTTTTTGATTTATGATGAAAAACACAGATCTGCTGTATCAAGAATGTAATAACTGAAAACACTAATATGCCAAATAAAACTAACAATGAAATAAATTGAGAACAATGCACAACTAAATACACATCTCAAAGACTGAATCACCACTAGATGTTGTCTTGCAAACACGAAGCGATGCCCGAGCTAGGAGGCCTTCATTCCTCGAAGCTATTCCGGATCCAATCCGGCAGCATAACAATGTAGTAGACCAAGATGATCAAATGAGAACTCAAGGCTGTCTTTTATAGGCTTCTGTTGACCTTCCTTGAAACCCTAACGCCTTTCCCAAAGCCAAAACCCTAATCCCAAGTAATGGCGCCTTTTTCCAAGCAATGATGGCGCCCCCCTTCAAGTCCACCTTTTAAAATAACGTTAAGTTACTCAACTAGGCCAAGGCCATAAAATAACATTTTAAAATCCTTTTCCAAGCAATGATGGCGCCCCCCTTCAAGTCCACCTTTTAAAATAACATTAAGTTATTCAACTAGGCCAAGGTCATAAAATAACATTAAAAATATAATGTTATTTTAAAGTGAAATAATCTCAATTCTCCAAGACCGCATTCTGAAGCCCGAAACTGAATGAATCAACTGAAAGAGAAAGTCAACTGCCTGAGACAAACCTGTTAGCTGCCAAAAATAGAATTTACTAAAAATAGTAAATTCCTGGAAATGCTCAGAAAGCCGAAACGAACACACCCCCGCGAATCTCTCTGAAAACCCAGAAAGAATCCGCCATCAAAACCACCAACTCCGAGCAAAGACATCCTCAAAACTAGGAAACCCTCATTTGTACCTTTCGACTAGCCTTCAGGTTTCCAGAAAAAGGCCAACGGTCACTGTGAAGATCAGGTTTGAGAAGGGGACATTACAGAAGGGTAGAGTAAAAAAATTAAAATCTTACTTGTGATAGAACTTTTATTGCAAGTGGTTGAAGGTGGGTGGATGCTTGCCCATGGAGGTACCATCAAAAGTGAGCGTCCATCTTGTACTTGTCACGGATAGTGCCAAGGGAATGACCCACTGAGGATATGAAATGCACAATCTCTTCTCTGACTTGGTCTTCTATCTTTTGATCGGGAAAGATTTTAGAGATTGCTGCCTTATATCCCTCAGCAACCTCAACATCTCTATATGGTGTGACCCTCCTGGGCAAAGAAAGAATCTCTGTACTGTAGTATTTGGGTGTCAAAGCAAAAGCAAGAAGATGTAATGAGGTGGTCATTTTGTTCCACCTTTCAATGAGATGCGACTGCACTTCCTTGAAGAACCTCTCTGTGGGATCTTACTCTTTGGTATTTATGATGGATTTAATGTTCTCAATCATTGAGTCAATTTCATCATAAATCTCACCCAAACATGGATGATCCATGTCCACATATCTCAACATGCTGACAATGGGATTAGTAAAACTCAACAAGTACTCCACACGTTTCCACCACACATCATCAAGAATCCACCCTTTCACCTTTGTGGCCCTCTCACTGTTTGTTTGCTTCCATACACCCCAAAGGTTGTTGATGACCATGCTACTCAATGCTTCATGCACCTTAACAAGTCATCTCAAGACGATGGTGTGTGAGGCAAATCGAGTCTCAGCAACCTAATACAATTATACAAAATTAAAACAAATAATTAATAAACTTAAAATTGTTCAAAAATAAAAAACACTACAAATTACAAACTTCTAAAATTAAATTAAGAGTTACCTTCATCAATTGTAATTTTGAGAAAGTCCTAAAGATGGCTTGGGACATGTGATGGTTGGTTATGAACATTTGGATCTCATTCGCCTCCTCATAGACTTGTTTGATCCAATCAATTTTTGTCCCCAACTTTTGCAAGATAAGATTAAGGGAATGAATAGCACAAGGTGTCCAAAATATATGATTGTACCTTGCCTCAACCAACATGCTCGTAGCTCTGCAATTTTTAGCATTGTCCGTTACAACTTGAACAAGTTTTTGAGGCCCCACTGCCTCAATGGACTCTATCAAGATGTTAGCAATGAATTGTGCATCCTTCACTTGCCCCTCACAATCAACGGCCTTCAAAAACATTGTCCCTTTAGGGCTCACTGCAATCACATTAATCAATAGCCTATTTGCCGTATCTTTCCATCCATCAGAAATGATGGACAACCTTGTTTCAATCCATGAATCCCTGATGGGTTGCAATGCATCTTCAATGTATTTTCTTTCTTTTGTCAATAAGGTGGTGCGCACCTTTTCATACCCTGGGGTGGCAAACCCTTTAGGGGCAGCATTGATAGATCTCACCATTTCCTGCCAGTATGGTGATCTAATAGTATTAAATGACAATCCACATGTGTAAATACGTGTCATGCTCTGCTCCGCTATCTCTCTGGAGTCATTTTGGAATGCCCTCTCCAATGGGCCTGCATCTTTTGTTCTCTTGCGACCAAGAGGTGAATCCTCTTTCTCTTCGGCCGCAATGGGTGCAACAAGAAAGGGGTGTGATGGGGTCACCACATTAACATGAGATGGATCAACAGGGGGTGATCCTTTCTTTCTCAAAGGATGTTTTGATCTTTGCCCCATAACGGCATCTGCGTCTTCTTGCTCTTTGATGTATGCAAGGATCTCTGCTTGTGGCAAGCCCTTCCCAGGGTTTCCACCTATGCTTGGCCCACCACAAACTCTGATTCCAGTGCTAGAAATCACACATAAATGAGTTTTCACTAGACTATACGAGCTCTTGAATTTACCGTTACACTCTGAGCAAAGCCAATGAAAACACCTTCCACCAGGCATATGTTCTAATATTGTCACATATTTCCAAAGGGGTTTTCGCGAATCATATATGGGGGTTATCCCTTACCCCACTGAACTAGCACTTGCACTCTGAGACATTCTAATTTTTGACAAATCGCTATAGGCTTATAGCTCCTGGTAACACAAAAAATCGCTATTAAAATTTAATTATAAATATAAATTTTAAACTAATTAATAATTTAAAATTTAATACTATATATTAAAAATTTTAAACTAATTAATAATTTAAAATTTAATACTATACTTTATATTTAAAATTTTAAACTAATTAATAATTTAAATTTAAAATTTAATACTTAATATATATCTAAAATTTAAAAACAAACATATTTTAAATTTTTAACATAATTTATAAACTATATATTTTATATTTATAAATATTAAATACAATTATACAATCTATAAGTCTAAATTTTAACATTATTTAATATTTATTAAAATTTCAATTCAAAAAGTTAAAAGAAATAAATAAAAATTTAAAAAACTAAACTATATAATAAAAATTTAGTTTATAATTTAATAAATTTATAAAACCCTAAGGTCCTACAATTCAGAGTTTAGGAAAAAAAATGAAGTTTAAAAACCAACCTAGGCAACAAACACGCAGGGACGCAACACGCAGGACGCAGCACGCAGGACGCAGTAGAGCAGGCACGGGAGTCACGCGCAGTTGCCCAGGAACGGGAGTCGAGCGCAGTCGCGCAGGCACGGGAGTCGCCCGTAGTCGCGCGCAGTCTTGCAGGCATGGGTCGCGGGCCAAAATGATAAAATAAATGCAACGACCTCAGTTATATTAGGGTTTCATTAATGCGTTTGCATTTTTTTATTCGTCCGATCCGCGGGGGATACGGCCAGGGTACATCGTGTCCCCTGTAGATACGGCCGGATACGTCCATGGACATATCCGGCCGTATCTGCAGGGGGCACGATGTACCCTGGCCGTCCCCCCCGTGGATTGGACGTGGACTGTACCGTATCTGCGTTTCCCTGCGCTCCCAGGGCCTGGGAGGGGCGTATGGATGTATCCGGCCGTATCCGCAAGGGGCACGACGTACCCTGGTCATATCCCTCGCAGATCGGACGCGGACAGTACCGTATCCGTGTTTCCCTACGCTCCCAGGCCCTGGGAGGGGCGTATCCGGTAACGTAGTGATTTATCTTTCCACACATCAAAACTCTAAACTTTGCAACAATTTGCACACAAATTTGAGAATATCTCTGTAAACCCAAAACCCGCAACTGACAATGTAATGTTCCAAACTAGAATATCATACAGAAATTTGATTTCCTTGAAATTCTGTTAAAATAAATATAGAATTTGGACTTCAAAATAATATATTTAATCAAATGAATTTTATTACAGAATTTTTATATCTCAAATATCACAATACAAGTCTCAAGGGTTTACGTCCTTGAGTTGGGATGACAAGGGTTTTCGTCCTTGTATCCAATTTTACATTTGAGGGGTTTCGTCCTCAATTGTAATTGTAAAACATTAAGCTTGTACATGATTAAATGTTTAATACATGAATATGACTGGATGTCTTTCCTTCTCACCAAATGCTGAATATAAATACCATCATAATGTTCCACCAAAAGACATGTCTTTTCCAAAGATTGTGACGTTTCGTCAAACGACATGTATCCTCCAAAGATTGTGACCTTTTGTCAAATGAATGTTAACTAATAATTAATTAATTAATAAATAATTAGTGTTGTTTAAGGACTACTATTTAGTGCGGTGCTCCCTTCATTAATTGCTGTTAGGAATATTACACAATGGCAATTCCTTAGTAAAGTGTAGCACTCCTCTTAATTGCAGTGATTTGTCCTAGACAATGATTTGTTCTAGACAACGATTTCCTCATTTGATTACAACGATCTCCTTCTTGGGATATTACAGACCTCCCTTCCTCAAGTTGCTTGTCCTCAAACAATTGTAAGTGGGGATGCTCTATAATGGTCGCTCTTTCCCATGTGGCGTCTTCAATTGGCAAATTCTTCCAACGAACTAGATATTCTTTGATACTTCTATTCCTTAACTTCTTTTCACGAGTATCAATAATAGTCTCTGGTATGAGAGTCAATTTACCTTCTTCATCAATGAGAGGTAATTCCAGGGAAGAAATAATATGTTGTCCAAGCACTCATTTCAAGCAAGACACATGGAAGACATTATGTATGCGGCTACGCCCTAGTAAATCCAATTCATATGCTACCTCTCCCACTCTTCTTATAATCTGGTATGGCCCATAAAATCGAGGCTTGAGTTTTTCAGCACCACTTTGTTTAAGTGAAGATTGTCTATAAGGTTGTAACCTTAAATATACCATATCTCCGACTTCAAAAGTTCTCTCTATTCTATGTTGATCTGCATACAACTTTTGCTGATTTTGGGCATGATAAAGATTGTCCTTGAGAGTAACTAGGATGTCTTGATGTTGTTGTATTAGATCCTTAGCTCCGGGAACCCTACTATTTAGAATGACCAAATCGACAAAAAATTTAGCATTATATCCATACATTGCTTTGAAAGGTGACATTCCAATAGACAAGTGGTGAGAAGTATTATAGCAGAATTGTCCCAAGTATAACCATTTAACCCACGCATTTTGTTGTCCGTTGACATAATTCCGTAAGTACCTTTCAATCCATTTATTCACGGCTTCTATCTGACAATCGGTTTGAGGATGATAACTCGTACTTGGAGTTAACTCAATACTTGGTAACTAAAAAATTTGTTGCCTAAAAGTACTCATGAATCGAGTGTTCCTGTCACTAACTATATTTATGGGTAGTCCATGAAGCCTAAAAACCTCTCTAAAAAATATTCCAACAATTATTGGACCATCATACTTATTGGGAATTGGGAAGAAATGAGAGTATTTTGTTAATCGGTCCACGACTACACAAAGGTTGCTTTGTCCTTAAACTATGTGTAGTCTCGAAATGAAATCCATAGATATGCTCTCTCATTTTTGAGTAGGGATAGGCAAAGGTTGCAACAATCCGACGGAAAAGTTATGTTCTATTTTATTTTGTTGACAAGTGAGGCATTCCTAAATGGATGTAAGGACTTTACTTTAAGTCATTTCCAAAAAAATCGATTCTGTAATTTTTTATGTCTTAACAAAACTAGGATGACCTGCTAATGGATCATTATGTATAGCCTTTAGGATCTTATGTTTAAATTTGGAACCAGCCACTAAGAAAATTCTATCTTTGTAGAGGATGAGGTCCTCTACTACTTTATAACGTTCATCTTCAATTTTACCTTCTAAGATTGCGTTGGTCCACTCATCTTCATTTTTTATGTCTTAACAAAACTAGGATGACCTGCTAATGGATCATTATGTATAGCCTTTAGGATCTTATGTTTAAATTTGGAACCAACCACTAAGAAAGTTCTATCTTTGTAGAGGATGAGGTCCTCTACTACTTTATAACGTTCATCTTCAATTTTCCCTTCTAAGATTGCGTTGGTCCACTCATCCTTAATGTATTCCGACGTTATGAATGCCTTCCAATCGGCCGTGATTTCTACCATGGAGCATAAATGTGGTCATCTTGATAAAGCAAAGACTACTACATTATTTTGTCCTTTAACATATTCAATGTCAAAATTGAAAGCTTGGATCTTACTAATCTATTTTTGCTGTCTTTCATTTAAGTCTAATTGCTCAAGGAAATATTTCAAGCTATTGTGATCAGTTTTGACCACAAATCTTCCACATACCAAATATTTCCGGAATTTAGCAAGGCCATGCATAATAGCTAACATTTCTTAATCATACACTGAGTACCTCCGCTCATGCTATTTAAGTTTTCGACTTTCAAAAGCAATGGGATGCTTATTCTACATTAAAACTGCACCAACAACTTCTCTTGACACATCACATTCCAATACAAAGGGTAATGAGAAGTCCAACATCGCCAAAACCAGGCATGAACTCATTACTTGTTTAAGGTTTTCAAATGTTGATTGGGCAAGCTCCGTCCAACTAAGAGATTCTTTCTTTGTTAATTTGGTTAGAGGTGTTACTAGTTGTGAGAATCCTTTAATATATCACCTATAATAAGTGCAAAGACCTATGAATCCTCTTACTTGTGTCATGTTATTGGGAGAAGGCCAACTCATAATGGCTTGAATCTTCTCTTGATCAACATGGACTCCATCCTTATTAATTATATGTCATAAGTATAGGATTTCCATCATACCAAATTCACATTTTGACATCTTGGCAAAGAGGGACTGCTTTTCCAATATGGCAAATATCATGTCTAAATGTTGCAAATGTTCTTCCCAACTCTTGCTATGTATTAGAATATCATCAAAGAAAACCAAAATAAATTTCCTTAGATGCATACCAAATATGTGATTCATGCAAGATTGGAAAAGTGGCTGAAGCATTCGTAGGTCCAAATGGCATCACTAGAAATTCGAAATGCCCATAATGGAATCGGAATGCCATTTTCTGAACATCTTCTTCCCTCATTTGTATTTGATGATACCCGAATCATAAATCAATTTTTGAGAAAAAAGTAGCTCCATGAAGTTCATCGATCCTGGGTATCGGATATTTATTTTTGATAGTCTTTTTATTTAACTTCTGATAATCTATGCACATTCGTAATGTCCCATCCTTCTTTTTGACTAGTACTACCGAAGAAGCAAATGGACTAGTACTTGGCCTAATGTGCTCCATCTATAAGAGTTTTTTAATGGCTTTTTCAATCTCATCCTTATAAATCTTTGGATGTTGGTAAGGTGTAGTTATTACTGATTTTTTTCCGTGTTCCAATTCAATGATATGTTGGAAACCTCTTGCTGGGGGTAGTCCCGGTGGTAGGTTATCAAACACCTTGGCATGCTTCTTGATAATGGATTGAATGTCATTATGATGTATTTCGTGTTCTTCTTGTGTGAAGTTGATCAAATATTGTACCGCCCATGTTACATGTCCTTTATTAAAGGTTCTCTTCATTGTTTTTGTTGTTACAATCTAAGGACCACCATTGGCCATGCCTTTCAAAACTATATCCCTCCGATAGGATTTGAACTTAATTTCCATGGTCTGATAATTTTGGGTAAACTCACCCAACGATTGCAACCATTGAACTCCCAAAACCAAGTCTGTTTCGCCAATATTGATGACATAGAAGTCATCGTTAATTTCATGTCTTCCCAATGTCAGATTTAATTGTGGGATTCTCAATGTGCATGGAAGAGTAAATCCATCAACAAAATTTACCGGAAATCCCTTAAATTCTTCAGAATTTAAACCAATTTTCTTAGCCAAATTTTCATCAATAAAATTATGGGTGGCCCCACTATCGACAAAGACAACAATTCGTTGTTCTCACAGTATTCCTCTTACTCTAAATGGATGAAACTGAAGTGCTCTTGAGAGAGTAGCACATGTTCCCTCTGTGGTTACTTCCGCCGTTATTTGTGATTGGGTTTCATTATTTATGTTCATCTCTTCGTTTTCAGTATCACTATCCAGACTAACCTCAATGTAGTGAACTTGTCCTTTGCCCAAATAGCGATGCCCTGGAGTCCATGGGTCTTTACAAGTAAAACATAATTTTTTTCTCCGTAATTCATTTTGTGTTTCCACTCCTTTATTTGACTTTGGTGCTTCACTGCTTGTTTGTATTGGTCTCTTTTGCTCATAGGATTGAGTCCTTGGTGGACCATTTCCAAGTGCCCTAGATTGGGTGGGTGGCATATTTCTGCCTCTTAAGGTTGATGCTTCCAAATCTAAAGCCTTCTTAATGGCTTCTTGGAGTGTTGACGGAGTAAATTCTTGGAACAATCCTTTAAGAGGTTCCATTAATCCTTCTGTGAATAACACTACAAGCCTTTTTCAGACATGTCTAAGACCATTACTGATAGTCTTTAAAATTTTGCTACGCATTCATCCACACTATTATTTTGTTTTAATAATGCTAATTCTCTAAAATGGACCTCGGGGTCTGCTTGATCAAATCTTTTGATCAATCGTTTGACAAATTCATCATATGAATCGACAAGATTATGTCCTTGGTGACCCATCCGTGGAACCACCATTCATTGGCTATACCTTCCCAATGGAGAGTCACAAATTTTATGGCTTCTTTTTCCATCATTGGATGTAACGAAAGTATGTCTAGTTTTTGTACCCATGCCCTAGTCGTACATTTATTTGTATCGTCAAAAGGTGAGTGTTACTTTGCCTAATCCTTGTTGCATATCCCTTTGTTTATTGTTGGGTTTTTATTCTTGCCGGGGTACACCTCCATTTTTTCTCATGGCCATATATGTTTGTAGGGAAATTCCCCTTTGGATTCTTTCTGGCAGTTCTTGATAAGCCTCAAAACAGGTTACCAGATCATCATTAAAGGATTTTGGAATTTCTTCAGTGATTTCTTCTTTTGGAATGAACGTTGGTTGGCAGTGCCGGTATGATGATGTGGTAGTGGTTTTAAGTTTGGGCTCCGACATGCACGAAAGAGTTTCTACTTTTTGTGTGTTTGAATCTATCATCATTTTCATGGTATGGGCCAATTGTGCCACTGTAATTGTCAATTGTTCTTGGCCTTGGAAAAATCTCTCTATCCTCTCGTCTCTATCATTTTCCATTTCTTCTGTTGGTTGACTTGCCTTCTTGGTTTTAGTTCTTTTGTAATACAAAATATTGTTATCTTCCATATGAATTTTGTTCCACAGGTTGGTAGGATGGAGAGCTCTGATACCACTATAATATTCTGAACTGGAATATTATACGAAAATTTGATTTCCTTGAAATTTCGTTAAAATAACATAGAATTTGGACTTCAAAATAATTTATTTAATTAAATGGATTTTATTACAGAATTTTCAGATCTCGAATATCACAATACAAGTTTTAAGGGTTTACGTCTTTGAGTTGGGATGATAAGGGTTTTCATCCTTGTATCCAATTTTATATTTGAGGGGTTTCATCCTCAATTGTAATTGTAAAGTATTAAGCTTGTACATGATTAAATATTTAATACACGAGTATGATTGGATGCCGTTCCTTCTCACCAAATGTTGAATATAAATACCTTCATAGTGTTCCACCAAATGACATGTCTCCTCCAAAGATTGCGACTTTTCGTCAAACGACATGTCTCTTCCAAAGATTGTGACCTTTCATCAAATGAATGCTAACGAATAATTAATTAATTAATAAATAATTAATGCCATTTAAGGGTTGTTTAGTGTGGTGCTCCCAAAATAAATTACTGTTAGGAATATTACACAATGGAGATTCCTTAGTAAAGTGCAACGCTCATCTTAATTGCAACAATTTGTCTTAGACAATGATTTCTTAAAAGCGATTTGTTCTAGACAACAATTTCCTCTTTTAATTGCAACAATCTCTTTCTTGGGATATTAAAAACAACCAAATACCTGGAACTCCGCAAAACAATAACCAATACTGCAGAATCAAAATGGCTCATGCATTCAACACAAAGACAATCTCTGTATGAAATTGCTCCAATCTTCTGCATTCAACACAAGTGTGACTTCTGTGTGAAATCACAACCTGCTAGGGTGGATCTTTCACCATCGAAACCAGTAATTTCTTGAGGGTTTTCATCATCAAGAAATTAGGAGAACACAGGTTCTTTCTCATGGTAACAATTATCTAAAAACAATATTCAAGCATACCTTCAAAAGCTCAACTCCTTTTAAAGACACTTTTAGGGCAACAAGGGAAAATAAAATAATAATTTCGCTTTCCTTTAATTTCCTCCTTACATAAAAATTTTCTTTTTTTAATTGCTCACTTTATGTCTCCCTTCCCTAGCATCCAATTTAATGTGAGCATCAAATAATATTTTCCCTCACCTTTCCAATGAGCTATTACACTTAAATTATCTTTTTAATATTCCCAACTTTGGATAACTTAAGCGAATAATTAATTAAATGACTTAAATAATTTACGGAAAGCCCCAACATGATGCAAATTGCAAATTTGACCATACCAACATGATCCTAAAGGTTTGGGATGATGATTGATGCCAACTGGGTGACTATAAATAGACGTACTCTCCAAGAAGTTTGGAGAACAACTCAGGTGCCCAAATACACTTCTAAAAGTGTCATAGCGATCCTTAATGCCAACTGAGCTCAATGCCACAAATAGAAACCCAAAAATACTAAACCTGCATCCTGCAAGAAGTTTGGATTTCTCCCCAACACACTTAGAAGCTTACAGGAAAACTTGGAAACTACTCAAAAGCTCATGAAACAATATTGTATAAAAATGGGGACATTACAGTCATGGAAATCAATCAAAAGATTTGACTTTAGTACAAATTTTGGATGGGAAAAAGGAAATTCATAATTCATGTTCATCCATTCTTGTCATTCTACAACTTGCTCTTCCTAGAGAGGGGCTGCCATTGCTTTTGTTTATTCTCTTCCGAGATAGCAGAGAACTTTTATGCTTTTAGTGTTATTGAGCAGAGTTTTACATTATTTTTCTGTTCCTTGAAACAATAGAGGTCCATTTCAGTTACTGTCATGTCCCTCTTTTGATCAGGGCATCTTTGAAGACACTTAGCCTTAATCTGTTTCCTGGGGTCTAAGAGAAAAGAGAGAAAAGAAGGGAAACAATTGGTTTCTTAAAAAACACTTGTAAAAGTACTTTATATTCTAAAAGTTCACTTAAGTTGGGGCCTTTTAAGGGTCATGGGCGCCAATCCACTTAAGTGGATTTGTAAAAGGTGTTCTTTCTTATATTTTGAAAAGGTATTTCCCTCCTTTTTGGGTGTTACCCCTTGGGGGTGGTGTATAAAAGCAAAAGAGGGGAACATTTGAAGGCATGCTAATTTTGATATTCAAATTTTGGACTTTGAGCACAAAACGCTTGAGCCATTTGTCTTGAAGACAAAAACCTTCAAGCAAAGGGATTGAGGACGCAAACCCTCATTTCTCCATGGGGCAACTTCATTTACGAGCTGCCATAGATCATCAATTTTAGAAAAAAACAAAAAAAAAGAAGGGCTTTTAGTTGGGCAACTTGCTTGTGGAGGTTGGGGATTTGATTGGGAAGTGATTTGCTAATGTGTGAGTGCCATTTCTTGCCCTAATGATATTCCAAATTTATTGCAATAGTTATCAGCTTGGACGACTTGGAATTGAGAGTGTTTGCTAGGGTTTGCGGTCTTTTTCTTGACCAAACCCCAATCTAATTTTTATATGAAATTTACAGCATTTATTGATTGAAAGATCAGCTATGTGTTCTATTTTTAGATCTGAATTGAATCCTTAATTTTGGCATATTTGTTGGGCAATAAGTTCAGAAATTAATTTGCACAAATCTTAATATGATTTATGAAGAGGAATTATTATTTATAGGAGTTGCAAGGCAGCCTTAAATTCTGTATTTATTTCTCTGGGGTGGTGTCTAGGGTTTACAGAAGTATAACCATATTTTGAAGGGTTCTAACTTGTTGTTGGGTTACCAAGTGGGACCTTGGTATTTGCCCTAATTTTTGCTAATTTGGGAAGGTTAATTGCAGCTAGGGTTTGCTGCCCTAAAATTAGAAAAATCAGTATTTGCAGCCAGGGTTTTGCATAAATTCCAGATTTCAGTAATTTATCCTACTTGGGATATTTCAGTTACCCACTCTTGACGAAGGTTGAGATTGGAGAATGAAGGCAAACAATAGTAGAATTTGGAATGAGAATTAATAAAAGTTGCATTTTAAAGATAGCATAGCATGTCGAACCTACTATTAACAACGCTTGTACATTTGTTGACTGCACTTAGGCCGGCCACTATCTCAAGAAATTGTACCATTCTCTTGGACTATAAGAACCCTCCCTAGCTCCATGGAAACAATAATCTATCGAATTGAGAGACACATTTTCCCAAACAATTTCAGTCATGAAAACTTAAACCAAAGTATCATGAGCTTGTACACACAATTCCAAGATAGGATGACCAACATGCAAGCACAAAAATAAAGCACCGACGCAAATTAGTGCAAAAAACCCGTTGCCTATCAAAAAAGAGGATAAAATAATCCTCCCTCATTCCCACCAGCACCACCCAAGAGGCATAAAAAGCTGCTCCTCCCAAATTTTGACGTTAAGAATGGTATAGCATATCAAGCCTGGCCAAGAACAGAACTCCAACATAGCACTCTCTTTAGTAGAAGCTGAAGCTGTAACTGCTACTTGTGAAGCAATATGCCTCAGGAAAGTTCTAACTAAGCTTCAGCTGCCTAATATGATTGCAAACCTATTTTTTGTGCAATCAAAGCAAAATTAAGCTTTTGGAAAACACAGTTTATCATGCTCGTTCAAAGCGTGTAGAAATCCATCAGCACTTCATCAGAGAAAATATACAAAAGGGGAAGTGGAGTTCATATATTGTACAGCTTAGGATCAACCAAATGATACCTTTAAAAAAATCTGTGCACAGAGAAATTTACAAAGGTCAGAACAATGCTTAGAGTGCTGCCCAATACGATGTTATGGGGTGGTTATTAGGAATAATGGTCTGATACTTCAAGATGAAAAATGGTCACATAGCTGTATATTGACATATCCAGTACATTGCAGTTTTTTAATTTTAGTCATGCAGGGGAATTAGTAATTTAATATGCGGAGAATGTTCAAATAGTTTCAGAAAGAGAAGGATTAGGTGTCATAAAGGAAACATTAGATGTTATAAAGAGAATATTGGGCGAGAGCATGTCAAAAAAGTATATTTCATGTAGAGGCAAGGAATCTATTGTAAGTACCTCACACATTTGGAATTTGAATTGTGAGCTTTCAAGTTGAAACTCCGCCACTCTTTGTGTGTTCACATAATGTTGTTTTTTATTTGCTTCGTGTTCTCATGATGCAGGTTATGGGCTAATGTTTTTCGGATTATTATGCAACGTCTAAATTCTTGTGATACTGTTTATGCTTTGAGTATACTTTTTATACTTGGAAAAAAGAAAATACAAAATTTACTTTTAACGATGATTCTTACTCGAATGCTTTGCAAGATTTTGTTAAAAATACTTCATAACCAAAAATAGATAAGATAAAAGAAAACCCTGGATGTATAAGGGTTGCTTTAGGGAGAAATCAAGACCTGGACGTATGTTACTTTTATTTGGTTTTATGAAGAAACTCATTTATAATGAAACTAATTCACTAGGAAAAAACATATAAATTGATCCAAGAAGCTCATTTATAATGGAATTAATTCACTGGGTAAAAACATATAAATTGATCCTTTTAGATTTATGTTAGATTTTAGCTCCTTGAAGTCACTTGAGACTCATCTAGCAAAACATATAACGGTCTTTGCTTTTTTTGGGGGAGGTGTTGCTAAAAGATTTGCTATTGCATCAAAATTTGGCAATGCTGTATCAACAAACTTCTTCTTCCTTCCTAATAGTTGCTACATCCATTGAAATGAAGCATCACTGAAACTGACCACGTGTGTCCTTGAGTCAGCAGAAGTTGAAAAATGATGTGGGTTGCCTTAGCGGTGTGGAATGAGGAGGAAGTGTTATTTGTGGAGATAATGGGATGAGTGGAGAAGTCAGAATCTGTTTAGCAATATTCAGCGTTGTTCCAACAATAGTATATTGATCTAGTCGATGACTTGAGGCGATGTATTGTTGCATGCTGTTTTTGATCAAGAGAGAGGAATCACTTGTTTGAATAGGAAGTTGCGAGCCATATAGAGGGGAGACTGATTGCGGATGTGGTGGTTTCTTTACGTACAATTTTACTACTTTGGAGGTGTTGTCCCCGAAAAATGCCACTCATTTTTGGGACAACCTATAGACCAAAATTTCTCTCTTCCCTTCTCAAAATTTGTTCTGAGCTTTCAAATTCCTCATTTTTAAGCTTTTTCCGTAAAGGGGATTCACAGGTTCAACAGGTTAAAAAAGCTTCTGCAGGCAAGTTCAGTCAAAAGAACAAGCTTCTAACACTTAGTCGTTTCCAGGATTGGTTCAGCGCCTCGGTTCAATCAAAAGGATTTCAATCGGCAAATGATAAAGGACTTAGGCTTGAACCATTGAACTTTGAACCACTTTGGTTCAAAGGTTCAATGGGTTCAACGACCAAGTTGGTTCAACGCGCTTGGTGCAAAAGAACAAAGGACTTTGCCAAATAACGAAGAATGAACCGTTGAACCGTTGAACCAAAGTTGGTTCAATCGAAAGGTTCAAGGGGCTGCCCCAAAGCAAAAAAGGCAAGTGCCTTTGCGGAGGACAGGCAACATTGGTTCGAAGGTCAAAGAAAAGACAGAATTCCTTCGGATTTGTTCAAAGGCCCAAAACGAACAATTCTTTCGGACTTTTTGTCCGCTGGAAACGGCTAAGTCCAAGGGGCCGAAAGAATTCTCTCGGGAAGGTTTTGTCGGAAAAATGTTAAGGCAAAGTTCCTTTGGACTTTTTGTCTGAAGGAATTCACCCGGAGAAAAGTCCGAAGAAACAAAGAAGAACAAACGGCTAAGTCACAGAAGCTTTCCTTCGGACTTTTTGTCCGAATGAATTCTTTCGGGCTTTTTGCCCAACGGAAAAAGCCCGACTGAAGAGAAAAGCCCGCAGAAAAATGCCCGATGGAAAAAGACAAAGCAGAACGGAAGCCGCCACGTGTCATCTTTTGCAAGACCCCCAAAGGTTTCTAAAGCTTCTATAAGTTAAGCGGAATACGTCACGTGTCCTGTTATGACTCAGCGAAACGTGACAAGTGTTTGCATCCGTGTTCCCCTTTGGAGTTGCTCGGGCAAAACGTGTCGTGGACCCCATTTTCCATAAGTTTTTAATGAGTTTCATAACGGAACTTGCCACTTGTCAAAGACACAGAAAGGCCCCCCCAAAGACATAGGCAAGAAGGGCTATAAAGAGCAAAGAAGCGCTTAAGTAGTGAAGAGAGGAGCGAGACCAAAGGACCAGAAATATCTTCAAAAGAGTTATTCCTAGTAGGTGAAACAGTGGATCGATTAGACTTTTGAGTGCACCAAACCAAGGACGCGGCCTGTTTTCTTCCATGAAGTAAAGACAAATATGCAAAGGACCAGACGGTCCATATGAAGGAAGAGACATATTAGATGAAAGGACACACCATAGTTATGGCAACGCACTATTCTCAGCATGGTCTCCCCAGACCAAACTGGAGACGCATTGAAGACGCCGACTGCAGCATGGGCCGTCCCATAGAAAAAAGGCGCCAATCCTTGGGTAGTTGCTATAAGTTTGTATTTTCTCATTTGTAAAGGAGACTTTTTATTTTACAAGAGCGAAACTCTGCCCATTTTGAAAGAGAAAAACTGAGACTTTGAGCTCAGGTTGTAATTTCATTTCCATTGTTATTTGAATGAGAAAGCAGGTTTTTCACAGACTTTGTGCTGTTCTGATTTGTGTCATCTGAAGGTGTCCTTATTTATTTAATTTGGTGCGCAGAATTAGTGAAGGTAATAGGGAAGTGTCCTGAAACCAACTGTGGGAAGACTTTGTGATTTCACAATTGATTTCAATTTGTGTTTTCTTTTTCTTTTTGTGTTGAGGATTCTGGGGCGACTTTGTGCCCCCATTATCCTTTGTGATATACTCTTTGAGCAGTTGAGGTGGAGACTTTGCGCTCTATTTCATCCTGCTGTTACTACGCCCTTTTGATCACTGGTTATTTCACTATCTGAAAGAAACTCTTGCTGTTTCCTGTAAAGACACTTTTGAAAGAAGAGAAGTGCCTTCAGCATTTATAGCCAAGATTTTCTCCTTTGTCTGTGTGCATCATCTCTGAAAGAAGAGAGATGGATGGTTTGTCCCACCCCTGTGTCTTACTTTCTGCTTATTTACATTGTATATAGCTCCGCATATTTAATAGGGAACCTTCCCTTGATGAGAGGAGAGATTTGTCTCCGGTTGATGTAGTAAAGCTACACACTAGGAGGACCCATCTCCCTATGCTGTGGTGATAGGAGCTATTTTGGTCACCAGTTAGCTGGCCGACAAAATATTCACCCAACAGTTTTTGGCGACTCCGCTGGGGAAGAGCGCACAGTTTGAAGTCTCAAACTTCAAGCTGAAGCAGATCCTGCTCTTTTCTATTTTTTGTTCTGCAATCTGGCAACTCCACGTTATACCAGAGGCCATAAATCCCAAGGTGTTGTTAACCCTGCTTTTGAGTTGGTGCAGCAAAGTAATTTCGAGTTGTTTCCTCCACAACCTCACTTTAGACAAACTAGGAGTGTTCCTCCTAGCCCTACCAGGCCATCAACACAAAGCAGAGCTTCTTTTTCTGCTGCTGGCCGAGCTTTACTTATCCAAGCTCCTCCTGGATTAGTGATCCCACTTTTGCATAATCAAATCATGGCTCAAGGCCCCTGGGGTAATTCTTTTGGTCCCCTGAATTTGACTCCACCTCTGCATGAGCTTCCATGCAGTTCAAGGAAAAAATTTTCCAAATTTTTTGGTGATGGGAAGGTTCATCCTGATGAACACATTGCAGCTTTTAGCATAGCCTGCGATGCCATAGGGGTGGAATTCGAAGACATAGCGGTCAAGCTATTCGTGGAGACACTACAAGGCACTGCTGCAGACTGGTTCTACCACCTACAGGCTAGATCAGTGACTGATTGGGACACTCTGAAAGACAAATTTGAAGCCAAGTTCAAGCCTGCAGAAGATGCACATGCCTTGCTGGCCCAGCTCACTCAGATGAAGAAAGAGCCTCATGAGCCTATGAGGGATTTTATTGCCAGGTTCGACAAGCTAAGACACATAATTTTCATGGTCGCCTAGCCGACGCCTCAGAACCTCAAATGCTTCTTCATCAATTCAAAATTGCCTAAAGTAGGTTTCTTGCTGAGACGGGCCAGACACATAGACCTTACTGCTGCTCAGGACTTGGCTACTGAGATAGAAGATGACCTTATCTTGGCAGGAAAGATAAGGAGAGACCCTAATAAAGGTAAATCCTCTTTATCTTCTGAGTATTCACCTGCAGTCACCACTGACCCAATGGTACAAAAGCTAGCAAAGGAAATGGCGCAAGGAATGTCATCTGCTCTTGCATACAGAGATATGCCCAGGAGGACATTTCAGAATCAGGCGTACCAAGGCAATGCTGCCAGGAATCAGGGATAGCAAAATCGCCTTCCCCCTCCACAGAGGAACCTCGCCCTTGAAGCGCCCGCAAACAACTCGGCAGTCGGATATCTAGAAGCTGAAGCAGATTTCTCATTCCAGCCCGAGTTAAATCCTGAAGATGATGCTAATCTCTTCACAGAGGAAGAAGAAGAATTAGCTGGCTACTCCCATTTTGGTTTCCTAAACTATCAGGATGAACTCAAGAGTGAAGGCAATGCAGCTGAAGGGTCATGCTGTATTCACCCGGTCCGTGAATCAATCAGCTCAACAAGCTGATAAGGAGAAAGCAGAGGAGCGACTTCAACCAACAGTTTCAATTGCTAAGTGGGGATCCACTCTTCTTTTTCAACCAAAGGACCTGGTGATTTCAAAAAAGGTAAATACCCCAAATGCCCCTACGCCTTCTACTTCAATTTTGCAGTCCAGTCCTCCCCCTTTCAAAAATCAAAAGGATGAACTCCCATCCTCTGTTGCTAGCTCATTCTAGACATTTGATATCGTTGACCATATAAAGAGAACCAAAATTCAAATGTCTGAATTTGAGTTTTTGCAGTCCTATTCTGAGCAATCAAACAGACTGGTTCAATGTGTTAAAAATCAAAACATCCCTGTTGAGTGAGCAATTTCCAAAGCGACGCATGATGCTGCCAGGAACGCACCTACCAGGAACAACCTTGTCACCGCTCCCCCTGCTGCTCCTGGCAGGACTGAACCTTTTTATGTCTCATTGCTGATAAATAGACATCAGTTGAATAATTGCATCATTGATTTTGGAGCTTCAGACAATGTCATGCCTGCTAAAGTGGCCGAATCCCTTGGTCTTACATTGACCAAAACTTTTGGTAGATGCTTCTCCATAGAGAACAAGCAAGTGCCTTTGCTGGGACAAATTAAAGATGCCCAATGTGCATTTGCTGCATTCCCAAACAAAAGAATCAAGATGACTGTCTTGGTAGCAGACGTCCCAGCATCATATGGCATCTTTCTCGGGCGGAATTTCTGAAGGGATGTTGGTGGTGAATTGAGCATGGATTTATCAGAGGCAAGGATTCCAGTCAAGGGTGTTATGAAGAGACTGCTCCCTGAACAGGAAGCGAAATATGTGGTTACCCAGACCTCAGCATCTGAAGCTCAAATTATGTTTGAGTCTTCAGGTATGGGTAACTACTTTTTGTACACGGATGGAGTTCATGAGACATCTGATGAAGCTCCTGCAGATACACCCTGGAAATGCATTCAGCTAGAACAACAGAGGAATTGGCTGAGCACGAGGCAAGTGTGGAAGTTTCTCCATCCCCGGATGAAGAAGAATCCAAAAAGAAATCAGTATCAGATGAGGTATGGATCCTTGAATTTGATGGCAGCTGCTCTTCCCTGGTTCAGGAGCCGGAGTTGTGTTAATATCTCTTCGAGGAGATATTTTTCCCTCGTCTTATAAATTGCAATTCAGCAACACGAATAACACAGCTGAATATGAGTCTCTGCTGCTTGGATTGAGAGCCGCTCGAGACAAAGGCATCAAGCTCCTTCATGCTAAAGGAGATGCCGAACTAGTGGTTTGTTAGGTGAGGAACCTGTATCAAACGAAGAATGAAAGATTGCATCATTACCACAATCTAGTCTGGGACCAGCTTGAAGACTTTGATGCTTTCAGCATCTTTGCAGTTCACAGAGAATTCAATCACCGGGTGGATGCATTGGCTGTTTCAGCTTCTCTCTTGGTCCCCCACCCAGATTTCAAAGGAGACAAGTACACGATTGAGCTGGTCTTTCGGCCAAGTGTACCTGACAACGCCAGTCATTGGCAGGTATTTAACAATGACAGCCAAATCATTGCCTTCAGGAGCAAAGAGATAGCTTTGAACGGCTGCATTTTGAAGGCGGCGAACCTCAGAATTGTGAAACAACTCTTGAATCAAATGCAGACACAGGTGAGTTCTTGCAATTGAAAGGGAATAAGATCCCTAAAGGCCTGGTTTCCCTTGAAAAGTTGTTTGATAAGCATGATAGATTCATCAGACAATAGCCAATGGATTCAAGCTCATCTCAGGAGTTTGATCAAGTAAATCTGAGAACCAAGGAAGACCCCAAGATGGTGAACATTGGGAAATGCTGTACTCCTGCAGAGCGCTCCAAGTTCACCTCTTTGCTCAACGAATACATGGATGTCCTAGCGTATTCATATGCTGTTTTGAAATCACTCCGGCCTGACAAAATCCGACACAACATCCCCCTCAACGCTGATTCAACACCTTACAGGCAAAAGACCAGGCATTATAATCTGAAAATATTAGGTACTATTTTATCTGAGATACAAAAAATGCTAAATGCCAGGATAATCTTCCCAATCCATCATTCCACATGGATTGCCAATATAGTGCTTGTAAGAAAGAAGAATGGTGAAATTCGCCTTTGTGTGGATTTTAGGAATTTGAATCAGGCATCCTTGAAGGATAATTATCCTTTGCCAATCATGGATCAAGTGCTGCAGATAGTGACAGGGTCGGAGATGTTATCAATGCTAGATGGCTTCTCAGGATATAATCAGGTCGAAGTTGGTGAAGCAGACCAGCATAAGACTGCTTTCATCACACCTTGGGGCACGTTTGCATATAAAAAGATGCCTTTTGGCTTGATAAATGCTGGCGCCACCTTCCAAAGAGCAATGGACCTTGCCTTCAAGGATGAGATGGGTAAGTTCATCGTAGTGTATCTTGATGACTTGACTGTCTTCTCTAAACATCGCCCAGATCATGTGAGCCATTTGCAGTAGGTGCTGGAACGCTGCCGCCAGAATGGCATTTCCTTGAATCCCAAGAAGTCAATCTTTGGAGTAACAGAGGGGAAACTTCTCGGACACGTTGTGTCCAAAGGAGGCATAAAGATTGACTCAGACAGAGTCAAGTCTATCCAAGAGCTTTCCTTGCCCACAAGCAAGACTGCTGTTCACTTTTTCTTTGGAAAGGTGAATTTCTTACGGAGATTCATCCCCGAATTTGCCGAGAAGACCAGGCACATTGTAAACATGATGAAGGGAAAAGCCACCTTCAGCTAGACTGAAGAAGGCAAGTCGGCTTTTGAAGATATCAAGACTGCCATTGCCCATGCTCTAATTCTGGCTTGTCTAGACTATAGCAAAGAGTTCACCATTTACAACTATGCTTCAGAACATACGCTTTCAGCAATTCTGGTTCAACTGAATAAAGAAGGCATGGAATCTCCCATTTCCTTCATGAGATGTCCTCTCAAAGTTCATGAGCTGAAGTACTCAAATATGGAGAAGCACGCTTTCGCAGTGGTGAAGGCCGTGAAACATTTTTGTTTCTACATCCTCAATTCTCGAGTTACTGCCTTGGTCCCTGACACCACAGTGAAATCTATACTGACTCAGTAGGAGTTTGGGACGAAAAGAGGCAATTGGGTTGCAAAGATCCAGGAGTTCGATCTAATCATCAAGCCAACAAAGCTGGTACGTGGAAAGGAGCTATGCCAACTAATTGCTGATAACAAGCCAAGAGGAACAGAGCACGAAGAACCAGAAGCGGATGAGGATGACACCCCAACAGTCCTCTTTGTCTCCACCATGAATGAGTGGTACTCAGGTATTGCTCATTTCTTCACTTATGGTGAATGTCCTGCAAACCTATCTTATAAAGAAAGGAGAACCATCAAGCTGAAAGCTACTAATTTTGTCCTCTGGGACAACGACCTGTACAAGAGGAGCCTTGATGGAACGTTCTTTCGCTGTGTGGACAAGGAGCAGCAAAGCCGACTTCTGAAGTCCTTCCACAATTCGCCCTGTGGAGGACATTTTTCTGCCCCTGTGACTGCCCATAAGATCCTACAGGCCAGGTATTATTGGCCAACTCTCTTTCAAGATGCATACAAGTGGGTTAGGAGATGTGAACTGTGCTAGCAGTTTGTTGGAAGGCCCAAGCTAGCTGCTCTGCCTCTCGAACCAGTGGTCATTGAAGAGCCTTTCCAGCAATGGGGAATTGACTTTATTGGTGCCGTAAACCCATCGTCAAGTGCTGGGCATGATTATGTCCTTATAGCAACAGACTACTTCACTAAATGGGTGGAAGCAGTTCCAACCAAGCATGCTACTTCAGAAGTAGTATGCAATTTCCTCAAAGAGAACATCATGTCCAAGTTTGGGGTCCCAGTCAAAATTGTCATTGACAATGCAGCCTGTTTCACTTCTCAGGAGATTACTCAATTCTGCTTCTGCTATGGAATTACACTCTCCCACTCCTCTGATTACTTTCCACAAGAGAATGGACAGGCTGAGTCAAGCAATAAAAATTTGGTGACTATCATCAAGAAACTGGTGGATGACAACCAAAAGACTTGGCATAAGGCATTGGTTGATCCTCTATGGGCAGACAAAATTACACCAAAGAGAGCAATTGGTATGTCTCCCTTCCAACTTCTGTATGGTGTCAATGCTGAGATACCAATCACCTTGGAATTGCCAGCATTGAAATTGGCCAAGGCGATTGAAGATCAAACATATGAGAGCTCACTTGAGAAGAGGATCATGTGCCTCGCTGAGCTGAATGAGCAGAGAACTGCAGTGGTGGACAGGATTGCCGCCCATCAAAGTCTGGTGAAGAAGCTCTTCGACCAAAAAGCAAAGAATCGTGATTTCCAGATTGGAGATCAAGTCCTGCTGTGGGACAAGAGGAGAGAACCAAAGGGGATGCACGGAAAGTTTGATTCCCTGTGGAGGGGCCCTTTTACTATTCATCAGTTCAACGGTAAAAATAGTTTCCTGTTGAAGTATCAAGATGGCACTCTCTTCTCTCTGCCTCACAATGGGCAACATCTGAAGCACTTCAACTCTTGAAGTATCGGATGAGTCCACCTGTACATATGTATATTTGTATAGTCTTTTGCTTTGTTTTGTTCGTTTCGTTTTCGTTTTTGAACCTTTCTTCTTGGGTAGCGCGACTCCATAGCCCAATGGCACACTTCAAGGCACTGGAGATTCTGGTTTCTACTCCCCTCAGCTGTGTTTCAAGTTTCCAACTGAAGGTAGTTCCTCAACTGGAGCCAGCTGTTGTCCCTGAAAAATGCCACTCATTTTTGGGACAACCTACAGACCAAAATTTCTCTCTTCCCTTCTCAAAATTTGTTCTGAGCTTTCAAATTCCTCATTTTTAAGCTTTTTCCGTAAAGGGGATTCACAGGTTAAAAACGCTTCTGCAGGCAAATTCAGTCAAAAGAACAAGCTTCTAACACTTGGTCGTTTCCAGGATTGGTTCAGCGCCTCGGTTCAATCAAAAGGATTTCAATCGGCAAATGATAAAGGACTTAGGCTTGAACCATTGAACTTTGAACCACTTTGGTTCAAAGGTTCAATGGGTTCAACGACCAAGTTGGTTCAACGCGCTTGGTGCAAAAGAACAAAGGACTTTGCCAAATAACGAAGAATGAATCGTTGAACCGTTGAACCAAAGTTGGTTCAATCGGTTGGTTCAATCAAAAGGTTCAAGGTGCTGCCCCAAAGCGAAAAAGGCAAGTGCCCTTGCGGAGGGCAGGCAGCATTGGTTCGAAGGTCAAAGAAAAGACAGAATTCCTTCGGATTTGTTCAAAGGCCCAAAAAGAACAATTCTTTCAGACCTTTTATCCGATGGAAACGGCTAAGTCCAAGGGGCCGAAAGAATTCTCTCGGGAAGATTTTCTCGAAAAAATGTTAAGGCAAAGTTCCTTCAGACTTTTTGTCCGAACGAATTCACCCGGAGAAAAGTCCGAAGAAACAAAGAAGAACAAACGGCTAAGTCACAGAAGCTTTCCTTTGGACTTTTTGTCCGAAGGAATTCTTTCGGGCTTTTTGCCCGACGGAAAAAGCCCGATTGAAGAGAAAAGCCTGCGGAAAAACGCCCGATGGAAAAAGACAAAGCAGAGCAGAAGCCGCCACGTGTCATCTTTTGCAGGACCCCCAAAGGTTTCTAAAGCTTCTATAAGTTAAACGGAATATGTCATGTGTCTTGTTATGACTCAACGGAACATGACAAGTGTTTGCATCTGTGTTCCCCTTTTGGAGTTGCTCGGGACGTGTCATGGACCCCATTTTCCGTAAGTTTCTAATGAGTTTCATAACAACAGAACTTGCCACTTGTCAAAGACACAGAAAGGTCCCCCCAAAGACATAGACAAGAAGGGCTATAAAGAGCAAAGAAGCGCTTAAGCAGTGAAGAGAGGAGTGAGACCAAAGGACCAGAAATATCTTCAAAAGAGTTATTCTTGGTAGGTGAAACAGTGGATCGAGTAGACTTTTGAGCGCACCAAACCAAGGACGTGGCCTGTTTTCTTCCATGAAGTAAAGACAAATATGCAAAGGACCAGACGGTCCATATGAAGGAAGAGACATATCAGATGAAAGGACACGCCATAGTTATGGCAGGGCACTATTCTCAGCATGGTCTCCCCAGACCAAACTGGAGACGCATTGAAGACGCCGACTGCAGCATGGGCCGTCCCATAGAAAAAAGGCGCCAATCCTTGGGTAGTTGCTATGAGTTTGTATTTTCTCTCATTTGTAAAGGAGACTTTTCATTTTACAAGAGCGAAACTCTGCCCATTATGAAAGAGAAAAACTGAGACTTTGAGCTCAGGTTGTAATTTCATTTCCATTGTTATCTAAATGAGAAAGCAGGTTTTTCACAGACTTTGTGCTGTTCTGACTTGTGTCATTTGAAGGTGTCCTTATTCATTTAATTTGGTATGCAAAATTAGTGAAGGTAATAGGGAAGTGTCATGAAACCAACTGTGGGAAGACTTTGTGATTTCACAATTGATTTCAATCTGTGTTTTCCTTTTCCTTTTGTGTTGAGGATTCTGGGGCGACTTTGTGCCCCCATTATCCTTTGTGATATACTCTTTGAGCAGTTGAGGTGGAGACTTTGCGCTCTGTTTCATCCTGTTGTTACTGCGCCCTTTTGATCACTGGTTATTTCACTATTCGAAAGAAACTCCTGCTGTTTCCTGTAAGGACACTTCTGAAAGAAGAGAAGTGCCTTCAGCGTTTATAGACAGGATTTTCTCCTTTGTCTGTGTGCATCATCTCTGAAAGAAGAGAGATGGATGGTTTGTCCCACCCCTGTGTCTTACTTTATGCTTATTTACATTGTATATAGCTCCGCATATTTAATAGGGAACCTCCCCTTGATGAGAGGAGAGATTTGTCTCCAGTTGATGTAGTAAAGCTGCACATCAGGACGACCCATCTCCCTATGCTGTGGTGATAGGAACTATTTTGGTGACCAGTTAGCTGGCTGACAAAATATTCACCCAACAGGAGTAACCTCCTCCACAAGTTTTACTGGGCAATTTTGATTGATTTTGATCATCTCCATCGCCATCTTCCTTAGAAGTATTTGTTGGGAGTGGTTTGGGACCAATGTTGCTAGTGCCAGCCACTCTAGATATTGGTGCAGGGGTTTGCCTCTGGGGAATCGAGGACTTAGATTTCCTTGAACCACTAGTTCCTATGAACACTACATGTTTCTGATTTAACCATTTCATTGACATGCTAAGTATTGACCATGTTCGAAATTGCAGGATGGTAATTTCCTGAAAAGACCAATTTAATGTGGGTAATGGTGCTGACATGTATTTTTATTTTTACATGGGGTCAAGCAATTTGCTTCCATCATCCACCATTCCCTTAAGCAACAGTTGTGGATAGTACTCATTCACTTTGGTGGTGGGGCCAAGGTTCCCCTGTTGAGTGAGGCCAGGGAAGATCCATAGAGTTTCCAAGGAGTATAATAGATAGGAAGTCATGTAATATGTCTTAGTGACATTTATTTCGGTGAGATGTTGATGTAGTGCATCACTGATGATGCTTCCCCAATCAATGAACTACTTGCTGTAGATGATGCTCTTAGCCAAGAACATCCAAGGGTGGAATTCTGATGTAGTTTTTTACCCCACCAACCTATTGAGGAAGGTAATTATATATGATTGTTCCTACTTCAAGTTTGGCTTGAAGAATTTTTTTGGGAAGCTTGGACATGCCTCTCATCTTATGCTTCAACCACCCTGCATTAATGGTCAAAAGATGGTTATCATGGTTCTTGTCCCAATGAGCTTGCCCCACTTTCTCACCTATCTTTGCATGTGTCCCATGGCAAAATTTTGGAAGTCATATCAATGAAATTACTGTGAAGCTTAGCCATCACTACAACACCTATTGATTAAACTTCCCTGCTATTCGGATCATAATGTTGTGCGCCGACGAACCCCAAGTCTATGCATTGTACCAAATTGGGGAAACTGGTCGCTTTTGGTAGACTGCTCATTGATAGTAGTGCAACCACTGTATTAGGGGATTCTGCATTGATTCTCATGTGGAATTTGTCCAAATTGACAGCGCAATCTGTGAATTGCCAATTTTTGGTATATTAATCTCCAAGATGGATATGGGCTCATAATCATGTATTTGAACTTCTTCGCCTCTTTGGTGGCATGGAAGGTGAATTGAACAAGAACTTGGAGATTTCTCCAGGGGTCTAGGTGCAAAAAATGCTTGTGGATGTGAAGAGCGTGCAACAGAGGTCATGAAAACTTGTCTCTTTGCCTCTTACACCCTTCTAGAAGCTCATAGGTTTGGGGTAGAGTTTTAGTGTACCTTGAGTACTTAACCATCTGCTAGGTTGCAAAATTCTCAAAATGCACTCAAAATCCACTATGGGGAGTAAGGATGAGAAGTATGCTAGAAAGGGAAGATTTTTGACTATGATTAGGCTAATTTTCAGTTTGCCAATTTCAAATGGTGGCGAGGCAGAGCTTTTGGGTAGTGTAGGTACACACATTGCATTCAGTGTTCTTCGTTGGGGATTTTGTGCATATTGAGCATCCCTATCTTGTATTTATAGATTTTTTTTGAAATATTGATGCGCTTTCGGTCCAATGCCTTTTCAGTGTGCAGGTGTGCCATGTGCTCCCTTGGCCCAATAAGCTTGCCTGTGTAGGCGTGACAAAAGCAAGGGCCCACATAATTTCCAATAGGCCCTGTCCTCGCGTCTGACAGGCTCTCAAGGTAGGGTCACCCTAGGCTTTGGGTCGTACCAAGTGCAAAAACACGTCTAGGCGTAGTTTGATCATGCCTTTTTGTGTCCAACTCACATAGGGCGTCGGGTCGACCTGGCCTCATGGGTGCGTAGGGTGCAGATGTGCGCTTTCACTTTTTGGGTAAAGTACTAAGTATGGTTGAGTGATATTTCAGGAAAAGTTGGACTTTGAAACGAAGGCTTCATGTTGGTACCAAAATTACATAAAGTGAACTTCAGAATTTCAGAATCTCAATGTTTCGAGACTAATGCCTTATCCATTGGGTTATGGAGTCAGCTTAACAACATTAAAAGAACTCGACTTGAAACAACCAGGAAAGGAAATGAAAAACACATAACACGGAAAGAAACATAGAAAAATAGAAAGACAGAAAGAAAAGATGCACAACAAAAAGGAAAACACACCAAAATCCTAAATCACCTACGGGCTTGGTAGGGGAAAATGTACCTTCACTATTTATGTTAGAACTTTTTAATCGGGTACTGGAAAAACTCACTAGATTTTTTTTGTTTTTACATATCCATAGGGTACAATAGAGTGGATTGAATTTCCAATTAGGCTTATGTAACACTGAAATTAACTCATATAAGAGGGAGACTTGTCTAGAATTATATGCTTCGAGTATTATCCTTGGGTAATCCATTCCCAACCATGCTTAGTTAAGTGGAGACCATGCAGTCATGATCAATAATCCTCAATGGTTTTATGATCTAGAATGGGGTAACTCCATTGTTACCTATAATGGAAATTGACTTCTTCACTGGTTAGAAACTAGTAACATGTCGCCTACTAGCATAATCCAAAATTATCTTCTCTATTCTTAATGTACTTATTGCTAAGTAGGGTTAGTGGCTTTGCAGTACTTTACCCAATGGCATGGTTAAGGGATCACGTTACCTTGCTTAAAAGGGTCGCTACCTTCATATTCTCCCGCAACTAGAAGCCTAGTGGATGAACCTTCTCCACCCTAGACATAATTAGTCTACTAAAGAGACAAGTCAAGGAACTAATTATGTTATTGATCCATATTTTCAAAAACCCATGAGGGCCTTAACCACAACATAATTCTTGTAACAATTATAACAACAATTTATTTTAAGGTCAAGCCACCCATACAGGATGACAACAGGTAAGCTTCCTAGCATGGAGGTATTCAGCCTACTAGAGATATGACTAAATGAGTGAACAGCCTAATTTACCTACTAATTTGCAAATTGATGAAAGGATGAAATGAGCGGCAACACCCTTTTATTTATCTGTTTCTAAGTTTCAAGCCAACACAAGTGAAAGTCTAGAGCTGGCTAAAAAAGTTGTATGTAGGTCCATTGTGCTTTAGTTTATCCACGACATAATATCAACATAGATGGAAGTAGTTCGCTATCTAACTCATAGCAACACTTCCTAGTTGTTACCAACATGTACTTAAACTACAAGAATAAACATCATAGAGTACTAAAGTACAAAACTCTCCATCAAGTAAGATCATATTTGGGGATAGCAGTAAGCACTATAAACAAATATATTGACACCAATGATTTACAAAACAATCTATCCAAGATCTATTATGTTTCTCTAATTAGAGTTAAGAAACTATGGTGAAGGAGGAGATAAACAATTATCGGATCATGAAGTCCATATAACAGACAAAATGTCATAAGTCAACATGTAACATTAGTTGCAATAGTTAAATCATTGCTTCAGTCAATCGGTTCGCCCCAACCAAGGGGTGAGATCAAATAAAGTCCATAACCAGGAGATAATCCACAATCACTAGCATCTAGGATAGCTTTTACCTGCATTTTGAAAGAATAGTGTAATGGGTCAGCATAGGCTGGGATGTCCTGTCCCCAAAAGGTAATCAACTACACATTAGACTCTATATTAAGCAAAGCAACTTTAGAAGGTCTTTTCCCCAAGTGGTAACCCTACTAAATATTAGTCGTACAGCTGAACCAAAATCAAATTGCCTTTCTCATACAATCATAAAGAATAGATGAAATCAGGTTGTAACAAGATCCGTGTATCCTAAAAATTTCCTTTACAAATGTCCACTTGGTTTTACATCACAAGCTCAAAACATCCATCTTTCATGGAAAAACACTCTACACTTCTAATAGACAACTATTATTAACATATCTAAGAAATGCAGTTTATAACTAGTATGGCTCAAAAGTTTTTGTTACGAATTTTCAAGTAAATAACGACATTATTCTCTACTCAATAGACAACAATACCTTTCATTTACTTAAAATTTCGCAACACCATGCAAAAGTAGTGTTCGTTCAAACATAATTCTCAAAGCTCATGAACACATAAAACAAGGATTAGTTGCTAGTTTTTAAAATAGGCCATTCTACTCCGTGTTAACTAACTGTTCCATTCCTATTAAATATTTAAATAATTTCTTAACATGATACAACTTAATTATACACTACTGCAAGTGCACAATCCAAATCTATGTCCTTGTTGGCCATTTTTGGCCCACATATCAAAATTTGCCTAAGTATGAAAAAGGGAGCTTTCAAGGAAGAAAATGGCAAGTCTTTGGGAGGACTTCGGGTTTTCCAGTAGTAACAACTTCGAGTTTCTGAGGGCAGAGTGCAAATCGGGTTTCTAGTAGTGCTTGACTTCTAAATGTTTTATAAGTAGAAGTAATTCAGGTTTACGAACCCGAATTACTCATGGGTAGTGTATTTCGGGTTCTCCAAGAAGCATTACTTGATTACTTCATAAGTTGTGAGCAGTCAGAAGCTCGAAATAAGTAAAGGAGCTTGACAAACCCAATTTGGTCTCGAAAAATAGTGCTTCTTGGCTTCTTCAAGGGACAAGTCCACTTCAACTTTTCCAAAGGTCACTTTCAAAAATCCGAAGGGCTTTTCCTTCTCCAAGTGGATAGTTGCAATTTTCCCGAAGGGTATGTTACCCTTCGGAAGGACCATTTCAAAATTCTTGAAGGGTATCTTTCCCTTCGGGAGGATCATTTGCGAAAGTCGACAGGGACATATAGGAAGCTCGAAGGGTCTCTCACCCTTCGGAAAAGTCCATTTTAAAAAGTCCGAAAGAAAAAGTCCGAAGGAATTATTTCGGACAAATTGTCCGAAGGAATTCTTTCGGAAGATTTGCCTGAAAGAAAACGCTGAAGGAATTCCTCCAAAAGAAAAGCCCGAGACCAAATGTCCAAAGGAATTGATGGACTAATGGACGTCAAAATTAGGTTAAGCGACTAGCCGTTGGAAGTAATTGGGTTTGAAAAGCCCGAAGTCTTAAGGCTTGGAAACAACAGAGTGAGAAGACTTCAAGATGGACAAGTCCGAAGTAAGTAAGCTCAAAGAACCCGAATTGCTCTGCATAGAGCAAATCGGATTTCTCCAAGTACTTTACTTAAAAGGCTTTATAAGTAAAGGATCTGGGAAAGTCCAAAGTTGGGGAGATCAAAGAACCCGAATTACCTTGCATAGAGTAAATCGAGATTCTCCAAGTGCTCGACTTAAGCTTGGTCCAACAACGCGAGAATCATGATGCAACGAATGAAAGGCTGCCACGTGGCGTAAGTTGGAGCAGAAAGGGCCAATCAGTAAGAGACAAGTGGCCCAAGGATGACCAATGAGCACGAGAGAGTCCAAGCGGCTAGTAGCTGAAAATTATGAAGGCTCTCATCCGCCATAGTTCGCTCCCTGCAATTGCCGTTTGACGCTAAAATGCATCATGCCAAGAAGAGACATTCCAACTGCTCACAACATGGCTTCTCAGATACGCCAAAGAAAAACTTAAAGACGGGAGGGGCTCAAGAGGATTGTTTAGTACTCTTGAGCAGTGCATTTAGGGACAACAAGGGAGGATGACATCAGAGTCCCAGCCATCAACGACTTCTTTCTTCTCTTTCTCTCTCCCCCCTTTTCTATATAAATAGAGGCCTTGGAGCCAAACAAATCATCCCCAGATTGGCGATAGAATTACTCTGCAGAAATTGCTTTGTAAAAGACTCTTTTGAAGCAATACAAGGAAGACTTTTCTGTTTATGGTTAAAACAAGTGTCCAAATTTGGTTTCATTTGCAGAATGTATGATTGTCATTCATCACCTGCGATTTTTTCCAGCACCTTCCTTTTAATCCTTTCGGTTTTGTGCAGGATTGCCTGAAGTGTCTATGTTGAGCTCTCCTTAAAGTATTACCAATTCATAGTGTCTCCCGTAGACCTATTTTTGTTATCATTCAAAGCGCAAGGCTTCCTTTCAACCTCCACGCAAAAGCTCCATGCGTATGGCCTTGAGATAGAACCAGAATAGCCTGTGTCCTATTTGGGTTCATCAGTAGTTGGCTCGTTTCCTAGACCAAGTGGATCACTTCTTTTGGTGCATCACCTCCCTTAGCTTAGATTTCCTTTTCAGTCATCCTCCTACCCCTTTTCCTTTGCTGATAGTAGATTTTAGTGTGAGATCAAGTGCTGAAGTGAAGCACTTGAGGAACTAGCCTCATAAAAAGCCTAGAAGTTCAACCTCACCATAGGATATCGACATCTTGAGGTTGTCCCCATGCTTGTAGCTGGAAGTGAGAGACCCTGAAGAACTCTCTCACAAGGGTGCAATTCCAAGCTATAACAATTCTGGCACACCCGGTGGGACTCACTACCATTTTCACTTCCATTTTTTATGGAAGATTGGTCAAATTTGATGCTGTTTTGATCATTTCGCAGCAGTGGTAGCATTTATAATTCAGCATCTGGTGACTCCAAAGAACACCTAGCTATCTAGTGGCAGAGCAGTAGCTATCTTTCATGTTGAAGGTGACTACAAGATCGACTTCTCCAGGTATTCCTTTAGAGTTTGTTGAATTACCTTTAAACTCAACAAGAAGGTTAAGGTTCGCCCATACTCAACCTTATGTAAGAAGCTACTTTCCTAAACTAGTCATAAGGTATACCTACGCAAGAAGATCTTTGTCAGCCCCTCTTGCTGCTATGATTTCCCAAAAAGCTTTTGTGAGCTTCAGCGGCCAAAGCCCTTTGAACTTACCACAGTATGACCCTATGCCAGAAGCAGCCCTCAAAAGTGTTCCTTATTACACAGGAGACCAAGTTGTAACTCTACTGAGCACATAATGGACATAGCCAACTTCTGCAACATTCACAATATCACAGTAGAGAACGTGGCTGCTAGGATATTGGCTGTATCCTTCAAAGGAAAGGCATTAGATTGGTAAAGGGGCTTAGCTCCTAATTCTATCCACTCATGGGACGAGCTGGAAACAACTTTGTGTAAAAGGTTTGCAAATAAGAGTGATCATCTGTCACTTGCAGAGCAACTAACCACAATTAAGAGAGCTCTCCATGAAGTCATGCAAGACTTCAATACAAGATTTTAGAAAGCGTGGGATAGAATTCCAGCAACTGTTAGACCATCTCTAAACTTTGCTTTCTTGTATTACTTGAAGGCTCTCAACAACGACATCGCTGTAATGATCCAATCCATGGGAGGGGACATACTGCCAAATGCATACGAGGTAGCCATCAAGGCAAAAAATTGCCTAGTTCAGGCTGGCAAGCTTACTCCCAGACCTCCAATGCATCTTTTTCCAGAGATTAGACCACCTTTTGCAGTCATTCTTCCCCTTGATGTTATACTTCCAATGCCAACAATCACTGCTGTGCCTTCACCTAAGCAAGAGAAGGCCTCTACTAGTGGATCCAACGACTCTCAAGAGTAGAAGAATTACTTGGAATTGAAAAGTATGCTCCAATCCTTGGAGAATGATGTGGTCAATGTCAAGAGGCAACAAGCTTACAACAAGCCTTATCAAGCTCCGTATCAGCCTTAACAACAGTCTTATCAAGCTAATGGCCACCTTACAAAAGAGGTTTCCAAGGATAGGAGTAGCGTAATTATGCTAGGCAAATAATTATAATCCAAATGCTACAGGGCTTTCCAACTCCTTGGTCCCAGTTTAGAACAATGTGGCTCAGGAGGCTGAAGGGACAATGCCTTGGAATCATTCTTTTGGACAATCCATTGTCCCAACTAATGGCTCCAACCAAGTGTTTAATGATCAATGACAACAAGCTGTTGCTTATGGATGTAACCAGACTCTTATGGCCCAAAGCACAGAGGTGCCCACGCTGACAAAGCAAGAGCAACGTCCACAAGAGCAAGGCTTGGATCAGGGGTTAAACCAGCTAGAAGCCTCAATGGTCATTAGTGAGCAAGAGGAGTGTTATGGGTTCAATCAGTAGGCCACCCCCAGTTTGGCTCACGTCTCAGTCTCAACAAACACAAGGTTTAAGAGAAGGAATACGGGTGACAATCATGAAGCTTTCAAAGAACTTCTTGTCACCGCTCCTTCATTGACGAAGCCAGCAACAGTGGCTCCCAAAACTCAGGCAAAGGTTGGTGGTACGCCAATCAACATTGTGGAGCAAATGAAGAAGTCCAACATGAGCGTACCAATGTGGGACATGCTTTCAATGCCCGACCAAGTAGACATTCTTTAGGAAGGTTTGTCCAAGATGAGTGTTTCTATAGTTGTAGGTAAGCAACCAAGCAAGAACGCTGCAGTCTTCACTAATTCAACCAAGAGTCCTTTGGGAGAAAGGTCAAGTAGTGTGACCAAGCCCCCCCCATTCAACATCTCATTAATCATTGGTGACTCCTTGGTGCACAATTGCTTGGTCGATAGTAGGGCCAGCACCTCAGTCATGCCAAAGTCTATTGCTGACCAGCTGAACCTCAAGTATGATCTGCACACCAAGGGAGTCCTACAACTTGATGGTTCTTCTACAAAGCCATCAGGTATCATAAGGAATTTGAGCCTAACCTTGCATGCTTGTCCTAGCGTGTCCATGGTGCAAGACGTGCTGATCCTGGATGTCACTCCTTGCTTTGCCTTGTGTCTTTCTAGAGAGTTCACAGCGAAGATTGGGGGTTACCTTGCAACAGATTGGTCTTACATGGAATTCAGAACAAGGTATGGGACTAAGGTCTCAATCAAGGCTGAACCCATGGCACAATTCCATATTAAACCCCATCAGCTAGACAACATAAACCTCAATTGTACCATCCTTGATGAGGATGAGTTTAGAATTGGTCAGGAGTTGAACACTCATCTTGAACAAGTTCCAGACTTGTTCTTAGATGAGCTATGAGGAGATAATCAATTTTTCAACTCTTTGGAAGGTGTTGAGGAAAGAGACATGGGTGTCTATCTGCTGCATGAAGAGAATCAACCCATGCCTTCTCTCATTGGACCTAAAGAAGACCCCAATGGTTTATGGAAGTTGTTATTTGATGGCTCAAGGGGCAAAAATGATGCAGGTGCTGGGGCAATGTTGATTTCCCCCTCAGGTAATAAGCTTTTCTCTTCCTACAGGTTCCATTTCAGCTGCTCTTCAAATGCAGTAGAATATGGAGGCTTGATCCGTGGCCTTCAATGGGCCACCAAAAGAGGAATCAAACTGCTGCAAGCTTTTGGGGACAACGAGCTCATAGTAAACCAAGTTAGAGGCTTACATCACAATAAATCCTTTGATGAGGTCCTACAAAAATAGAGTGTGGGCCCTGATTGAAGATTTTGAGGCCTTTGACATTCAAGCTGTCCCAAGAAATCAGAACTAGCATGCTGACAGGCTGGCAGCCGTGGAAACTCAGTTTGACATTCCAAGTGAGTTGAAGGAAACCAAGGTTCAACCACATGTCAAGGTGGTGGTGAGACCATCAATGTCGGATAATGAAGTCCACTGGTAGGTTTTTGAGAGTGACAAGCAAATTGCTTGTTTCTTACAGCAAGAAGCTGAGTTCTCCAATCAAGCTAAATTGCAACATCTATATGAGGATCAAATTGTTCAACTAAAGTCGAACAAACTTCCTAAGGGGCTGGTTACACTTGAGTGCCTTTTTCATGAAAGAGACCATATGAGGAAATAAAAGGCAGTAATGTCTACTAACGAAGAGAACTACGAGAGATTCCTCATCTTCAAAGACAAACTTCTCAAGCTTGGGAAGGTAAGTAACAACGCTGAGAGGCATGCCTTCATAGCACTTTGCCAAGAGTATGCAGACATTTTTGCTTGGGAGTACAATGACCTAAAGGGTTTTGATCCTAAGCTAGCTCAACATACCATAGAGTTGGAGGCCAATGCCAAGCACGTAAGGCAAAAGCAAAGGCCCATTAACCCCAAGATTGAAGAGCTGACGAGGAAGGAGCTAACCAAGATGATAGAGTCTAGGATCATCTTTCCCATCAAACACTCATCATGGGTAGCCAACTTGGTGCCTGTAAGGAAAAAGAGTGGGGAGATTAGGCTTTGTGTGGATTTCAGAGATTTGAACAAAGTCTCTTTGAAGGACCACTATCCTCTGCCATCCATGGAGCAACTTCTCCAAGTAGTTGCAGGATCAGAACGCTTCTTTGTTGGATGGATTTTCTGGGTACAACCAAGTCTAGATGAAAGATGAAGATCGGTACAAGACTGCCTTCACCACCAAATGGGGCACATGCATATGAAAAGATGCCCTTTGGTCTATCAAATGCCGACGCAACTTTTCAAAGAGCCATGGACATGGCTTTCCAGGGGTTGCTAAACCAAATGGTGCTGGTATACTTGGATGACATCACGGTTTTCTCCAAGAACGCCAGTGAACACATGAACTAGCTGAGGTTGATTTTCGAAAGGTGCAGGGAGTATGGGATTTCATTGAATCCCAAGAAGTGCGTGTTTGCCGTGCATGAAGGCAAGTTGCTAGGCCACATCATCTCAAAGGAGGGGCTGTCCATTGATCTTGAGAGAATAAGTGCCATCTGGGCCTTATCCTTGCCCAAGCATAAGAAAGGACTCCAAAGTTTCCTTGGAAAGATAAACTTTGTGAGAAGATTTATCCCCGATTTTGCAAGTTTGGCCAGGGCCATCACTGCTATGCTGAAAAAGAACCAAGTGTTCACTTGGTCAAATGAAGGCAAGTCAGCGTTTGAAGCTATCAAGCAAGCCATCGCTCAAGCACCCACACTTATGAATCTTGATTTTTCAAGGGATTTCATATTGCATGCTTTTGCTAACATTGATAATATATCAGCTATGCTGATGCAAAGAAATGGTGGACTTGAGCAGCCATTAGCATTTTTCAGTGAGGGGCTTGAAGAGTATGAGGTGAGCTATACCTTTATAGAAAAGCAAGTCCTTGCAGCAGTAAGGATTCTCAAGAAGTTCAGGCCAATGCTATCCAACGACAAAATCCTCCTTATGGTGTCTCATCCTAGAGTAAGAGACTTCCTTCTTAACAAAGATTTGAGCGAAAAAAGCGCTGATTGGATTATTAAAGTCATGGAGTATGACGTGGAGATCAAGGTCACTAAGTTAGTAAGAGGTAAAGGCTTATGTGAGCATATGGTTGATGACCTTCACGAGGACAAAGAGGTCATCTTGGTAACACAAGATAACCTACAAGCATATGCACCTCCACTTCACACTAGTTGGCTCCATGATATGACGCACTTTCTGCTAATAGGTGAGTGCCCTCAAGGTATGGACAAAGCAAAAAGAAGGTATTTCAGACTTCAGTCCATACCTTATGCTTTAGTTGATGGGGTTTTGTTTAGAAGAGACCTCAATGGAGTGATTTTGAGGTGCGTAGATGATGATCAAGTAGCCAAGCTTTTGGAGCATTTCTATGATGGGCCTGCAGGAGGTCATTTTGCTCCAAGAACTATTGCAACAAAGATCATGAGGGTTGGCTATTACTGGCCCATCCTCTTCAAGGACGCTTATGCATGGGTGAGGAAGTGTTAGGAATGTGCTCTCTTCACAGAGAAGCAAAGGTTAACAACTTTCCTTCTCAACCCGATTCAAGTGGAACAACCATTCATGCAGTGGAGTTTGGACTTCATTGGAGTAATCAACCCCCCATCAAGTGTAGGGCATAAGTGGGTGCTTACTGCAACTGATTACTTCACCAAGTGGGTGGAAGCCGTTGCATTGAAAGAAGCCAATGAAAGCGCAATCTTAGATTTCTATGACAACATTGTGACCAGGTTTGGTGTTCCATCCACTATCATATCTGATAATGCTTTGGCTTTCCTTGGTTTGAAAACAAGTGAATGGGCTCTCAAAATGGGCATCTACCTCAACACTTCCTCAAACTATTATCCTCAAGGCAACGGGCTGGTTGAGTCCACAAATAATTTTTTTTTTGAGGATTATCAAGAGGACCATGGATGAGAATCAGAGGACGTGGTACACCAAGTTGAAGACAGCCTTGTGGGTTGATCAGGTAACTCATAAAGTTGCTGTTGGCAATTCTCCATATGTTCTAGTATATGGAAGGTAGGCCAGGTTACCCATTTCTCTTGAGCTGCCCGCATTAGAACTAGCCCATCAATTGGAGCTGCTGGAAGATGAACCCATGAATGTGAGATTGACAGAACTCATGGAGCTTGAGGAGATAAGGGACTTTGCAATGAAGACGCTAGAAACACATCAAGCTCATGTCAAAAAGGCTTTTGACAAGAGAGCTATAGCAAGGACTTTCAAGGAGGGAGACCTGGTTCTCAAATGGGATTCAGATGATCCTTAGTCTAGTATGGATAACAAGAAACCCGCGACAGGAGGCAGGGGCCGAATGGCTATGGCTTCAATATTACTGAATACTCAAACTTTACACACTTTTCTTTTTACAATATATTGAGCAAGTTTTTGATTCTCAAGGTCCCAAAAGGGCAAGAGAAGAGCATACGCTTGATCAATAGCAAACTATTAGAAATCTAAGAGCTTTCTTCCCTTTTTTCTAAACTCAGCAAAGAGGCCTTATTTATAGCAATTAGGAGGTCCTACCTGGAATCTTTTGCCAAGGCGGTGTCAGTCCTATCATGCTTTACAGCACAAAAGATAGCTACAGAGAGATACTATTGGAATTAGTAGATGAAGAAGTTTGGTTTGGTGGGTCCAACATTGCTTCTACTTTAGTTAATAAATCATCTTCACTGATGGGCTGAAAGAGACATCTTAGCTGGAATGTACTTGAAAGATGCCAATGTTGGGGTCCAGCTTCACATACATGATAGCGATGATTGATATGGAAATAAGATTTCCATTCTAGCTGTCGTCGGATGATGGTTACGACGGTATCTTGATCATGATTTTCTTCTTCATGAATTCGGTGTGGTCCATACCGAGCAATCCATCTATAAAGATGCTGATTATGAGCTGATCTTATCTTGATATGCCAAGTCCATAGAGGTCGTTTTAGCAATTCAGTGAATTGCCAAAATAATAATTCATTGTTTAGTCTCTCTATAATAATTGTCCCTGTTTGGTTGTGGCAGTCTGCTTGGATAGAGGCTGCAAAGGACATTTGCAGTTCTGCGCCAGAAACATAAGAGATCCTTGTATAGCGGGGATTCAACCTTTTTCTTAAAATCTGTTCTTGGACAAGAATGTTCAAGGAAATAAATCCTTGATTATATATTCTGGTGAAGTTAAAACTAGGATAGGGTTGGTGCATTAAAGTTGCTGGTGGATTTCTGCTAAGCCAATCTGCGATTACATTCTTAGTGCCTTTTATATGCTCTACAGAGAAATTGAATTGATTAAAGAAGCCCTGCCATCTAACATATTTACTGCGACCATCTTTCCGACCATGATCTTTTTTTATAAAGGTCAAAAATCTAGTACAATCAGTTTTTACAACAAAATGTGGCAGATGGAGAATTTTTAACATGAATTTTTCTAAGAATTTCTTCATAGCATAGATCTCCTTATCTGAACAGATCCATTTTAAAATGTCTGTACTAAAAACACCGCTAGAAAACTCACATACAAACTCTTTATTTTCATATTTACAAACAAGCATTCCTCTCCATGTGATGTCGGAGGCATCAGTATAAACCAAAAACTAGTCAGATTTTGGGATGGAATTCCTGGAAGTAAAGAGACTTTAGTCTTGATTTTCTAGATAGCAACTGTATGTTCTTCCTTCCATTGGAATGTTTTGTTTTTTTTCTGGAGAAGCTCTTGAAGTATGAACCTGTCTTCACCAAAATTAGGATAAAAGCTATTTAAATAATTTAACAACCTCAAAAATGCTTGGAGCTTTGGCTTGTTTAGTCTTTCAGAAAAACTGATGACCTTTTCTTTGATATGCGGCTGGACCTGTAATTTTGAGTTTTGAACAATCATCCCAAGGAAATTACAATCTGTTTTACAAAGTTGGATCTTTGTGTCAGATAGGGCTATTCCTGCATTTTCTGTCAGTGCTAAGAATTTTTAAAGATGGGAGTAATGCTCAGAAAAAGAAATACTAAAAATTAGAATGTCATCTATATACACACAGAGAAAATCAGAAGTGCCTTTAAAGATTTGGTCCATGTGAGCCTGATAGAATACTGGAGCATTCATTAGACCAAATGGCATGACAGTCCACTGAAAATGGCCGAATGGACAGCTGAATGTTGTTTTCTCTTTGTCAGCTTCTTTGACCTTGATCTGATAAAAGCCAGATTTACAATCAAATTGTCAGAAATACTTGCATTTGGCAACTTTCTCTAGCAAATAGCTTTTATCTGGTATCGGATATGGATAAGGCTGGGTAATGGCATTTAATGGTCGATAATTGATGACCATTCTTTTTTTGCCTCTCTTTTGTTCAGAATGTTTGTTTATAATGAAGGAATACCAACAAAAAGGGGAGGTTGATTTTTCTATAAAACCATTAGCCTTTAATTCTTTTATTTGGGTTTCCATATCATTATAATCCTGGGCAGGAATTGAAATCTTCTTTCTGATTTTTATCTGTTTGCCTTCTATGATCTTGATTTCCATTTCAGGCATAGACTTTAACCAGAACTGTTGAGGGTTGTCAGACCAGATAGTGGCTTTGATCTTTTTTCCTATTTCTTGGATTTCTACAGGGATCATATCTTCAAGAGTTTGGGTCATTGAACTTGGAAATTGCTCAGTAGCATATACTAAGTGAGGAATCCTTAGCCTTTCATTGTCAATGGTGAACATGACACTTTTAGTAGTCGAACCATATGGAGAATATCTATCTAGAAAGGCTCCACCTAGAAGAATATCTACAAGCATTTTATTAAGGGCGAAAAAGTCACAGTGGAAGATTTTATTTTGGATTCTAAGGGGTTGTTGGTGTTTATACATATTGCAAACAAAACCATTCCCCTGTACATCTATGCTTTTATAAGCAAAAGAACCATCCAATTTCTCCTAGTCTTGGATGATCGGTGATTTGGCAAATGATAGTGAAGCACCTGTATCAACTTGTGAATCTACCAGCATTCCATTAATCTCAACAGTAATGAACTGAGCAAATTTTCCATTGATCAGTTGTGTAAGATAAACCGGCTGTGGTATTTCCAATGAAGGAACAATTGTACATACCAGTTTGTGCTTTGTTGGGTCTTGGAGTGGAATTTGGTAGAATTCTTCTTGCTGTGCTTCATTTTCTTCTTCTTCTTGAAAGTTGATGCATTCTCCTTGTTCAGGGCAGGATTCTGGTTCAGAAAAGAATCTTCTGCTTCATTTTCTTCTGTGGGTAAGAGTATATCCCACTGAGGCTCAATCTTTGGAGAATGGATCTCTCTTGGGGGGTCGGTACTTCTAAACTTGTTTTGTACCCAAGAGTCATTAGGCTTGAAGGAGCTCGAAAATTGCAAAGGGGGGTTAGAAGGCCTTTGCATTCTGGGTGGCATTCTGGGTATGAATGGCTGCCTTCCTCTGGAGTTACTTCTTCCTCGTTAGGTCCTCTATTTCTTGGTCTAGAATCTTGTTCTGGTACTTCATCATGATGGTGAGACCATCTGCCATATGCTTCAAATGGAAGACTAGAATAGTTGTGAGATCTTGGCCTTTGCATGTTTGTGAGAGGCTGTTCCAAATCATCGGCTAATGATTCGAGAGCGTCAACGTCATCAAAATCTTCTTCAGAGAGTTCATCTAGAATGGGTTCATAGATGCCATCTTGTTGGAAGAGATCTTCTTCTGTGTCAATAATATCCCACCACGCGGCTGCGTTGGAGGAAAAGACGGCTTTGACAGCAGGATTTTTGCAACGGAATTGGGGAGCAATATGATCGGGTTTGCGACAAATATAACAAATAGGAGTTTTGAACGGAGGACGAAGAGTTCTGCGCTTTTTCAGAAAGCAGTGAGGAGGAGCATAAGAATGCTTATGTGGGAAAGAGCGATGCTGGAAGGAAAGACGACGGTGACGCTGTTGCTTTTGGTGCTTGCGGGGTTGGACAAATTACCGACAGCCAAATGGAGCGGTTTCTGGAAAGACAGGAGCTATTTGGGAGGCTTGATGCTTAGTGAACTTCTTGATGGTTTTGGTTTCTAAGACTAATTGCATGGCCTGTTGCTTGGCAAAATCAATGATATCAGTAAGAGAGATTATCTAAAGTTAGGCTTTTGAGATCAATATATGCAATGACTTTATCAATGAGATTATAAGGAAGGGCATGCAGAAATTTCAATTTTATTTTTGTGGAACCAAAACTTCTATTTTCATAAGCGAGTTCCCGGAACTGCTTAGCAAATGCATCAAATTATTTTCAATCACAGCTCCATTTTGAGCAATCATTTTTTGGATTCCAGTTCGCGATTGTCGACTGGAGGTGCAAACTCATCAATTAATTTATGATATAATGCAGCTAGAGGATCTGGCTGGTAATGGATCCGTGCATGTTGTTCCTACTCTGTCATAGAATTCCACCACTGGGTAATAAATCCCCAGAAGAATTTTGAAGCAAAAATAGTAGTGGCAGGTGGATCTAAATGAGCTGCAACAGTAATAACCCTCATTGAATTACACCAAGTAGAGATTTCATTCAAAGGGTTAAGAGTATCATCTATATTGAGATACCATGGCTCTAAGGGTATCTAGGTTCTTTGCATCAGAGGTACTATGATTCATTCTTCATTTATGAGGTTTGAAGTTAGATCCAAACTTAACCTCGTAAGATAATACGGGCATTTGTGCTTCATTTGAAGCATCCAGATCTTGTTTGTCTAACCAGTCAAGACTTTCTTCTAAGGCTGCAAGCTTAGTATCTATGGAAGACAACTGGTTGGTTAGTCCATTTAAACTGTGTCTAATATACAAGACATCTTTACATAGGTCATCAAAATTTTCAGCAAGGTGTGCATTGAATCTTGATACATAATTCCTCTACTTGAATTCATTGAAGGTTCAGCGTCCCCTTGATAAGCTATAGAGAAATAGCTTTGTTTGTATACACCTTTGTGGGGTGGCCATCGTCCACCTTTATACGGACTAACCTATTTTTCTATATAAAATTCTAGAGTTTCAGCTCTAGGAAGACTCATCATTGTAGATGGTAGCTGATCGCGAGGATCAGGTCCTTGATTTATTTCTTCATCTTCTATAGTAATGTGGCTAGATCTAACAATACACATTGAGAAGGAAGATGAAGGTCTATGAGGAGATAACCTGCTGGAAGAACTTTTAAGAGACAAAGACCGAGGTACAATATTTACTGTTCTTCCATCGGTTTTGTGGACAGTAGCTTGACCTTTCATTTTAGGCGAGACTTTTTTTAGCCAATCAAGCTTCCAATCAGAGATGATTTCAACAGATTCTATATGTCCCTTCTGTAACTGGACAATTCCACTCAATCTACGAGCATAGGGAATATTTTCTAAAATCTTGGGGTGATTTGTATTGGTCACACTATACATCATAGTTATGTTTATAGAGGCGTATTTAAATTCATCGAACATATCGAGACCAAACAATGATGTGAATAGTCTCCAACAATCTAAAGAGCCATGCTTCACTTCTTTACATCCCTTATCTCGGACTGCAACTGAAAGATTAGGACAAAATTCAAAACAAATAACTTGATCATTTATCCATCCTAGACTAGTTAACTGACAAGCATGTTTAAAGCTAACTTGGCGTCTATCACACAAAGCTAGATATAGGACTGGTTTTATATTACATGGGATCAAAGGAGTTATATGAACTAGGATAAGGCCAAAATGGATAAACTTGACATCTTCATGGGATCGAATATAATTAATCTTTGGTTCTAGTAATAAAGACAACAAATTTGTTTGAAAAGATTTTTTGGGCTTATAACTTAATGTAAGTTCTACAGACTGTTAGAAAGGAATGCTTGCCGTTGCGCCAAAAGATCGACCTGTTAACGCCCGATACAAACCCCAGATAAGTACCCATGGGAGGCTGTTAGTCCATATCAGAAATCCCTGAGGGGGACGCTGGCGATTAGTCCAACAACCCCCCCCTCAGCGTTACCCGAGGGGATTCGAACCCGTGACCACAGCTCTAATACCAATTGTTAGAAAGGAATGCTTGCCGTTGTGCCAAAAGATCGACCTGTTAACCCCCGATACAAACCCCAGATAAGTACCCACGAGAGGCTATTAGTCCATGTCACAAATCCCTGAGGGGGACGCTAGCGATTAGTCCAACACAGACTTAATACGGGGTTTTACAAATGACATGTAGGTGCTATTATAAACAAACTTAGACGATGGCCACCCCACAAAGGTGTATACAAACAGCAAGAAGGCGTTGTTAGCTATTTCTCTGTAGCTTATCAAGGGGACGCTGAACCTTCTAATGAATTCAAGCAGAGGAATTATGTATCAAGATTCAATGCACACCTTGCTGAAAATTTTGATGACCTATGTAAAGATGTCTTGTATATTAGACACAGTTTAGATTGACTAACCAACCAGTTGTCTTCCATAGATACTAAGCTTGTAGCTGATGATTTGGAACAACCTCTCACAAACATGCAAAGGCCAAGATCTCACGACTATTCTAGTCTTCCATTTGAAGCATATGGCAGATGGTCTCATCATCATGATGAAGTACCAGAACGCAATTCTAGACCAAGAAATAGAGGACCTAATAGAGGAAGAAGTAACTCCAGAAGAAGGCAGGCATTCATGCCCAGAATGCCACCCACAATGCAAAGCCCTTCTAACTCCCCTTTGCAATTTCCGAGCTCCTTCAAGCCTAGTGACTCTTGGGTATGAAACAAGTTTAGAAGTACCGACCCCCCAAGAGAGATTCATTCTCCAAAGATTGAGCCTCAGTGGGATATACTCTTACCCACAGAAGAAAATGAAGCAGAAGATTCTTTCTTTTCTGAACCAGAATCTTTCTCTGAACGAAGAGAATGCAACAACTTTCAAGAAGAAGAAGAAGATGAAGCACAACAAGAAGAAGAATTCTACCAAATTCCACTCCGAGACCCAACAAGGCACAAACTGGTATGTAAAATTGTTCCTTCATTGGAAATACCATAGCTGATTTATCTTACACAACTGATCAATGGAAAATTTGCTTAGTGCATTACTGTTGAGATTAATGGAAGGCTAGTAGATGCACAAGTTGATACAGGTGCTTCACTATCCTTTGCCAAATCACCGATCATCCAAGACTGGGAGAAATTGGATGGTTCTTTTGCTTATAAAAGCATAGATGTACAGGGGAATAGTTTTGTTTGCAATATGTATAAACACCAGCAACCCCTTAGAATCCAAAATAAAATCTTCCACTTTGACTTTTTCGCCCTTGATAAAATGCATGTAGATATTCTTCTAGGTGGAGCTTTTATAGATAGATATTCTCCATATGGTTCGATGACTAAAAGTGTCATGTTCACCATTGACAATGAAAGGCTAAGGATTCCTTGCTTAGTATATGTTACTGAGCAATTTCCAAGTTCAATGACCCAAACTCCTGAAGATATAATCCTTGCAGAAATCCAAGAAATAGGAAAAAAGATCAAAGCCACTATCTGTTCTGACAACCCTCAATAGTTTTGGTTAAAGTCTATGCTTGAAATGGAAATCAAGATCATAGAAGGCAAATAGATAAAAATCGAAAAGAAGATTCCAATTCCTGCCTAGGATTATAATGATATGGAAACCCAAATAAAAGAATTAGAGGCTAATGGTTTTATAGAAAAATCAACCTTTTTTTTTTGTTGTTATGCCTTCATGGTAAACAAACATTCTGAACAAAAGAGAGGCAGAAAGAGAATGGTCATCAATTATCGACCATTAAATGCCATTACCCAATTTTATCCATATCTGATACCAGATAAAAGCTACTTGCTAGAGAAAGTTGCCAAATGCAAGTATTTCTGACAATTTGATTGTAAATCTGGGTTTTATCAGATCAAGGTCAAAGAAGCTAAAAAAGAGAAAACAACATTCAGCTGTCCATTCGGCCATTTTTAGTGGACTGTCATGCCATTTGGTCTAATGAATGCTCCAGCATTCTATCAGGCTCTGATACCAATTCAGATGATCCTTAGTCTAGTATGGATAACAAGAAACCCGCGACAGGAGGCAAGGGATTCAAAAAAGGCGAAATTAGGCAACCATACCAAGTTTGACAACGTGTGGAGTGGCCCTTATGTGATCTATGAACGCAAACAACATAACATTTTTTAGCTTGCCAAGTCGTGTTATTAGAGGAGTTTGCAGTCATTGTATATATATTGTACCTTTTGCATAGTTTTTTGTGTTTTCTTCTAGGTGCCTTGTGCACATCCGTTTTGGTTGTGTGTTTTCCCTTCCCTAAGTGCCTTGGGCACAGTTTGTTTCATTTATGTTGTTCTTGTTGCTTCAAGGGAAATTTTTAGATAGACCCAGCGTTGTACAAAAGCAATGACTCCATGCCCAATGGATCAAATGAAGCAAATGAGCTGGGTTCTCAAGCATAGCAGACATGCTTCCCTGTGAGTTGCTAGAAATGTTGGCCATTTTTGGCCCACATATCAAAATTTGCCTAGGTATGAAAAAGGGAGCTTTCAGGCAAGAAAATGGCAAGTCTTTTGGAGGACTTCGGGTTTTTCAGTAGTAACAACTTAAGGTTTCTAAGGGCACAGTGCAAATCGGGTTTCCAACAGTGCTTGACTTCTAAATGTTTTATAGGTAGAAGTAATTTGGGTTTACGAACCTGAATTACTCATGGACAGTATATTTCGGGTTCTCCAAGGAGCATTACTTGATTACTTCATAAGTTGTGACTAGTCAGAAGCCCGAAATAAGTAAAGGGGCTTGACAAACCCGATTTGGTCTCGAAAAATAGTGATTCTCGGGTTCTTCAAGGAACAAGTACACTTCAACTTTTCCGAAGGTCACTTTCAAAAATCCGAAGGGCTTTTCCTTCTCCAAGTGGACAATTGCAATTTTTTCGAAGGGTATGTTACCCTTCAGAAGGACCATTTCAAAATTCCCGAAGGGTATCTTTCCCTTTGGGAGGATCATTTGTGAAAGTCCAAAGGGACATATAGGAAGCCTGAAGGGATTCTCACCCTTCAGGAAAGTCCATTTTGAAAAGTCCGAAAGCAAAAGTCCGAAGGAATTCTTTCGGGAGATTTGCCGGAAAGAAAACGCTGAAGGAATTCCTCCAGAAGAAAAGCCCGAGACCAAGTGTCCAAAAGAAATGACGGGCCAATGGACATCAAAATCAGGGTAAATGACTAGCCGTTGGAAGTAATCGGGTTTGAAAAGCCCAAAGTCTTAAGGCTTGGAAATAGCAAAGTGAGAAGACTTCAAGATGGACAAGTCCGAAGTAAGTAAGCTCAGAGAACCCGAATTACTCTGCATAGAGTAAATCAGGTTTCTCCAAGTACTTTACTTAAAAGGCTTTATAAGTAAAGGATCTGGAAAAGTCCGAAGTTGGGAAGATCAAAGAATCTGAATTACCCTGCATAGAGTAAATCGGGATTCTCCAAGTGCTCGACTTAAGCTTGGTCCAACAACGTGAGAATCATGATGCAACGAATGAAAGGCTGCCACGTGGTGTAAGTTGGAGCAGAAAGAGCCAATCAGTAAAGGTCAAGTGGCACAAGGATGACCAATGAGCACGGGAGAGTCCAAGCGGCTGGTAGCTGGAAATTATGAAGGCTCTTCATCCGCCATAGTTTGCTCCTTGCAATTGCCGTTTGACGCTTAAATGCGTCATGCCAAGAAGAGACATTTCAACTGCTCACAACATGGGTTCTCAAATACGCCAAAGAAAAATTTAAAGATGGGAGGGGCTCGAGAGGATTGTTTAGTGATCCTGAGCGGTGCATTTAGGGACAAGGGAGGATGACATCAGAGTCCCAGCCATCAATGACTTCTTTCTTCCCCTTCTCTCTCCCCTCTTTTCTATATAAATAGAGGCCTTGGAGCCAAACAAATCATCCCCGGATTGGCAATAGAATTACTTTGCAGAAATTGCTTTGTAAAAGACTCTTTTGAAGCAATACAAGGAAGACTTTTTTGTTTCTGATCAAAACAAGTGTGCACATTTGGTTTCATTTGCAGAATGTATGATTGTCATTCATCACCTGTGATTTTTTACAGCACCTTGCTTTTGATCCTTTCGGTTTTGTGCAGGATTGCATGAAGTGTCTGTGTGTTGAGCTCTCTTTGAAGTATTACTAGTTCATAGTGTCTCCCGTAAACCTATTTTTGTTATCCTTCAAAGCGCAAGGCTTCCTTTCAACCTCCACGCAAAAGCTCCATGCCTATGGCCTTGAGATAGAACCAGAATAGCTTATGTCCTGTTTGGGTTCATCAGTAGTTGGCTCTTTTCCCAGACCAAGTGGATCACTTCTTTTTGGTGCATCACCTCCCTTAGCTTAGATTTTCTTTTTAGCCATCCTCCTACCCCTTTTTCTTAGCTGATAGTAGATTTTAGTGTGAGATCAAGAGCTGAAGTGAAGCCCCTGAGGAACTAGCCTCATAAAAAAGCCTAGAGGTTCAACCTCACCATAGGATACCCACATCCCGAGGTTGTCCCCATGCTTGTAGCTGGATGTGAGGGAGCTTGAAGAACTCTTTCACAAGGGTGCAATTCCATGCTATAACAATACCTATTTATATACATACATATTTTGTCTTATCATTACATTACTTAAGGACATAATTAAATAAACATATTTTTCTCAAAGAAATGTCAACCTCAAACGACTACCTACAAATCATGTTGTATATCTACCGCTGTACAAGAATTCTCTGTCAAATACATCTCAAATACTTGAATGAATATCAATGGGAAAACATTCTTATTTCGTGTACACACACACACACACACAATCTAATTTTGTAGCTCACTTACATATGTATATATGGCTGTAAAAATCAAACAAGAATAGATTTACAACTCATATACAAGCATACATATGGCTGTACAATTTGTAGCTCATATACATTTGTAGCTCACATACATTACAAGCCACCATTCCCAAATTTGTTTGCGCTCAAGCAAATGCAAGATCCATTCTTCACTGCTTGTACTCCGTCTGCAAATACCAGGATTCCAAATAAATCTCTAGAACTCTTCACCCTGTTTTTGTTGCACCACTATGATACAATTGGAAATTGACAATCCCGGATCCCAATTCAAACTAGGAAACTCGAAATCAGCTTGTGTATGGGCTGGAAATGAGTTATAACAGCCACATACTAGGATTTTCATAAGAATCGGAATTGGTGTTGCTGGAATGTTTGTTCCTTTTAGTAGAGGCCTTCTATCCACATCATTCCATGCTAAGATCTCATTCCAACATTCAAATCTGCAGCTGTCAATAACATTGTGTGCAATGTGGCAAGTTGATTTCTTCACCTTTCCTGTATCTGCTCATGGAGCAAACATATTAGAAAAAGAAAGAGTTCTCTTCTTCTTCATTTCATGACTAGTAGACATGATGGCCAGCTCCTTTTTGCTTGCAAACTTCTCACGAACTTCATCCAAGTGATGGCTGTCCAAAAACTCGGTCATGCTACTCAAACACAGTTGTAATCATGCTTTTTTTCCCTCAAAAACCAGGATGAAAGTAGCTGGAAAACCTCTTATGATAGCTGTAAGAATGTTGCTATTGTTAGCACCCTTCACCCAAATGGATTGAAAATATTCTACAACTGTCAACAACTATAGAGAGGGGCTGGAAATTGAATGAGCAGTAAGTGAGAAACAAGTACAACTGCTGGGATACTGAATACTCCTCATGAAATTTTGCAAAAACAACATAGTGGGGGTTGGAAACACCTTGTTGATGACTTAAAATACTTTAGAAGTGTGGAAATTATCCCCTCTCATGGCTATCCTCTTTTTTATGACAACAAATAAGATTATAGACAAGCTGGGAATGTCTATGACAGCAGTACAAAATCTTATGACAGCATGCTCAGGAATCCACAAATCAACATATTTACAGCTCACAACCATAGCTTCCATGTCCAACTGATCTCCCGAGCTTAGGTTAGCAAGATAACTTTTCATCTTGCTTGCTTTCCCACATGAATTTCATGAGCTTCACATCCATTTTCATTAAAAGATTTTTTCTAGGGGTATCTGAATTGAAGAGGATCTGACAAGGCCCATGAGAAGACTGTTGTAATGAAAACAAAAATGTAGGGCTTACCCGACAATGTGTTCCTGAAACCTGCCCTCTATTGGTTGCAACTCCCACCACCATAGCTGGCTCCACTTGTTCTAATGCCTTAGCTGAAAGCATCTTAATAGCATGATGACTTCTTATAATACTTTGGGCAGCTGTCCATACAATTGCAATTATGGGATGCAAAGGCTTTCCCATTCTTCCAACCCAAAATATGTCCTGTAGCTATTGTATCTTTATGGTGTAAGGAGTGATGTGGCCTCTTTGTTAACTTATCCTTTGTCATGTCCCCCTTTTCAACATGATTCATGAAGACCCTTAGCTTGGCTTGTTTCCCAAAAAGCTAAGGGATGAAGTGAGAGAAAGGGGAACGTTGGGTTTTAAATGCTTCTCATAAAAAATGGTACTTTATGATTCTATTTTTCACTTAAAGAAGTGGACATTTGAGGGTCATGGGCACTTAAATGATTAAGTGAAAGCTTATAAGAAAAGTTTTTTTTAATATTTGAATTGCTTTCCCTCCCCTTTGGATCCCACCTTTTGGAGAAGGCTATAAAGGTAAAAGGGGAGATCTTGTGGAAAGGGTCATGCAATTTTTTTGATAATTGATTTCATCAAGTCTTAAGCATGAAAAAACTGGACTTTGCTTTGAGGACAAAATCCCTTCAAGGTTGTTTGGAACAAGGACGAAACCCTTGATTTCAAACTTAGGGCAACTTCACAAAGAGGTTGTATTGTGCATCACTGGCAAAAAAAGGGTGTTTACATCACCATATTTTCATCTATAGGTGGGGCGACTAACATTTGGAGGTTGGACGACTTGGATTTGAGCTATTTGTAGAGCAACATACCTCCCAAAAGTATAACGATTCATCTACAGGTGCAATGAACCCTCATCTAGGGTGGGCGATCGGCTTTTGAGGCCTTTTTGGGCCTTTTCAGGGGTGTGGAACAACCACAAGAATTCTCCAAATTTTCATAATATTTTCCAGTCATAAACATTACAAAAAATCAGGTTTTTGATTGAATTCATTCGCTGTATTTTTGGGATTTTTTTGAATTTTTTGGAAAATTGAATATTTTTGTGCCATTTTGGGCACCTACAACAGTAAATAATTTATTTTCAGTTACCTAGGGTTTGAATAAATTCTGAAAATCGATTATTTCAGTAGGGTTTGTTGGATAACAACTTTGTTTAGTTTTCAGCCCTAAAAGGGATATTTTAGTGGTATCAGAGCCAATTTCTTGGCCAATTGTGGGACAACAAGGGTTTCATGTCAAACAGTGACATGGATAGAGCTAGGCTTGAGAGGTTGTCTTGAGCACAAGAACTGATGAAGTGACGAATGAATTCCTTCAAACAGTGAAGGATATGAAAGGAGACAACACGGGTTGTGATGAACAACACTTTGGGCATAAGCATAGGATCTACGCCAAGACCTAATAGACCTAGGGGCCTTCAAAAGGAGGAAACTTCGTTGGGAAGGAAGGAACAACCCTCTTGTAGATCAGATTTGATGGCAACATATGGGGAATACATGACATACCTCTCCCTCCCCATCCCATTCATGTTGGGTGAATATTTTGTCGACTAGCTAACTGGTGAGCAAAATAGGTCTCTTCAACCACAACATAGGGAGATTGGTCGGCCAGATGTGCAGTTTTACTACATCACCAGGAGACAAATCTCTCCTCTCATCAAGGGGAGGTTCCCTATAAATATGAGGGGGCTATATACTATATATATATATGCAGAAAATAACACTCAGGGGTAGGATAAGCCATCCATCTCTCTTTTTTCAGAGATGATGTTAACAAACAGAGGAGAAAATCCTGGTGAAAACACTGAAGGCACTTCTCTTCTTTTAGAAGTGTTCTTGTAGGAAACAACAGGAGTTCTTTTAGGTAGTAAAAGTAACTGGTAACCAAGGGCGTAGTAACCAACAGCCTGAGATGTAGCACAAAGTCTCCACCTCGACTGCCCAAGAGTGAAATACGAAGGATAATGAGGGCACAAAGTCGTCCCAAGATCCTTTACACAGGAACAGAAAACAAACACACTCTGAAGACAACTATGACATCACAAAGTCTGAAAGTAACTGGCTTCAGGACATCTTCTGGGTTACTTCCACTAGCTCTGCTTGCCAAATTAAATAAACAAGAACACATTCAGAAGACAGACATAAGAACAATCTCCTAAAATGATACAAGCTATTACAACACAAAGTCTGCAAACAACTTGCTTTCTCATTCAGAAAAAATGATATGAACAACAATCTGAGCTCAAAGTCTCAGTATTTGCCTTTCAATTTGGGCAGAGTTTTGCTTCTGGTAACGGGAAGATCTCTTTTCAAATGATACAAGAGATTACATTATATAGAGGCCTAAGGGAAGCTTGGCACTTTGTCCCATGGAGCGACCCATGCTGTGCATTAATGCCTTGGATGCATTTTTAGTTCTGTCAGGGAGGGCCATGCTGGAGCAGTGCGGCTGCCTTAACTGTGGCGTGTTGATTCATCTCCAATGTCTTCTCCTGAGCCTGAGTCACTCATTCTATCACCTACTATCCGCGCAGCTGTCCATGTTGCATTTACGCCAAAGGGGACAAACAGGCTACGCTTTCAATGTTTGTAGGCCCAAATACCTACCTGGTGGACTGTTCCCCCTACTTGGAAATAACTCTTGTTGATATTACCCTCTTTGTCTCTTCTTCCTTTTGGCCCTAGCCTTAAGGTCTTTGAATGCATTCGGGTCCGCGTTCCAACTCTGCAAAGATCAACAGACACTTTATTGCCGCAAATTTGACGTCTGCGGGTCTTTCATCTTTTGAAGGTTAACGGCTAGTCAGTGGTCTTAAACTTGACGTTTGCGGGCCTGTCATTCTCCTTAGCATTTCCTTTGTGTTTTTCTCGCTTGCTATGGCCACTTTCCGTTGTGACACAGGTGAGGATACGTGTCAGAATCCGCAGCTTTGAAATAAGCTTATTGGAATAAGCTTTGAAACTTATTAGAAACCTGAAGCGCGGATGCAGACACTTGTCGCGCTCTACTTGTTTACAAAGGATACGTTGCAGGGTCTGTTGCTTTGAAACTTATTTGAGACTGGGACCCGCAATATTCCTTGCCCAAGTAGCTTCAAAAGGGGAACACGGATGCCGACACCTATTGCGCTCCGTTGAGTTAGTATGGGATACGTGGCATGTTCCGCTTAACTCATAGAGGCTTTTGATACCTTTGAGGGTCTTGCGGAAGATGACACGTGGCAACTTCCGCTGAGCTTTCAAAAACACTACAGAAACATTTGGGACTATTTGGATCCATGCGGATGATGACACTTGGCATGTTCCGTTTGTTCCTACGACTTACCCGGGGTCTAACACAGTCCTTACTCAATAACTGCGGATGTCGACACTTGCCGGCCTCTGCCGATTCTTACCAGGGACACGTGGCAACTTCCGCTCAGTTTTAGCATTCACACGGAGGATGACACTTGGAGCGCTCTGCTTATTCTTTTAGCAACTTGCCCGGGGCCCGCCACAGTCTTTACTTGATAATGAAACCAAAGAAAGATGCAGCAACCATTGACACTTGGCAGCCTCCATCGAGCTTCATCAGGGACACATGCTGACTTCCGCGGTTTTTAGAAACAAGGTATAAAGGGGCTCGACGGACGACACTTGGTAGCATCCGTTGGATCCTGAGAGAAGCTTAGGAGAAACTTGAATTTGACGTCCGCGGGGATGTCACTGGTTGCTTGCACTTCTTTCCTGCAGAGTCTGTAGTTTTAAGCCCGCGGAGTCCATAGATTTCCTCCCGCGAAGTCCGTAGAAACTGAGAAGCTTGAAAAACGAGGAATTTGAATGTTCGGGACAAATTTCGAAAAGGGAAGAGACAATTTTGGGTCTGTGCAGGGTCAAGATAGTCCATAGGTTGTCCCAAAAATGAGTAACATTTTTCAGGGATAACAATTCAGAAAAGAGAAGCTTCAATGGTTTTGTAACTTGGAAAAAGGGTAGAGGGGGCTCCAACATGGGACATGATAGCCCCATAGAATTACATGATCAAATAGGGAAGGTTACCCTACCCACATTTGGTGGTTCCCCGAATAATTAAGCCAAGGCTTGGACTAGCAAGGTGGATACCTACTTTTCATTGCGTCATACGAGGGAAGATGAAGCCTTGAAGTTGATCATACTACACTTGGAAGGGGCTATCCATGAGTGGTGCACCAAGGGTTAATAACCCTAGGGCACAACCTCATCAAGACTTATGAGGGATTCAACATAAAGATCATTGATAGATTTGACAGGGCAGATTCGGAGATGCACATCCGAGACTTGGCACGCCTACAACAAGGACACTCTGTGGGGGAGTATGTTGCAAAATTTTAGAGGATATCAACTTTGGTGATGGACATTTCAGAAAAAGACTCATGGTTTTGTTCATTAAAGGGTTAGCTAAACCCCTTAAAGGGTTGGTTAAAGCTTTTGACCCTCCTTCCTTCCAAATGGCCATAAAAAGGGCCATAGACCTTGAGCATGCAGCACCGATCGTGCAAGATCTGCCCCATGAAAGGCAAAAAAACAGCACTTCACAAACTATGGGGCAACGAGAAGAAGGAATTTTAAAGCAACCCAGGATTGCCAGCTCTAAGTTTTGAAAATCAGACCTTCTTGGGCATAAAAAGGGGAGTTTACAGCAAGAGGAAAGGCAATCAAAGTAGCTGCAAAGAAATGACAGCAGCATAGAAAAACCAAGAGAAGCATACCAATGTAGAAGGGAAGGAGCAAAAATGATAGAGGCAGCCCCTTGTGGGAAGGAGCAGGCCATAGGCAAAGGAGAAAGCAAGGTAGTGGGCACCTTGGCCACTCTAACCGGAAATCCTAATTACTACTCCTCTAAGGTAAGAGGAGTCCTGCAAGATTAGATGGTCACCATACTCATTGATAGTGGAGCTACACATAACTTTGTTGATAAGAAGTTGGCTTCAAGGTGTGGGCTGCAAACTACATCTTTTGAAGGGTTCAATGTGACTTTGGGAGATGGATTCTCTCCCCTTTGCCATCACAAAGTTCTGGAATTGAAACTCACTTTGGGGAAGCATGAAGTACAAGGGGACTTCCATGTGATTGACATAGGGGAAACTGATGTGGTGTTGAGTGTCCAATGGCTGCACTCCCTTGGAGAATACACTCAAAATCTACAAACTATGAAGTTGAAATTCAAAACAACAGGTAAAGAAATAGTCATTCATGGGTTTAGCAATGGAGCACTATGGTGGTGACTTACAAAAGGATGGAAAGAGTTTTCAAGAAAGGGCAGGTTGTTTGAGCAGCCAAATGTTTTGTGAAAGACATGAATTTTGATCTGGGACAACTTCTTCATAAGGATGTTCAATTCCTTCTTGACAAGAATGCCAACATTTTTGGTGACATTCCTCATGGATTGCCTCCAGATAGAAGTTTTGAACACATAATTGAGTTGGAACAAGTTACCAAAGCAGTAATCACTACACTCTACCAGCACCCAAGGATTTACAAAAAAGAGATAGAGAAAGCCATAAACGAGCTCCTAGATATGGGCCACATAAGGCCTAGTTCCAGCCCCTTTGCATCTTCGACTGTGCTTTTGTAGAAGAAAGACAGAACCATGAGATTGTGCATTGACTACCAGTTGTTGAATAAAAGGACAATCAAGAATAGGTACCCCATACCGAGGATTGATGAGCTCCATGGATCGGTTTATTTCTCCAAAATTGATTTGAAAACTAGGTACAACCAAATCCGGGTTAGAGAGGAAGATGTGCAAAAGACCGCCTTTAGATGTCATTATGGACACTATGAATTTTTGGTTATGCCTTTCGGATTAACCAATGCTCTTGCCACATTCCAATCTTGCATGAATCACATCTTTAAACAATACTGGAGGAAGTTTGTCTTGGTCTTTTTTGATGATTCTAGTGTATAGCAAAACATGGGAGGATCATTTAAATCACTTGGTTATAGTTTTGGGATTACTGCAACAACAAACACTCTTTGCAAAAGAATCAAAATGTGTGTTTGCCACTTATGAAATTTTATATTTGGGACATGTGATCAACACCCAAGGGGTCCATGCGGACCAAGAGAAAGTACAAGCTATTTTGGATTGGCCACCCCCTACTAATCTGAAATAGTTGAGAGGATTTATTGAGTTGTGTAGCTGCTACCGGAGGTTTGTAAAGGGGTTTTCTCCACTTGCTGCCCCCCTCAGGGAGTTTGATGAAGAAAGGTGCATTCTGTTGGTCCAATACAACCTTGGGAACATTTGAAAAACTCAATAAAATATTGAGCTCGTGCCCGGTGCTTTCTGTTCCGGATTTCACTATTTCATTTGTATTGGAATGTGATGCTTCGGGGGAGGGCATAGGGGCTGTCCTAATGCAAAAGGGGCACCCGATTGCATTTGAAAGAAGGAAGTTCAAAGAAATTTAGCAAAAATTCTCAATTTATGACAAAGAAATGTTGGCCATCATGCATGCATTGGCCAAATTCTGTCAGTACTTGATTTGCAGGAAGTTTGTGGTGAAAATTGACCACAATAATCTGAAACACTTCCTTATGAGTGATAGACAAAAAAACTGGGTAAGCAAGTTGCAGTCTTATGATTTTGACATTGAGTATGTGAAAGAGAAAAATAATGCGATGGTTGATGCATTGTCCTGGAAGCCTATTTTGTGTGCCATGAGTGAGATTACAGTGGATTGGAAGGCTGTCATAAATGCTGAGTATGCTTTTGCCATGACTGTCATAACCACTGAGTATGCTAAGAATTCTATGTATTTTTGTGGTGGATAGACTCACCAAATTTGCTCATTTCTTTGCTCTTCCAACCCGCTACAATGCCTCTATGGTGGCTGACCTTTTTTTCAGAGAAGTGTCAAACTTCATGGTTTGTCTAGAAATATTGTAAGTGACAGGGACAACAAGTTCATGAGCCTCTTTTGGAAAGAGCTCTTCCAATTGGTGGGCACCGAGTTTTCTCCAAGCACTAGCTAACATCCCCAAACGGATGGGCAAATTGAAATTGTGAACAAGTGGATGGAAGGACACCTATGAAATTATGTTTCAGGGTAGTAAAAGGTGTGGAATAAGTGGATGCATATGGCGGAGTTTTGTTACAACACGACATACCATATGTCAATACGTATGTCCCACTTGAAGGCCTCTTATGGATATGAAGTTTTTTCCTTCTTAGACTTGATTTGGAGTGACAGTAGAGTACCTGGGGCTGGTGATTTAGTACGACAAAGCATGGAGATTTTAGAACAGCTCAAGAAGAACCTACAACAAGCTCAAAACGTGCAGAAGGCATATGCAGATCAACACTGAATGGAAAGGCATTTTGAGGCAGGCGATATGGTTTTTGTTAAGGTTACAGCCTTACAAACAATCATCTATCAATCAAAGTGGGGTGGAAAAATTGAAACCACGGTTGTATGGTCCCTACAAGATCATAATAAAGGTAGGGGAAGTGGTTTATGAGTTGGTGCTACTGGAAGTAGCAAGATCCATAATGTTTGTCATGTTTCTTGCCTCAAAAGGGTACTTGGCAGCACATCACTGCATCCATTGATTTGCCACTCCTTGATGAGGAAGGTAAGTTGGTTTTGATTCCGGATTCTATTGTTGAGACTAGAGAAATGAGGCTTAGAATCCGAGTCATCACTGAATACTTGGTACGTTGAAAAGACTTGTCTTTCGAAGATGCTACTTGGGAAGGGGCAGCCATCGTTCAACATCCCAACATGCAATTGCTTGAGGTGAAGCAATTTTGGGAAGGACTGCCATGTTCCCCTTTTCAACATGATTTGTGAAGACCCTTAGCTTGGCTTGTTTCCCAAAAAGCTAAGGGACGAAGTGAGAGAAAGGGGAACATTGGGTTTTAAATGCTTCTTATAAAAAGGGTAATTTATGATTCTATTTTTCACTTAAAGAAGGGGACATTTGAGGGTCATGGGCACTTAAATGATTAAGTGAAAGCTTATAAGAAAAAGGTTCTTTTAATATTTGAATTGCTTTCCCTCCCTTTTGGATGCCACCTTTTGGAGAAGGCTATAAAGGTAAAAGGGGAGATCTTGTGGAAAGGTTCGTGCTATTTTTTTGATAATTGATTTGATCAAGTCTTAAGCATGAAAAAACTGGACTTTGCTTTGAGAACAAAATCCCTTCAAGGTTGTTTGAAACAAGGACGAAAACCATTGATTTCAGACTTAGGGCAACTTCACAAACAGGTTGTATTGTGCAACATTGACAGAAAAAGGGTGTTTACAACACCATATTTTCATCTACAGGTAGGGCGACTAACATTTGGAGGCTGGGCGACTTGGATTTGAGCTATTTATAGAGCAACATACCTCCCAAAAGTACAATGATTCATCTACAGGTGCAACGAACTCTCATCTAGGGTGGGCGATGGGCTTTTGAGGCTGTTTTTGGTCCTTTTCAGGGGTGGAACAACCACACGAATTCTCTAGAATTTTCATAATATTTTCCAGCCATAAACATTACAAAGAATCAGGGTTTTGACTGAATTCATTGGCTGTATTTTTTGGATATTTTCTGCACTTTTTGGAATCATTGAATATTATTGTCATTCTATTTTAGGCACCTACAATAGTAAATAATTTATTTTTAGTTACCTAGGGTTTGAATAAATTCTAAAAATTGATTATTTTAGTAGGGGTTGTTGAATAACCCCTTTGTTTAGTTTTCAGTCCTAAAAGGGATATTTTAGTGGTACCAGAGCCAATTTCTTGTCCAGTTGTGGGACGACAAGGGTTTCCTGTCAAACTGTGACATGGGTAGAGCTAGGCTTGAGAGGTTGTCTTGAGCACAAGAACGGATGAAGTGATGAATCAATTCCTTCAAATAGCGAAGGATATGAAAGGAGACAGAGCACAGGTTGTGATGAACAACACTTTGGGCATAAGCGTAGGACCTATGCCAAGACCTAATGGACCTAGGGTCCTTCAAAAGGGAGAAACTTTGTTATGAAGGACGGAACAACCCTCCTTCAAATTAGATTTGATGGCAACATATGGGGAATACATGACATACCTCCCCCTCCCCATCCCATTCAAAAAAGAGACGAGATTCAATGGTTTCGTAACTTGGAAAAAGGGTAGAGGAGGCTTCGACATGGGACATGACAGCCACATAGAATTACATGATCAAATAGGGAAGGTTACCCTACCCACATTTGATGGTTCCCCAAATAATTAAGCCAAGGCTTGGATAACAAGGTGGATACCTACTTTTCTTTGCATCATATGAGGGAAGATGAAGCCTTGAAGTTGTTCATACTACACTTGGAAGGGGCTTCCCCATGAGCAGTGGCACCAAGGGTTAATAACCCTAGGGCACAACCTCATCAAGACCTACGAGGGATTTAGCATAAAGATGATAGATTTGATAGGGCAGATTCGGAGTTGCACATCCGAGACTTGGCACGGCTACAACAAGGACACTCTGTGGGGGAGTATGTTGCAGAATTTCAGAAGATATCAACTTTGGTGATGGACATTTCAAAAAATAGACTCGTGGTTTTGCTCATTAAAGGGTTAGCTAAACCCCTTAAAGGGTTCCTCAAAGCTTTTGACCCTCCTTCCCTTGAAATGGCCATAGACCTTGAGCATGCAACACCTATAGTGCAAGATCTGCCCCTTGAAAGGCAAAAAACCAGCACTTCACAAAGTATGGGGCAGCGGATGAAGGGATTTCAAAGCAACCCAGGGTTGCTAGCTCTAAGTTTCGAAAATCAGACCTTCTTGGGCATAAAAATGGGAGTTTGCAGCAAGAGGAAATGCAATCAAAGGAGCTGCAAGGAAATGACAGCAGCATAGAAAAACCAAGAGAAGCAGACAGAGGTAGAAGGGGAGGAGCAAAAATGATAGAGGCAGCCCCTTGTGGGAAGGAGCAGGCCATAGGCAAAGGAGAAAGCACGGTAGTGGGCACCTTGGCCACCCTAACTGGAATTCCTAATTACTACTCCTTTAAGGTAATAGGAGTTCTGCAAGATAAGAAGGTGACCATACTCATTGATCGTGGGGCTACACATAAATTTGTTGATAAGAAGTTGGCTTCAAGGTGTGGGCAACAAACTGCATCTTTTGAAGGGTTCAATGTGACTTTGAGAGAAGGATTCTCTTTCCCTTGCCATCACAAAGTTTTGGAGTTTAAAATCACTTTGGGGAAGCATGAAGTACAAGGGGACTTCCGTGTGATTGACATAGGGGAAACTGATGTGGTGTTGAGTGTCCAATGGCTGCTCTCCCTTGGAGAATACAGTCAAAATCTTCAAACTATGAAGTTGAAATTCAAAACAACAGGTAAAGAAATAGTCATTCATGGGTTGAGCAATGGAGCACCTATGGTGGTGACTTCCAAAAGGATGGAAAGAGCTTTCAACAAAGGGCGGGTTGTGTGGGCAGCCAAATGTTTTGTGAAAGACATGAATTTTGATCCGGGACAACTTCATAAGGATGTTCAATTCCTTCTTGACAAGCATCCTGACGTTTTTGGTGACATTCCTTTTGGATTGCCTCTGGATAGAGGGTTTGAACACATAATTGAGTTGGAACAAGGTACTAAAGCAGTAATCACTACACCCTATTGGCACCCAAGGATTTACAAAAAAGAGATAGAGAAAGCTATACACGAGCTCCTAGATATGGGCCACATAAGGCCTAGTTCTAGCCCCTTTGCATCTTTGATTGTGCTTGTGAAGAAGGAAGACAGAACTATAAGATTGTGCATTGACTACCAGTTGTTGAATAAGAAGACAATCAAGAATAGGTACCCCATACCTAGGATTGATGAGCTTATAGATGAGCTCCATGGATCGGTTTATTTCTCCAAAATTGATTTGAAAATCGGGGACCACCAAATTCGTGTTAGAGAGGAAGATGTGCAAAAGACTGCCTTTAGTGATCCGGAGGACATTTTTGAATGTCCCTAATCCTCCCTGAACGAGCACCATTGCATAGGGCTCGTCGAGAGCTTTTCGACAGTATGCGAAACTTGGGAAACAAAGCTCGTTTGCTCCAGATATGGCTAGTCAAAGTTTTGGTCAAAGTTGGATAACTGGTGGTCAATTGATGACATGGCAAGTTTTGTGTAGATGGCAAAAAAATGGGTTTGCGCGCCTTTGGTCTTCAACAGTCGAAAAAGGGCCAGCTACGGGGACCGAAGCCGGTGGAGCTCGCTTTTGTGAAGGAAGGGGACTTTGTCATCGTGATATATTAGTATAATTTTAATATTTTCAATTACACTATAGTTTTATATCATATTATCTTGTGTTGACAAGTGGTAGGTGAAGTAGTTCACGTGGCATTTATAGAGAGGTCCACCTGGCAGAACCTTAGGCCATCACGTGGCCTACCACCATTCACATTCTCCAACTCACAATGTTCAAGTACCAACTCATCCAACCCAACTCGACAGTGCAACCCTACTCGGCAGTGCAACCCAACTCGGCAATTCACCCAACTCGAATACCAGTGCAAGCCAACTCACATCCATCCGAAGGTTCCCAGCAACCAAAACCTGAGTTTTGGGCATAGCAAAAGGGGTCGCTACGTGGCTGAAGCCACATCCATATTGGTGGCTTAAGGCTATAAAAAGCCTTTTCAAGCCTTATCCCCACAAATGTGGGATTTGAATTCCACACCCACCAAACAAAAGGTAAGACGGTTGGGGAGGATCGAACCCCCAACGTCTTATTCTCCTTTTTAAGCCATTTGCCGTTCCACCAAACGTGGACGGTTGAAACAGAATAGGGAGAATATCCTATTTAAACAAGGATTTGGCAGATTTCGAGAGATAAGAAGGGGATTCGACCCCATAACCTCCGGCAAAAGGATAAGAGTCCTTGCCACCAAGTCCTGGGGTTGAAGCGTATATATAAAGGCACGAAATTGCATTTCTAGAACACAACAACAGCTTCGGATTATCTAAGCTTTGTAAGGCTTTTTAAGCCAAGATTATTTAGTGTTTTTTTAATAAGCCTATGGATATTTTGTAAAGGGCTTATAAGACATTCTTGGAGGCTTTTTGGAGGATTATTTCGGAGATGTAATTATTTTATTCCGAATTATAAAGGAGTTATTCCGTTGTAAAGGCAAAATGCCTACCAAAGACTTCATATGATATTATGTATCAGAATTTTTATAATCCGATTGTAAACGAGGTTATTTTCTGTTGTAAGGCAAACGCATACTGAACCCTCAGATGCTATTTTATCGGAGTAGCCCGTCACTATTACGGAGTTAAGTTGTATTCCTTGGTGACTAGATATTGACCCGTTTTTTAGAGTTGTTTTACTCTTGCATGAAGAATTATGCCCAGATGATGCGTAGGTGCTGCAGACGAACGAGAGACGAGTTTCTAATCAGATCAAGTCTTCATGCAGTCTGATTTTAGTACTATTGCAGATTATTGATCCATGGATATAAGTTTTGTAAAATTGTACTTTCATTTATTATGAATAATGGATCGATTCATGGTTGTAGTGAACCCAGAGACGTAGCCCTAAAAAGGTGAACTCTGTTATCACTTTGGTGTCAATGTGTCACTATTTTCTATTCTGCTTTCAGTATTGAAAGATGAATGTTTACAATGCGGAATCAGTTTGAATAGGGTTTCTATTCACTCTATTGATTTTAGAAGCCGATTATCTATTTAAGTATGGGGGGATAATTGAGATTGATATCCGTTTAAAAACTATTTGATTAAATAGTGGGGGTCCCTATTGGTTTACGGATCATTTAGATGTTATTATGGACACTATGAATTTTTGGTTATGCCTTTCGGATTAACCAATGTTCCTACCACATTCCAATCTTGCATGAATCACATCTTTAGACAATACTGGAGGAAGTTTATCTTGGTCTTTTTTGATGACATTCTAGTGTATAGCAAAACATGGGAGGAACATTTACAACACTTGGATATAGTTTTGAGAGTGCTAGAACGACAAACACTCTTTGTAAAAAAATCAAAATGTGAGTTTGCCACTTCTGAAATTTTATATTTGGGACATGTGATCAACACCCAAGGGGTCCATGTGGACCAAGTGAAAGTACAAGCTATCTTGGATTGGCCACCCCCTACTAATCTGAAATAGTTGAGAGGATTTCTTGGGTTATGTAGCTACTACCGGAGGTTTGTAAAGGGTTTTTCTCCACTTGCTGCCCCCCTCACGGATTTACGAAGAAAGGTGCATTCTGTTGGTCCAATACAACCTTGGGAACATTTGAAAAACTCAAGAAAATCTTGAGCTTGTGCCCAGTGCTTTTTGTTCTAGATTTCACTATTTTGTTTGTATTGGAATGTGATGCTTCGGGGGAAGGCATAGGGGTTGTCCTAATGCAAAAGGGGCACTTGATTGCATTTGAAAGCAGGAAGCTCAAAAAAATTCAGTGAAATTCTCAATTTATGACAAAGAAATGTCGGCCATCATGCATCCATTGGCCAAATTCTGTCAATACTTGATTTGCGGGAAGTTTGTGGTGAAAACTGACAAGAATAGTCTGAAATACTTCCTTACACACTAATTTGAGTGATAGACAAGAAAAATGGGTAAGCAAGTTTCAGTCTTATGATTTTGACATTGAGTATATGAAAGAGAAAAATAATGTGGTGGTTGATGCGTTGTCCTGGAAGTCTATTTTGTGTGCTATGAGTGAGATTACAGTGGATTGGAAGGCTGTCATAACCGTTGAGTATGCTAAGGATGCTTTTGCCACGGCTTTCATAATCGCTGAGTATGCTAAGAATTCTATGTTTGTGGTGGTGGATAGACTCACTAAATTTGCTCATTTCTTTGCTCTTCCAGCCCACTACAATGTGTTTATGGTGGCTGATCTTTTTTTCAGAGAAGTGTCAAACTTCATGGTTTGTCTAGAAATATTGTAAGTGACAGGGACAACAGGTTCATGAGCCTCTTTTGGCAAGATTTCTTCCGGTTGGTGGGCACCGAGTTGTCTCCAAGGACTAGCTACCCTCCCCAAACGGATGGGCAAATTAAAATTGTGAACAAGTGGGTGGAAGGACACCTATGAAATTATGTTTCAGGGTAGCAAAAGGTGTGGAATAAGTCACTGTATATGGCAGAGTTTTGCTACAACACGACATACCATATGTCAATAGGTATGTCCCCCTTCAAGGCCTTGTATGGATATGAAACCTTTTCCTTTTTAGACCTGATTTGGAGTGACAGTAGGGTACTCGGGGCTGCTGATTTAGTACGACAAAGCATGGAGATTTTAAAACAACTCAAGAACTTAAAACAAACTCAAAATGACCATAAGGCATATGTAGATCAACACCAAACGGAAAGACATTTTGAGGTAGGCAACATGGTTTTTTTTAAGGTTACAACGTTACAGACAATCATCTATCAAGTAAAGTGGGGCGGAAAAATTTGAAACCACGGTTGTACGGTCCCTACAAGATCATAATAAAGGTAGGGGAAGTGGCTTATGAGTTGGAGCTACGAGAAAGTAGCAATATCCATAATGTTTTTCATGTGTCTTGCCTAAAAAGGGCAGTTGGGCAGCACATCACTTCATCCATTGATTTGCCACTCGATGAGGAAGGTCAGTTGGTCTTGATTCCGGATTTTATTGTTGAGACTAGAGAAAGGAGGCTTAGAAACCGAGTCATCACCGAATACTTGGTACATTGGAAAGACTTGCCTATTGAAGATGCTACTTGGGAAGGGGCAGCCATCCTTCAACATCCCAACTTGCATTTGCTTGAAGACAAACAATTTTGGGAAGGAAGGACTGCCACGTCCCCCTTTTCAACATGATTCGTAAAGACCCTTAGCTTGGCTTGTTTCCCAAAATGCTAAGGGACGAAGTAGGAGAAAGGGGACATTGGGTTTTAAATGCTTCTTATAAAAAAGGGTACTTTATGATTCTATTTTTCACTTAAAGAAGGGAACATTTGAGGGTCATGGGCACATAAATGATTAAGTGAAAGCTTATAAGAAAATGTTCTTTTAATATTTGAATTGCTTTCCCTCCCTTTTGGATGCAACCTTTTGGAGAAGGCTATAAAGGTAAAAGGGGAGATCTTGTGGAAAGGGTCGTGGTATTCTTTTGATAATTGATTTCATCAAGTCTTAAGCACGAAAAAATTGGACTTTGCTTTGAGGACATAATCCCTTCAGGGTTGTTTGGAACAAAGGACGAAAACCCTTGATTTCAGACTTAGGGCAACTTCACAAAGAGGTTGTATTGTGCATCATTGGCAGAAAAAGTATATTTACAACACCGTATTTTCATCAACAGGTGGGCCAACTAACATTTGGAGGCTGGGCAACTTGGATTTGAGCTATTTGTAGAGCAACATACCTCCGAAAAGTACAACGATTCATCTACAGGTGCAAGAAACCCTCATCTATTGTGGGTGATGGGCTTTTGAGGCCTTTTTGGTCCTTTTCAGGGGTGTGGAACAACCACATGAATTCTCTAGAATTTTCATAATATTTTCCAGCCATAAACATTACAAAAAATCAGATCTTTGACTGAATTCATTGGCTGTATTTTTTGGATATTTTCTGCACTTTTTTGAATCATTAAATATTATTTTCATGCCATTTTGGGCACCTACAACAGTGAATAATTTCTTTTTAGTTACCTAGGGTTTGAATAAATTCTGAAAATCAATTATTTCAGTAGGGTTTGTTGGATAACCACTTTCTTTAGTTTTCAGTCCTAAACGGGATATATTATCTTTCACCATTTTGTTAAGAGGGCACAACAAGCTTCATAAGCATCCACCTAAGTTTTCTCTTATACCAAGAGCAAAAAACAGAGAATTTAATAGAGGCATTCACCTTGGTCTTCAAAAGATCATCCGGATTCCCCATGCCAAAGCAATCTTGGATTTGATTTAAACCAGCTCTATGTTCATAGCTGCAAGTGGTGTTCTTCACCCCAACATTCTTCTTGAAATTTGCTTCATATCGACAAGGATCCTTACATGTTTTTGGCAGCTTCATTCGTGGAGATGCTTCCGGCTGTAATAGCCTTACTTGCTGTCAAAAATGAGCTGTCATATGCTGTCCACATGCTGCTGTTGTAAAATCACTTTCGGATGGGAAGTGACGTCTTTTGGCCTGGCCTTTGTTCCTTATGTTTCCCCAAGGTGGATTTGGGACTTCTTTTCATCCAAAAGCATGCATTGATGGTATGACGAGCAATATTGATTCTGAAATCAGAACTTCTTCCCTTGGTGGGACTCAAAATAACACTCGGATCCCACACTCTTATGGTCAAACAATGTTTCTGTTGGCAGTTTTAGATCCCACAGGCCAAATATGCCACCCTGACCTTGCACTTCATGCTTTTGCCTTGAAGGTTTTTCAGGTTGCTCAGAGCAATTGGTCTTGAAAAAGAGGAAGGATTTGGGTTTTCCAAGTCTAAAGACTTTGGGTTTTCCAACATAAGTAACTTCGCTTGAAAAACCCGAAGTAAGAGGATATGCAAAACCCAATTTGGTCTTGAGCAATGGTTCGCGGGCTTTCAGCAGTGGAAGACTTCGGGTTTTGTTATATAAGTTACTCGGATCCAAAAACTCGAAGTAAGAGGACATGCAAAACCCGAATTGGTCTTGAGAAAGAAGACTTCAGGTTTTGATATATCAGTGATTTCACCAAAGAAACCCGAAGTAAGTAAAGGGACTTGACAAACCCAATTTGGTGAAGTAATAGGTTTTCGGGCTTTACAAGAGACACAACTTCGGGTTTCCTGGGCAGCACAACTTTTTTCACTTCATAAACAATCAACAGTGAAAAACCCAAAGTAATGAGACATCAAAAGCCCGAAGACCATCTTCAGGTTGCCGAATGGCATTTTCAGGAAAGGACGATTTCAAGAAACCCGAAGGGTATGTGCCCTTCGGGAATGCCACTTTCCAGAATTTTGAAGGGATGGTTTAATTTTCCGAAGGGTCATTTTTGAAGGCCCGAGGGATCTTTCTTTCGGGAAGTCTTTAGGACAAGAGGCAAAAAGGAAAACAATTCCTTCGGACTTAAGTCCGAAGGAAAAAGGAATCAAGCAAGATGAAGGCTCAGACAAATTGTTCAAAGGTTTTCCTTCGTAAAAGCTTGAGAAAGAAAGAGGCAAAGTCCAAAGCCATAGATAATTCCCGTGGGCATTTTGTTCGCGGGAAATTGACAAAACAAAAACCCGACTCAACATTGGAAAGGAAATACACAGGGAAGGCACATGCGGGAAAATAAACCCGAAAAGTAAGAAGTTGCAGATGAAAACTTTGAAGCAAGTAATGAGCAATGAGAAGTCCAAAGTAAGTTGCAAGGAGTGCGAACCTTGTGAGTAAAATGGAAAGTTTTGAAAGGAAAATTATGGAAAATAATCCGCGGAAAGCAAATGGCCGTGGAACATTAAGGTCAATGGTCAGCAAATCCAAAGGGCCAATCAGTCAAGGACAAGTGGCACAAGTACATACAACTCACTTCCAGAACATGCAAAGTGGTCAAACAAAGAATAGACACGTCCAGGTGGAGCAGTGAATATCCAAAAAACCGACTGGGATAGTCCAAGTTGCAATAAAGAACACACTGAGCCTTAAATGCGAAGGTTGAATTGCTCACGCTTGGTAGGAACATGCAGCTACCTCCGGTATGGCTCTGTCAATTCCTAAAGGGATGACTTGAATGCAAGATGGGCTCGAGGGGATTGGGACGACCTTGAACGACTCACTCCATGGTCAAAGAAGGACGACGGTGGTGGTTGCAGGAATTTATGGCTGCCCTATTTTCGTTTTCTCACGCAGTCCCTCTTCTCTTTGGTCCCTTCTATATATACGGGCTTCCAAGCCATTGTAAGGGTCCCTAGTTTCTTAGAATTTTTTCATCTTGCTGGGAGACGGATGCTCATTGAGACATTTGCAAAAATGTGCTCCTTCAACCAGGCTAAACCTTGTCGAGATATTGTAAGAACTACCTGTTGAATGTAATGAGACGATTTCTTTGCCTATTTCTTGTCTTCGATTAGTGCTTTAGTATGCTTGTGCTTGGTGGATTCGTGAATGAGTGTATTCCTAGTCCATTAGCCTTCTTCTTGCCTCTTTGAAGTATTTTCAAGCTTTTGCAGGTCTGGATTAGTGTTCAGCTTGAACCTCTTCTAGCACGTGTTTACTTGCTATGAAGATAATCAAATTGCTTACCCTTCTCTTTAAATTCCTTTAGGTGTTGTCTTGCTTGAATGGCTATCAACTGTCTCTTTCGCTCTTCTTAGCCAATCATCACATCTCCTTTGGGTCCTTATCACATCTTTTATGCTTGCTTACAAGGTCGTTGGTTTCCTTTCAGCCTTAGGGCCCACTTTTGTTGATGATGGTGGATCATTAAATTTTGCCTCACATATGTAATTTATGCCCTTGTTTTCTACTGAACTCTTAGGGCAATCAACCAATGGCGTTTCCTTTTTCAAGATTTCTTCCTTGGCTTTCTCATTCCTTTGCTCCTTTGTACAGTTTTGGAATTCAGACCTTGACTTTTCTATTTTCTTTTCTTCTACCCAAATATTTTGTAGATTCGAATCCATATGTTTCCCTTTGGAGGGCTCTTCATTTTTAATTTGCATGGTGGATTCCTCTATGGCAAGCTTGATCTTTTGTGGTGATGAAATATTCATCACTTCTGCTGGTTCTCTTTCTCCTTCTAAGGGAGACTCTAGAGGTCTAGGGCTTAACCCTACAAACTTCATCCATGCCTTGGGACCCATTGCCCTAAGCTCCCTTTGAGATTCTTGCATAGCTTACAGCATCTCTTCCATGGATTCCAATGTTGTCTTCATCTTTCTGTCATTGCCTTGCATGAAGAAGTGTCTGCAAACAACTCACTATCCACAACTGAACAAAAAAATGGCTTTGATACCACTATATTGTCCCTTTTAGGGCATAGTTAGAACAACTAGGGTTTTCTTACAAATCCTTATCCAAAGTACAAAATTTTGATTTTATTTCAAACCCTAACAACAATCTGAAATTATATATATCAGGGCAGCAAACACACAAACAACTGAAAATAGATGTAGAAACCCTTGGAAATATTTTATAAAATATTTGGAACCAACGCAAGACACAAGAAGACCAAAAATATATATATATTTTTTAAGCTTTTCTGAACAACTGGAATTTATTTGACAGGAGTACAACTTGCAAAAATGGCTGGAAATGAAGATTTTGAAGCCCAAATACAAAACTGGAAAGTGTAGCCTCCAAAAACCCATAGAACCCAAATATTGATGAAGAATGAGTTGTCGTGCCTCAAAATCCTGCAAACTCCTAGGTAGGGGTTGCAACCTTTGGAAGAGACCTAAAATTGTCCTAACAGCCCTAACAACGCTTCACTTGTGAAACCCTTGCTGAAAATCCATGAATCAATTATCTGTTGAAGCCCAATAGAAATCCCTGGATGGAGAATCCTCAAAAGATTGAAGAGTTTTCGTTCCTTGACCTATACAAGGAGGGTTTTCGTCCTCCGAGCTAAATGTTCAAGCAAGCATGTTTAAACCATGAATTCAATTTATCAATATATCATACCCTTGTAATGAACCTCCTTTCCCTTTTTATATCCTTTTCCCTCCAAATATCTCCCCAAAGTGGGGCGCTCCACTTGGAGAGGGAAAATTAAATATTAAAAGTACTTTTTTCTTATAATTCACTTAAGGGCTAACTAGCCCATGACCCTTAAAAGGTCCCCTTTTTAAGTCCCAAGCAAATAAAAATATTATTATTTTACTTTAAGTATTTAGAAATACTTTTTATTTTAATAACAATATTATTTTAATCTTGTAAAAGGGTACATTATAGAGGAAAACTAGATTTTTGTTTGCTTCATCGTGCCGTAATCCCTAAGGAATGACTAATTGCGCCCTTTTCTCCATGGCTGCCGCCAAGCAAAAAGCCCCAATCTCTTCTATGTTGTGGCCCAGGAAAATGGAGGATTTAACTCTCAAACCCTATATTTAGCATCTTCTTTCTTCATTCCTCTTTGTTTTATTTGCAGGCCTAAATTGCCACGAATTAAAATATGGGAACTCCTTGTTCTGCCCAAGGAGAATGTGCAGGGATTTTCTATGGAGCGCCCTCCAACTCACCTCCTTTCTTTTCCCCAAAAGAATGTAGATCAAGAGAGATCTTTATGGCTGTGACGCTAATTATTTATTTTCCCAATGACAAGGATATTTTAATGTTTTTCCTTGCTATGTAGTCTACTTGCTTTCTTTGCCATGCTATATATATATATATATATATATATATATATATATATATATATATATATATTCTCTCTCTCTTTTTTTAACCTTATCCATGCTATAATTCTACCCTTATAACAAAGCATAATCCCTCTTTCTTCAATATATACATAGGTTAGAAATAACCAATCAGAGATAGGTCCTCTTCATTCATCCAACTAGAAGTATTATGGCATACTTCATCTAAACTTTATAACAAAGGTGAATGAAGGAAATATTATAATCGTGACGAAGAATACAACATATTTTTCGTAAGATAAAGAAAGGAGAAGGCATTATGGTCATTCTTCGCAATTTGACGAGCAAAATCAGCTACACGCTGACAATGAATGTATAATATAGCTAAAGAGATTCAACATGACTGAACAAGGGGCATTTTCTACAATTCTCAATAGGGCTTTACATATTCAAATCAATAGAGCCAACATGGTAACAAGTATAATTAATCATGTAGAATCAATAGGAAAACAACCTTCATATCCACTATTCCACTTAGTTATTTAGTAATCATGATACAACAAGGAACTGAAACATATAAATCATATTCACGGATTGATTCTGGATCGTATATAACTAGTATTAGTTATGCTCTATGGTGTCGATCACTGGTAGGTGCCCTTATCCAGCACATGTCAAAAACTAGACGTAACAATTTATAATGTTTTAGATATTTCCCACTATAGGGCAATGGAAGGTGAGTTACATCATGATATGTTGAGTAATATGTGTTATTGCCGCAGAAATGGTGAATCTTGAAATCTCCCATCCACAAGGAATCGGTTTTTTCGTGGTTCCCTCTTGGTTCTCTTCTTTTGTCCAAAAGTAGAACCAAATCTCCAATTTGAAAATCATGTTGCTTCACCTTGCGATTAAACAACTCCTTTACGCTCTTTTGATGAGTTGCAATTTTGTCAACCACCATGACTTGTTCTTCCTTCAATCTAGTCAGGTACATTTTTTTTTTCAAGTGAGTCTTTGAATCCATCATCCTCTATAGCTTGAGCAAGAATAAGAGTTGGCAACTCCAAGGAAATGGGAATCACTGCATCAATTTTGTGCAACAATTGAAAAAGAGAAGCCCCCTATCACTCTTTTGGGAGTGATATGATCTGCCTAGAGAGTGTCATACAATCTTGTCCTAGTTTCTCTTGTTCTCATCTACAAGCTTGTAAGTAATGGTTGTGATGTTCTTATTGCTTGATTTCGCTTGACCATTACCCTGAGGATAATGGTTAGAAGAGTGAGCTTAGGAGATCTTATATCCATTGCAAAACTCTATGAGCTCAGCTGAAGAAAAACTAGATGCATTGTCCATGACAAGCTTCTATGGTACTCTTAACCACACCAATATGTTTTCCTTGATGAAATTATAGACCACCTCAAAATTAGTGGATTTTACTAGAATTGCTTCAACCCACTTCCTGAAACAATTCGTGGTTGTCAATGCAATTTTGTCTCACACTTTGAGTGAGGGTTTAGGGTATCCATGAAATCCAATCCCCACTGTTGGAAAGGTTCCTCAATTACTACAGGTTGGAGGGGAAGAGTTGCAAGCTTGGGTCCTCCAACGAAGTGCTGACAAGCTTGACATTTTGAAACCCTTTGTAACCCAATTTTGTGCATCTTTGAATAGTGTTGGCTAGTAGTAAAGAGATTGCAAAATATTAAATGCTGTAACGGGCAAGGAAAAGTGTTTGTTGTTAGAGGTACAATCACTGAGAGGGTGGGGGTGAATCAGTGATTCAAGATATTTCAAACTTCAATTGCAATTCTTTCAAATTCTTAATGAATGACCATAAACATTCACAAAGCATACAAGATGTTCATAACAATGAATAAGCAAGATCACACACATAACACAAGATCTAGTGGGAAAACCTCTTGGAGAATAAAACCCACTCTCAACCCTGCAAACACATGGACTACTTGTCCTATAAGATGATCACAAACATGAGACCCTTTTAGTGAAGCACCCACTTCACAAGGAGCACCCACTTCACAAGGAACACCCAACCCTAAGTATGAACAAACACCCACTTGTTCTAGATGTTGAGCACCCACTCAACACCTTGTTAAATCAATAACTCTAGAATTATGATTGCGACCAATCTGATTGGAGACACAATGTATAACACCTTTATTTCAACTCATCACACACTCACAAACTTGTTCATACAAGCAATGTATCCAAAACACCCTTTTGGATCTCTTTAGTCTTCTTCAGCTCATCCTCAATCTGCGCAGTACTTCAGTCCATCCACTGAGCACACTCTAACTGATCTCTTTCCTTCGCCTCTGTCTTCTGCTCTCTCAACACATGCACATTCAAGTCTAGAAACCATTGCCTTGGTCTCCACTATTTATAGAGTCTTCATGCAAATCACCATCTAGGTCGGCCATAATACTTGCCTTAACCATTAAGACATCTAACATAACTTACTACCATCCTCCTAGGTCGGCCATAGCATTGACGAGTCACACTTAAGCAGCTATGCCTTTCAATTAGGTCTTATTAGCCCCTATAGGTCTCATGGAGACCTATTCACCCATTTAGCACTTCATTGAGCAAATTAATAACAAATCACTTTAAAGTGCATGGGACCACTCCATTTGATCTCTAAGACATCTTCAAGTCTTTACACTTGCCAAAACATTCTTCTGCTAAAGCACAATTTGCTCGTACATTGTAGTACCATGAACGAACAAACAATTAACTTTGAAGATTCATATCTTTGATTGTACAAACATTCAGACCATCTAACTAGGTTTTTTGGATGCGCCTTGAAGTCCTCTACAACTTTGCCTTTTACAACATGATCAAATTCTACATATATCAAAAGTTATAGCTCAAAAACTATAGATTGGTTCTCCCTTACAAAATCAAATATTCAAATTCCAACGGTCACTGAGCAGCTATTAAACATCGGACATGTTGACCTCATCTTGTGCACCTTGGCAATATTGACCAAATACGCACCGTCGATCTCCGCGGATCACCCTGCTCTTTACCTTGCAATGCTCGCCATTGATCTTCGATCCAAGCTCCCACAATTGTGCCACTTGGCAACCCCATGTGCCTTCTGCAGACATTGACTCTTTGACTCAATGCGCTTTGTTGATCTTTTGACTGCACGATCATCTACGAACTGTTGATCTTCTATCCAAGCTCCATGAATGTGACACGTCATTAGCGTGTTCATTCTTTGACATATTGACTTTTACGCACACCATTGGATCAAGATCTGCGATTTAACACGCACCGTTAGATCTACTAACTAGTTGACCTCAAACTTCGATGTAGTTAAACTTGATGGTCTCTGGCCCATCATAGTCTGCTAGAGCAACTTTGAAGATTTATATCTTGAGCTAGAAAACACTTCAGGGCGCCAAATCTTTAGGGTGCCTTCTTGGCACTCTAGACAACATCTTTATGAAAACCTTTAACCTCAGTTGACTTTCTGAGTACCTGCAATAAATGCACAAACTTGCTGGTTCATTCATGTCTGCATGACGGTCTGGCTTCTCTTAAGCTAGAATATGCATGTTCCTCATTCTAAATGATCAAATGACATATCAGGACTTCATCAAGACATCTATGGATGCCTCACAACTTCTTTGTCCTTATATCCCTGTTTATGTGTCATATCTCTCCAAACCATCAATCTGATCACTTTGTCATTAATGCATTAATACAATATGCTTCTTTGACATCAGTGACAACCAAACATCATTGACATGCTCAACATCTGCGATAGGATTGGTTATGGAAAGCTTCCAACAATCTCTTTTTTTGTTCCTTGTCAACACATCTTAGGAGAGTTCCATCGATGGCTTTCTTAAAGAGAGTGTTATCCCAAATTACGTACACAGTAGCACTAAGCTTGATTTCTCTTTTTTGCTTGAAACTGAGGTGCGTAGGACACTCTCCATATGACGGGAAGTATGCAATGGCCAAGTACATTACCGACAACAACTCCATCTTTTCTTCATTGAGATCTTTTCTCTCAAATTCTCTTTGAGCGTCAGTGCCTTCCGCTATCAACTGAGAAAGGCCTTGTCCTCTAACCAACTTAGTGGGTTTGATGCCCAAGTCATATTCTTGCACGTTAGTGATCCATCCTCCTTGCTTGGAACCAAGTTCTTGCTGTGTCAAAATGGATTTGATAGTTGAGTTGAGGACCATCACAACTGTGTGAGAATTCTAGATGTAAAATCTAAAGTGTTTCACAACCTTGACTACAACATACACGTGTTTTTCAATCGAAGAGTACCTAAGCTTATTATCCTTCAATCCGTGACTCATGAAGGCGATTGGAGATTCAACACCCTTGTCATTTTTTGCACTAGGAAGTTGACAACATACACTTCGAGGAATAGCAATATGGAATGAAATCCTTCTAAAAATTTGGACATACTAGTACAGGGGCATTGGAAATAGTATTTTTGATTTCCCCAAAGGTTTTCTTTCCTTTGTCACTTCGTTGTAAAGCTTTTTTCTCTCTCATCATTTGAGCAATGTACTTAGTGAGTTGAGCAAAATTAGGCACAAACCTTCTGAAAAAATTCACCTTGCCAAAAAATGAGTGCGTCTTCGGTTTAATGTTAAGAAGATACAACTGTTGGATTGCTTTGACCTTTTCAAAGTGACTTTTAGTACCTTCCTTGGAAACTATATGCCCTAGAAGCTTCCCTTTTGTGACTGCAAAAATGAACTTCGAATTTAGCAAGATGCCATGAGCTTGACACCTTTCAAAACCATCTTCAAATGCTCATAGTTATCTTCCCTCTTTTTGGAGAAGACAACAAGGTCATCAAGATAGATCTCTATAATCTTGTTTTTTATATCACTGGAAGCTAGTTCCATTGCTCTCTAGAAAGTAGCTTTGACATTGATGAGACTGAATGGCACCTTTTGCACACAAACGCTCCCCATAGAGTAGTGAATGTTGTTTTATGTTGGTCTTTGGGTGCCACCTCCACTTGATTATATCCAGAAAAACCATTTGACATGGACATCATTTCAAACCCTCTAACCGCTTGCAAAAGCTGATCCATTATTGGTAGCGGATAATTGTCCTTAAGCAAGGCTTGGTTCAGATTACGAAAATTAACACAAATTCTGATTTCTCCATTCTTCTTTCTCATGGGCACAATGTTTGCCACCCATGGTGAATGGTGGATACATTTTCTTAAAGTCTTCATAGATGGTACCTGCAATCTTTGGGTTGTAATGCCTTAGCTTGTTCTTAAAAGGATTGACACCTTGCTTAAGAGGGATGCTATGTTGCATCTCTTTAGGTTGGAAAGACTTCAGATCTGCATAACATGAAACAAAAATATCTCCATATAGTTTGAAAAGATTTATAAACCTCCTACACTTTTATTTCGAACATCATTTCCCAATATTCACATACAACGATCCTATTCAATTCCTATGTTCACTTTCTCATATTTAGGCGATCCTTTAGGCTCTTCTTGAATTTTCTTCTTTATATACTAGTCGTGTTTGTCAAACAATTCTTCTAGCGAAGGCAAGCCTTTTGGGATTTTATTTTCTTTTAATTGGATGACCTTGCTATTATATTCTTTGGAACTAGGTTGTCCTTCAGTTTTACTCTCATCAGTACCTTCGTCATCTTGAGAATGGTGCTCTCTGTACGATGAAGATTTCCTTCAAAAAACAAGTTTATGAAGTTCGTTGCTTTCTCTAGGAAAGCAATAACTGATCATCTTTATTGAACACCTACCTATTCTTTGAGTTATCCAGAACGCTGGGCCAATAAATTAATTCAATGGTGTATTTACCCTTATCAATCATTGGATGAGAGATTAGCAAGGATGCAAACACGACCAACATGTTTGCTCTAATGTTTTCTTTTCTTGGCACAATAGCAATGTAGAAGGCTTTGAAAGTTTCAATTCAATCCCAAACTCTGTTTTTGTAGTGCCTCAACCGATCATTTTTCACTTGATATTAATTTCACACTTTTTTTACTATGTTACTGGATACACCCCTGCAGACCCCTGAGTATGGTACGATATGGCTTTGTGTAAGGGTACAACAGGGATATGCCCAGGACACGTCCCTGTGCTTGTGGATATGGCCGGATACATCTTGGGACGTATCCGGGCATATCCACATGCCTAGGGACACACTCTGGGTGTATCTGCCATGTATCCTAAGGATTTTTTTTTTTTTTTTTTTCAATTTCACCCTATGAAAAGTCAAACATGGACTTCAAAATACAATTAAAAACAAACTAAAGTGGATTCCCAACCCTAAAAGCAGCATTCACACTCATTTTATCAAAAGTAAACAACACCACCACCACATTTACCTTTCATTGCATTTTTACCTCTCATTGCACATTTAGTTTTAATTGAACATGGGATTGCCATATACCACACCACAATGCTGAAGATCTAAATAGTAACTTCGTCTCCTAACACTTTTAAGTTTTAATCATTATTTCAACAAATACCAATTGCTTTAAGTTTTAGTAGCAATATTATTATTATTTACTAGGGGCTATAGGATTTGCTAGAATTTCTCACGTTGCAAGTGCTAGAATGGCAGAGCCGAAGATGAAATGAGTATAGTGCATCATGAATATGCTGATTTGTCTTTATTTTTGTCCATACATTGTAACATTTGCACCATGTACCTGTTATAAAACTAATATAAGTTTGACCATTGAATATTATGATATTTGGCATTGAATTATGATATTTTGTTTCCTCTACGCATATTATATGGTTAATTTTGCCAATATGGCTATATTTTTATATTTATATTTTATTTTATATATATTTGTATGGCTGTATCGAAAATGTATCCAAGGCCCCCCAAAAAAATCCTCGTATCCATTTATCCAATTCTCGTACTTGTATCTGCATCGGCAACTTAGTTTTTTTACTATTAGCTTTGCATCTGCTTAAGCTCTAAGGTTTTAGATACCCAATTCTTCTGCCACTTGTAGTCCCAAGAGCAGTGCTTCATATTCAACCGTGTTATTAGTACATCCAAATTGGAGCTTATACGAGAAAGGGAACAACTCATTTTGAGGAGAAATCAGAACAACTCTAGCACCTGAACATGCAGACGAACAACTTCCATTGAACTCTAAGGTCCATATATCATTCATGTCACTTTCAATGAGCTCGGGAAATTCTAGATCAATCTTTGTCATCGTCATATATGTACGAGGCCCTGCTTCCTCATAGAGAATATCTGCCCGAGGATATTTATACTTTTGCACAAGATGTTTGGCCTTTGCTTTAGGGACTAGCTTTTCCTTGACCCCCTCTATTAGAATCATGGCATGCATCCAAACCAATGGAATTTAACCAGAGAGGTCCTTACAGAAAAGCATGCTCAACAACATTCCATATATGGGATGGATATCTGTTACCAATATAGTCATCATAACCCTTATATGAGGAAATTGTGCTAGAGCCACTTGAGCATCTTTGATTTGTCCAATGAGAGGAACTTGTTTTACTTCCATAGAATATCAATGGCCAAAAGTTTTAGTACATGTCAAGCTCAGTGCATGTGCTAACGTTTAGTTAGCATCACATTGTCTAAGGCTCTGGAATCAATGATGCAATTGTTCAGTCAAAAGCCCCCAATGAAAAGAGAAACATAGAATGAATTAAGTCTTTCACTATTCTGAGCAAACACAACCATATTATTTTGAAGGGTGGTATCAACCATAGCAAGAACTCCCCAAGGAGGCACTTTAGAATTATTGGGACTTTCTTCTTAGATGAATCTATTATGATGTAATGTCCCCTTTTTCAAAATAAAGGGACATAGGTTGAAGACCTTTAGCCTAATTTTTCCTGTAGGCTAAGGGATGGTAATTGGGGAAATTTATTTTAATAATTAATTAAAGTTCCCTAAATAGTGATTTTAATCATTTATTATCTTAAAGAAAATTTTATTGATAATTAGAATAGTGGAACTATCATGATTAATTATTTAAATTACCTGAAATGTGATTTTTTTTTTAGATCGATGCTCTGGGAAGAAGGTCCCAGTCTCATAAACATAATTTCAAGAGAACAAAATTAGCCTGGTTTAACGGTCTCACTATTAAGGCATACAACCAACTAATTAGCAAAGAGACTAGCTTACTAAGAATATTAAAAATACTAAAGAATTTTTTACAAAACTAATAAAATGGAATACCCATAATTACTTTTCTCATCCTTCTTATTTCTACAAAGAGAACTAACATTCATGGGCAGTGAGTTAGGTATGAGTCTACCCTTTTTCCTACTTCTTACCACCTTCCATTCTTCTTCATTACTCAAATTATCTGAATCCGAATTTAACACTCCTTTTCCCTCCTTGGGTTTGCCTCTAAATACTTCACTCTTATTTACACTTTCACCACTGAAACCAACTCATCCTTATGAGTTGATTTTACCAACGGTGTTATCTTATCTAAACTCTTTTCTATTATCATTTCTGAAACCGCACCTTCAGGTCGATCAGAAAAAACTACCAGATACTTTGCATTAACCTCCTTGCCCCAAGATGATTCAAGCTTACACTTTGATTTTTGGCAAGAAGCAGAAAGATGACCAACTTGAAAACAATTTTGGCATCTAAAAGGTATACCTTTAAAATCTAAGGTTTGTGCCTAGCTTCTATCTTGCACTTTCAGCTCAATCCTTTTGGGAAGACCCTGAGAGATATCTAAACATACCAGAATCCTGGGAAATGTAGTTTGGAAAAAATTAAATGAAGAATCATCAATTTCCAATAGATCACCCAACATAGAACCAGTAACTGAAAGACCCGATTCTGACCAAAACTGAATCGGAAGATATGGCAAGCTCACCCAGATGGGATGCAGAGAAAGATTTTATGTCAAGGGGTTAAAATCAGGAGTCTAGGTTTGATGAGCAGAAAGTGATTTTCACAGCTCCATGTTTTAGCCAAAAAAATCTTATCCCGATCAGCAAAAAAATCAAGTCACAATAAAAAAACTTTTGGCACAGGGATATATTTCCATAGTGCCTTCCAATAGTGTTCTCTAGGATTCCGAAAGCCACTGATGCAGAACGGAGAGAGATGGCTAGAACCTGTCAAAACGACAGACCAGACCCCTCTCCGCAATCCAAACTTCACCTAACAAAATCTCCTCCAAAGCTTTATTTTCAAAATTGACAATTACATATTTAATTGGTGAAACCCTTACCTGATCCATCGCAGGCTTTGCGAAAACCACATTTGATTGTATTCTCAATTTTTTTAAAGAAAATTGAGGCCTTAAGGCCTTTGAGCTCCTCTGCTAGTCCCCTGAATCTGCCGCCACCTTACCAGGCTTAGTCAAAAACTGCACCCTCTGACAAACTTCCTCCTTCGTAAAACCCCCACTTTGCTCTTGGCGATCCTCAACACTGGAAAACAGCTCCTTTGCCCTTGTCCTAAACATCATTGCTGTCATTGGCGTCATCTTTGCGTTGGATGCCCTAGTTATCACCATATGCTTAGATGCGATAAGTGCAAAAGATTCCCTTTTCGGTGCCTCTAGATTTAGGTTTATTAATTTTTTTGTTGTATCTTGATTATCTTGAATGACATTACAAAATGAAATGTGGTTTTTACCACTCCAAAAATTAAGGTAATTTAGGAAAATACTTGGAAAGTATTTTTAATTAATTAATTGCTCAAAAAATGTTTTTTATCACTTGCAAATTTAGCAATTTAATTAATTAATTATTAGATTATTTGCCTCAAAAGTAATTTTTAATTACCATTATTTATTAAGGCAAATTAATTTAATAATTAGAGAATGAATTGTGACTTTGTTGGCCTTTGAGTTGCTCCAAATTGGAATGCCACCCTTTGGGTGGGATCCAAAAGTGGAAAAGAGGAATTAAATGTCGACAATGATTTTTAATTCATGCATTGGACTCCCTCACATGGTTTGTCCCCTTAGGAGGGTATTTATTGCAAGCAAGGGATCCATTTTTGAGGTTATGCTAATTTTGGATATTGAATTGATGATCAAATATGTCAAGTTTGTTCAAAGTGACTTGAAGACAAAAACTTTCAAGTGCACCAAGGGTTTGGGGACAAAAACCTCCATTCCTTCATTAAGGGCAGCTCTACTCAATGGTTGTAATTGTGCTTCAGATTTATATGGTTGCATTCAATTGGTTTTGCAAAGACGTTCTGAAACACCACCTTTGATTTAGAAGATTGACGAGCACTTTGGAGAGCTTGATGATTGTGTTTTGCAAGTTAAGGAGGGTGGCGACTTGCCCACTAGGGTAGAAGACCCCGTTAAGGGCTGCCCTATAGAGGGAAACCCTCTTCTAGGGTTTTGGAGATTTATTTCCAAATTATCCCAGCTAGGGCGAATTGGTTTGGAGCTGAATTTTTAGGGTTCGGAGGGCTATTTTGTGCCCAAATAATATTCTGAATTTCTTATATTATTTCTAATTATTGGAAGGGTTTTGAAGGTCATTTTGGGCCTCAAACTTGTCAGAAAAATCATAATAAAATTCGTAATATTATTTAGCAATATTTCTCCTAATTTTGGCATCATAATTCGGGAATAAGTGGTATTTATTACAATGAACTTATTTTGTAATTTTTGTCATTTTCTTGAATATATTGAAGTGGAAATTGGGTTGGCACAATTGCAATTAATCACATTATTTCTCCAAATATTGGCACGTAGGGTTGAGTGGCGATTTACCATTCCAAGGCCTTAATCTTGCTTGGTTGGTTTCCTAAATTGTTCATGGGGGCTTGCAATATTTTATTGTGATTTTGGTGAGATTGTTACAACTAGGGTTTGCTGATCTTATTTTCAGTATTGAGTTGTAATTCCAGCAACTACAGTTTACTATAATTTTGAGTAAATTATTTTAGTTTAACAAGGGTTGTGGAAGAAACCCTTTTTTACACATTTGTCCCAATTTGGGGACATTACAATGGTATCAGAGCCATATCTTGGCCATCTATGGGATTCAAGGCTTATGTCAAGCAGTGACATGGATAAAGTTAGGGTTGAGTGTCTTATTCAGGCTTGGGATTGTGGGAATCAACCCTTCGAAGTGGAGGACCATCTTTTGGTTCATTGGGCTGTAATGGAAGATTATGATGAGTATTTGATACATGTACCTCGGTTCAGAAGGGGAAGGAGCTTAAGAGAATGGCTAGTTTTGAGACAAGGCAAAGGGCCCCATGGGCATGTAGCTACGCATGACAACTTGGGGAAAATAGTTCTCCCAACTTTTGATGGTGATCCAGGTATTTAGGTGAGAGCTTGGGTGGACAAGGTAAGTAAATACCTTGACTTGAGACCTAGGGGTAGACAGGAAGCTCTAATTTTTGTCATCCAACATTTGGATGGGGCTGCCCATGAATGGTGGCATCATGGATGGGAAACACAAGGGCATAATATCATTGGAACATATGAGGATCTTTTTGAGAGGATCATTAAGGAGTTTGGTAAGAAGGCAGAGCCACCAAAATCAAAATTACTAATGGCACCAATTAGGGACTTCCAATTGTATAAAAGGCGGCCTTTGAAACAACTAACTGAGCCTAGTTTCCAATTATACAAAGGGCTTCTTGAGTATGCTGGCCATAAAAAATCAGTGGTTATTGGGCAACCAAAGGCAAATTTTCAGACATGCATGAACTAGCCAATGCATGGGGATTTTGAACATAAAAAATCGGTGAGTTTGGAGCCCCTTTAATGACAAGCAACCAGCAGGGTTCAAAATCAGAAAACTCAAAAATATCAAAAAATTCAGAGGCATGCCAAAAATCAGAAAAATCAGAAATTTTTGAGCCAAAAAAGGGAAATTTTGAGGTAGACAAATTTGAAATTGAAGGGCAGCCTGTTGTTGTAGGTGAAAAACTTCAAAGGTGGAAACTTTGGGGCATCCAAAGGAGCGTTATCAATTATAATATTATTCAAGGGGCAGCCAATGACTGAATTTTCTGAGCTACAAGAACCAGATATTCAAGGGCAGCCAAATGATACTTTCAAAAAAATTGATGAACAACAACAAGGATTGCAAGTTGAAGTCAAGAAGGTGGATGAATCAAGAGAAGTTCTAAATACACCATGGAAGAGAATTGTGCCCTTATGTCAAGAACACAAGTAAGGTGTGATGAGTGGATAAGGAGGGCAAAGGAGGCAAAGATGATAGCCTTCCAAGCTAGGCAACACCTAAGGGAGTTTAAGAGGGAAGCACATAGAGGTAAGCAATTTAATTATTTTTATGGCAAGAATTCATGGCATAACCCTCCTACTATGCTCCTACAACGTTTTGATGGTTATGGGGATCACGCCAAGGATGAAGACAAGGTGAAGGGCATGTTAAAAAACATGCAAACAACTCATAAAATTGGTAAGCATTACAATTTATTTGATATATTCTATATGTTACATGGAGTGGCTGTGACTAGAGGGGAATATACAACCCATGGCAAGGGTAAAGGTAGGTGTTGTTGTCAATAAATCAACTACAACAATTATAATTCAGTTTTCATGTAGAAAGACTCACTACATAAGAGATAATGCCTTGTCCTATGTTGGTGTGGTTAAAGCTTGCTATATAGGATCACAAGGTACAAGTTATGCAAGGTATATATTGTTTTTTGGAGGGAAAAAGCAAACAATTCAGAGCTGTTACAGTCCTCTTCTATTATGTTTTAAGTGGGTTTACCAAGGGAACAACTTGGGTAATCATGGGAGTGGTGTTAGAAGACATGTGTTGTGACCCATGGGTCATTGCAAGGGCTGTTGGTAACTCATTGCCTGCTGATTTTTGGAATTTCAGTTTGTTTTCATTAAGAAATTTTATTTACATGGTGTGCATGG